>CM068324.1:17327219-17337219 GCA_034766995.1 Acanthacorydalis orientalis | reverse complement strand
ATTATATCGCTCTTCAATATCAATTCTCTCAGCCTTAAATAATTTTTATTATAAAAAGAACTCTTCAGAATAATTAATTGAATTGCATACAATATCAGAAGTTTTAAATGCATATAAGAATTTATTATTTAAAATAGTAAAATATATAATATAAAATTCACCTCAGCTGATTTAAGGTTTTCTAAAATTTGCTCCTCACTTCGTTTCCGCTCTTCTAATTCTTGACTAGCAGCCTCCAATAACTCATCTTGTAATTGAGCTTTTTCTAACAAATTTTCACCACCCATAATGATTGAAGAAGAAACTCTTTCCAGCTCTTTTGCTAGAAAATCTCTCTCTGAGCTAAAAGAAAATAAAAACAGTATTACTTGGCAAGATATAATTTAGAAATCGAAAATAGATCTTTGCGAAAATTATGTAAAATTTTATGCATCTGCAAAGCATCCAATACAATTCAATGAAGATTAAAACATATATAAATATACATTGTTCGATCCAATTCGGCGATTTTAGCAGCTTTTGCATTAGCATTAGAGGATGATTTATGGGTATCTTCACTTTTACTAATTCCAGAATTTCCTGCTTCTCCTATGTCTTCAATCTCTGGCACTTCAGGTGGATTAATTTCTTCTGGGTGTTCTTCTTCTTCTACTTCCACTTCAATAATAATTTTACGGTTTGAAGCTTCTTTCAATTGACGTCGTAGATCGAATATTTGTAATTCAAACTTTCTAATAAGTGTGTCTTTTGGTTCTTCATTCATTTTTACTTTATTTTTAATGTTTTTGGCGCGGTTTGCATATCGAAGAGTACTTATTGTTTCTTCGTAATTAATACAAGCTGGGCCAATATTTGCAATCTGTAATATCATACTTTTTATTTAAATATTGATTTTCATATCGTCTTAAAACCAAGAATAAAATGTGATAATTTATTAATTAATTTTTCAAAATAACTGAAACTAAGATCAGCCTATATGTTTATTAATAAATATTTAATTTAATTGAATTTTCTAGCTAACTACAGTGTAGACAATTAATATAGTATTATAATTATTTATATAGACATTTAATATGAAAAATGTACATCATTGCATACCATTACAGTTTTTGAACTTCCTCCTAAGGAATCCTGTAATAATCTAGTTAACTTGGAGTTTCGGTATGGTATATGGGACGATTTTCCATCCACCAAGGCAGAAATAACATTGCCTAACACCGACAAAGATAAGTTGATTTTTGTAGCTTCTTTCAACCTCTCTCCTGAAGCTTGTGTTTTACTTTGCCTTTCAGAACCCTAACAAACATTAATTCTTTAATTTCTAGAATAAATTCCATCTATAAAAAACATTAAATACAAATTACAAACCGCTAAATCTACTAAGCTTAATTTTCCTTGTGTGATTCGTTGACAGCTATCACCATCAGTATGACTGCACTCGACTGTCACAGTCAGTATTGCATGTGATCGTGAGCTTTCTTCATTTATTGCAGTAGCCCCAGTAGAACGATTTTTATCACCCACTTTTAATATTTTTTGAATATCTGCAGCTGTTCTACATAAATAAGCTGTTAATCCCTGCACATATACACCTAAACCTTGGCATTCACGAATTTCTAAGTTTCTATCATTACTGATCAAGTCTCGAACCTCTTCATTATAAATTTCAAGGTATGAAACACAAACCAAAAATTTTTTATCTTCTGATGACTACAGATTAGAAGACAAAAATAAATAGAAATATAAACTTAAAAAATATATAACTATTAAAAACTGGTTTGTACTTACTCGTGCTATATGACCGTATAATTGTGCAAAAACATTGGGTACAATACCAGCTGTTATTGGGGAGTCCTGTTTACCAAACATTGTGTAAGTTTTTCCTGCCCCTGTTTGTCCGTAAGCCAACACAGTACCATTATAACCTTCAATTACACTATCTACAATCGGTTTGGTTGTCTCTGCATATACACTTAACTAAAACAATAATTTATATGAAAAACAATTCTAGTATAAGTTAGTCTTTAAAATACCTGAGAAGCATCAGTATCAAATACATAATCAAAAGTAAATGTTTTTGGTAATTCTGATTTCGGTGACACTTTTTTCACATTAATAGTACGAGTTACTGAATCTACATTAACAATTTCTACACAACCCAAATATATTTCTGATTCATTAAGAGGTCGTGTACGTACAACAACTCGAACATTTTCAGATGGATCTTTCTCGCTGATAGATAAAGTGGTTGTTGCATCCATTTTAATTGAAAAATATCAAGATGAATATCTAATGAAATAAAAATCAGTCGACATTAACGTAAAGAAACAATTGAATATTAATAAGTAGTGAATAACCAGAATAATAAAACAATTAAAAAAATTATAAATAGCATGTAATATACCTACTTCAACCCCCTTCAAGTGTGTGTGTGTGGGTGTGTGTATATACAAATATATAAATATATATATATATATATATATATATATATATATATATATATGTGCGTGTGTAAAAAATGTATACATAAACACAAAAAAATTATTTTTCAAATAATAGTCTTATGAAAATATAAATTTAATTACAATCAGTAAAACTACGGGAATATAATTGAACCGAAGACAGTAATTTAATAACGTTTTTCAAATTTACAATAATAACTCAATATATATTTACCGATTACAACAATCACCAATAATATTCACATTAAAATATTAAACAAATCACGCGCATGCTTAGAAGAATGAATAGAATTATTTATTCCAGTGTACAACAAACTTTTCATATGTTTTTTTAATTTAATGTGGAATTGATGACGATTTTTAAAAATTATTTAAAAAAGAAACCTTGTTTCATTATATATGTATATAAACAAGCCCATAAACATTCAAACTTTTATTTTTAAAGCATAACATACTGTAAGAATAAAAATTTGATTTTTAATTACTAAAATAAGTAAATAATTTTGACTCATTAAAAATAATACAATTTTTTCACAATTATAAAAATATTTTTTTTTATTGAATACAACAATCACTTGAGAATATACACACTAACATGTATAGAAAATGACATGCTCAGAAGAAACGAATAATATATACTAGAGTTCTTACTTTTAAAAAAAAATCTCATGAAAGTAATAACTGTAACTATTGACACTTAAATTATTTATAAAAATAAATCTGATAAACTTCACTGAAAATAATCTGATAATTGTTTTCTATCACTATAAAAATAACCAAACATATATTTGTCTAACACAACAATCACTTGAGAATATATATATATATATATATATATATATATATATATATATATATACATACACACACACACATTGAAATGTTTTGTATTGTGCATTTTATTGTATTTAAAATACGCAAGTTTAAAACGAAGGAGTAGTAATTATAGTGTACTAGAAACGATTTCCTACAGTATATTTTCAGTATACAATATTTTTTAAAAATGTAGGTTTTCAATTCGACTTCGAGAAAATTAAGAACTTTTCAATAATTGTTGTACATCTATGATTCTTTCCTAAAATTATGTTGTTTCGTGTTTGCATTTGCTTTAATCTTTTTAGTATGTAAATTTGCCCTGTTTATTTTTGTATTCATTTCATTTATATATATATTCATTTATATATATATAATTTACATACTAAAAAGACTAAAGAGTTTCAAATGCAAACACGAAACATACCATAATGCTAAAAGAGAATAATAGATGTATAACAGAAATTATCAATTAAGAATTTAGTAATGTAATAAAAATTAAAAAAATGAATAGATGAAATAATGCAATAAACGTACAGAAATAATTATAAAAAGAGAGAAACTAGATCATTTAAACTGAAAAGCTTGTGAAGAAATATTTGTGTAGCAGTGAAATATGAAAGTCTGAAAATCCAGTATAGTACAAAGACGTTTTCCAATTTTAATGTCTCTAAGCAATATTTCCAGTAAATTGTTTTGTTTCTTGCATTCCATCTATTCATTAGTTTCATTTAAACTTACTTATATTTGTTGGCACCCATTTAATAAATTATGTTTAGCATCGGTTGTGGTATAATTTTGAAGTGTCTCATTTATTTTCATTTTTTAAATTTAGTTAATAACGCCAATAATCATGTTTGTTTTTGAATCCACTCTATTATTATATTTGTTCTTGCTATTTCATACATACTTTTTCTTTATTTTCTTAATTGTTCAATAATAATATTTTCTTAATTGTTAACGTAAACTAATTTAGTATTTCTAAAATTCTATTTACTTTCATTGACAGTTGCATTCTAGAAATCAATTTTATTAGTATAAATATATATATATATATATATATATATAAAGATAGAAAGATAGTCATACATAACGCAATAAAAAATTAAAAATGTTATTTGCTAAAGTAAATTTATTTATATTTACAAATACATATTTTAGATTAATTTTAAATACTGAAATTAACAATAAAATTAATCAAAGGAATCAATGTTAATGTTATATATATATATATATATATATATATATATAATATGTGTGTGTATGTATGTATCCATACATGTGTACATACAAGTGTGCATATAGGTATACTATTTTAAATTATAAATAAAAACGATATTTTCAGTTTTCACTGCATATATACGATCGATTTTTTGATAAATACATTTATCATTAAGACAAATTTTATATAAATAAATTCTTAATTTAGTTAAATACCTATATCTTTATTCTAGCTAAAAGGAGTTGAAATTATTTGAAAAGTAGTCCTGAAATAGAAACCCTTGTACAAAACACTTTAAAGTTATACGAAATTTGAATAAAAAGGATAAATTGGAGGAAGGTAATTTTAGACTTATGGTAAAAAAATCTATTCAAAAAATAAAATTGAAAATCACAGTGATTTACATGAACAACTATATTTTTTATTGTTTTCTTAATTTTACACACGTAGAAAACGTTACTACCAAAAATTGCTTGTATTATAATATATTATTTCTACGTGCAAAAATCATTTATAATTTACAAATACCGGATTGAATGAACAAAGTCTTCAAAGATTATTTTTCTTTTCATATTTAATTAATGTGCTAATATGAATGTATTTATTTACATAGTATGATCATGTTTTCTTTTGCTTATAATTTTCAGTGCAAATGAATCAATTTTGCGCTTGTTCGTCTTAGGCATTAAATATAATTATAAACTACGTCGTGGACACAATGACTATTGAACAAGTCTTATAGGTTGTTTAGTTGGAAAATATATGGCATATGTTATAAATCATAGGTTTAAAAGCAGTATATTTCTAATACATATTTTAAATAGTACTTGATATAAATTTATATACGTAAATTTCCAACTAGACTATTATCGAACATAGTATCAGATCTCAAAAAGTTCAGTATATGAATGTAAAAAAGCATAATTTAATTTTTGAATATTTGGTGTATAAAGCCAATTTTAAACTATGTATATATATATAGATATACATATATATATATATATATATATATATATATATATATATATATATATATATATAGACTATTAATGTTATATGTACGTTTACAAAATACCTGTTTTTCCTTTTTTAATTCAATACTGTTAAATGTTTATTTTCAATGAAAAACACACATACGTTATAATTATTTTACATACATTTTTATATATTTATTACAAAAACTCACACACCCACACACACAACATATATATATATATATATATATATATATATATATATATATATGTATAGTAAGTTAAGGCTAATAGTATAAATTAATAAAAGTATTTTCGTGCCACGACTGTACATTTTCAAAAATATAAAATATACTTTATAAAATTATCGGTAAATTTATGTATTTGCTATTTTATAGATGTTGTTTGTCATCAGTTTAAATAAAAATTAATTAGAGTAGAAGTTATAACAACAGTTATTTCGTCTAATAATATAATGAACTACATATAGTTTTTGTAACTACACATTTTATTTCGATATATAATGATACATATTTGTCCAGTGTATATATATATATATATATATATATATATATATATATATATATATGTATATATATGTGTGTGTGTGTGTGTAAACACACATATGCATTTACAGACATATTCCTATTATATGCATCGTTTACGTATGTGTGTTCTATGCATAAATAAATAATGTCTATATAACAGTCATAAACAAACTTACATACACACATTTTTTTCTTATATTGTCTATTTATCTATTGGTTTTATATATATATATATATATATATATATATATATATATGTATATATATGTGTGTATATATGTGTGTATATATGTGTATATATATATATGTGTATATATATATATATATATGTGTGTGTGTGTATATATATATATATATATATATATGTTTGTGTGTATGTATGCATGTCTATACATATAAAACAATAAGTATACAGATAATTTCGCAGTTTTAATTTAACAATTATTTTTCTGTAATTACAATATTTTACTAATACAGTTGTTACTTTGATTAATTACTTAAATATTTTAAAATATATGTTAACATTTAGGTTTCTTTTTTAAATTTATAGTATTATTAATTGGTCTCATTGTGAACTAAAGTTCAACAACTGTAAAATAATTAATTTTAAATGTTCACTATAAAAACATTTCACTATATATCATGAAAAGGGGTTTCAATCTATGATGACATGTTAGATTTAATCATGCATTAAAAAACATTAATATTGTACATGCATATATGTATGTATTTGATTGTACATATATATGTACGTGCATATATATATATATATGTATATATGTATATATATATATATATATATATATGTAGATATTATATGTAATGTAAGTATATGTATATATAAACGTGATTTATACCTGGAAAACCTAATAAAAAACCTAAAAATAAGACATCAAAAATCGAAAGTTTTGTTTTGATACATGTTGGGTCTTAGAATTCAAATGCTCAATAAGTATGTGTAAATAAAATATTACTGCATAGGGATTGAAATTTAAAAATTATCATATATATATATATATATACTTATGAAATTAAATAATTAAATTTTTGCAATTCTGCATATGACGAAATACATGAACACATTAATTGATACTGTTTTTTATCCTAACGTCTTACATATTATTTATATAGTTTGATCATGTATTCTTTTGGGTGTAATTTTCAGTGCAAATAAATTAATTTTTACGTGCAAAAATCAATTATAATATACAAATATCGGTTTAAATAAACATGTATTCTTAAACATGTATTCTTAAAAAATGTATTCTTTTGATTAACATTTTCAGTGAAAACATATCAAATTTGCGCTTGTATGTCTTAGGAATTCAATACAATTATAAAGTATATCGTGGACACAATTACTATCGAATAACTCTTATAGGTTTAGTTGGAAAATGTATGGTATATGTTACAACAAATCATAGGTATAAAAGTAGTATATTTCTATTTTTGTAAGGTAAAGAATCATTATTGTAATATATTGTTAATGTAACAAATTTAGAATGGAATATAAGGGTATTTAGTATTAAAATTAAATACATGTGTAAATTATTTTATAGGAATTTGGTATATATTATATTGTAATTATTTCTGTTATTGGCATTATTATATTTTTTTGAACACAAACATTTGCATGCATATATACGTGTATTATATATATTTTATACATACATACATATCCATACAAACACATATATATGTGTGTATGTATATATATATATATATATATATATATGTATATATATATATATATGTATATAAATGTGTATATATATATATATATATATATATATATAGAGAGAGAGAGAGAGAGAGATTTTAGCAATGCACCTGTCATATGCAGTGATGCCTTCTTTACATCTCAGCTTAATTTACATGTATTATGATTTGTGATAAACACTTAATTGGATGAAAGTTAAAAAATTAGTTACATCGCATATTTACATACACACATTAAAGTATCTGAAATATCATGACACAGTTTACACAAAAATATAGTATGAATACTATTGGATTTCGAAAATTTTTGTAGAAAAATTCAAATAATTAGCAAAAAAATAAAAAAAAAACACATTTTTAATTGATACTTGCATCGTTCTTTCTAATATGCTTAACAACAATTTATGGTTTGTCATAATATATATATATATATATATATATATATATATATATATATATTTAATAAGTTTTATAGTAGATTTAATAGTTTTGTTTTATGAATGTAAAGATATTTATAGTACAAATGCTGTAAAAATTATCGTGTAATAAATAGTTCTGTTTGTTTAGGAAGAAAGACTTAATATTTAAATTTTAGTTATAGTAATTAAGCACTGTACCAATTTATTCCGTTATTAAATATTTTTAATAGTCTATTATATTAACAGATTACTATTCATTTCTTTCATAAAATATTTTAAATACACGAAAACAAAATAACTTTTGTATATAGATATGTTATTAAATAATTTGTGCTATCAATGGAATATTTTAAATACATGTTCATTACAATTTCTACTTTTTTTATTTTATATGATCTATAAAAAATAATAAAAAAAAGTCATGTATTATTTTATAATACGTCGTTACCGTTTCATTCACTATTGCGTATTTTTATTTATTTTTTGTATATTTGTATTAAGACATTAATATGATTTTTTATAAAATAATGTGCATAATCACGATGTATTTAATTTTTAATAATTATTATCGATTTATCATAAAATTCCAATATTTTAAATATACATTATTTACAATGAAAGTAGAGAGAATATAGAAATAATTATATTTCAAATTCATTCTCTATGTATTGAGCTTCATATATATATATATATACATATATATATATATATATACATATACAAAATATATATATATATATATATATATATATATACATATGTACAATATATATATATATATATATATACATATATATATATATATATATATAAATTAATAAATTAAATATTTACAAGTTGTTACCTTGTGGTTAATTTTAATAATGGTTAATATTTTCGATGTTTCATGGAAGAAAAACACACATTTTTCTTTCAATTATAGAACTCATTTTATTGTTAGTACCATTATATTCCGTGTGTGTGTGTGTGTTTTGGTGTGTATATATGTGTTTATATTGTAATGTGTGAATGAACATGTATTCATTTATTTATTTAAGACGTTCAAACATTTCAAATAATATAATTAACTTGATGATATTATTTTTTAAAATTATAATAATCATATGCTTTCCTCTGTTCGAACTATATTTGTATTATTCGAAAATAATTAATGAGTTAATTTCCTAATATATGGACTTTTATTGTATGTCGTTTGCCATAATGTTATATATATATATATATATATATATATATATATATATATATATATATATAAAATCAATGTAAATAGTAACATGATCATGTATTGTTGATATTCTTGAATTGAATATTTAATTATTTTTAAATAAATTGAGAATATTGTATTCATTTTTATGTTCTTTTATTAGTAAATATTATTGTAAAATAAGTGTATACATTTTCAGTTCTATTACTATTATCCAAACAAACTTTAACTGTAATGCAGCCATTACTGTTATTTCCATTGTGTCCGATATATAACATGGCATTATTTTATATTTTTAATAGGTCCGTTTAAATACTTTTTCGTAACGGAATATATAGAAAAGTATTTGTAATATAAGAAATAGTTTAGGCTTTAAAATTAAATAACAGAGTATGACTAATGTAATATTACTCAAATGTATTAAAATGAAGGTTCTAAATTGGTTGGTATATACATTTGAATGAATTAACATATCGGAGGTGATTTTTTATGTAATTACTTTAATGACCATTTTATGTTAAACATTATAAATCAAACCTAGAATATAAAAATACAATTTTCGCAGTCTACTGTTCAATGAAGATGATTAAATACAGAAGTATGGCAATTTTCAAAATTCAAAAAATATATTTCAACTAA
>CM068324.1:17299719-17324719 GCA_034766995.1 Acanthacorydalis orientalis | reverse complement strand
GAAGTTATTGACGTATTAAAAAATGTATTATTTCAATATACATTATTAAAAAAAGTGATAATAGTACATTATTTTAATTTATTATGTTTTCCAAAATGTTTTTATTTAAACACATATGAGCGTTGAGCGTGATAAGAATTGTAATAAGTTTGGTTTTCAAAATTGAGTAACTGATGTTTTTCAATTGCAAAAGTTATGAATTATATATACATAAATACACGTTCGCACACATGCACATTGTATATATATATATATATATATATATATATATATATATATATATATATATATATATATATATATATGAGAGAGAGAGAGAGAGAGAATTTTTATTAAATCTATCAAGTATATTTTTCATATTTAAATATTGAATTGTAACAAATTTTGTTCAGATGAAATATTTTACACTCCTA
The DNA here is from genome assembly GCA_034766995.1 of Acanthacorydalis orientalis. Taxonomy (NCBI): domain Eukaryota; kingdom Metazoa; phylum Arthropoda; class Insecta; order Megaloptera; family Corydalidae; genus Acanthacorydalis; species Acanthacorydalis orientalis. The sequence continues at coordinate 17,324,306 of CM068324.1, read as the reverse complement.
AGCATATCGAGGTTCTATTTTATTTAATGAACAGTTTCGCGTCATTATGCAAAGAATGAAATTAATCCTTTGAAATCCTTTGTTTAGTTCTAAAACAGTGTGGTTAAACTATTCATTAATTATAGTATATAGATTTTAATTGAATTAAAAAAATGTTTATTACCATTTAGTATATGTATTTTTCCAAATATAGTTAGTTATTTCACTATAAATTTATTATCAAAGAAAAACATATTGAAATAAAAATGTATGCATTTTTGAATGAAACTCTTACCTTATTTATTTATTTGTCTTATTAACTAGAAAATAGAATGTTTTATCAATTAAATTATATTTGAATCAATCTAAATAGAAAATATCCCACCATACTGTCATTTTAGACTTTATATATTCAAGTTTAATAAATAGTTTATTTCGGCGATGTTCGTTAAATGTAAATTATACGAAAATATGTTTGTGAATAATATAATGATAAATAAAATATATAGTGGAAAATTAATTTCTTACTTCGATATAGTAGTTTCGTCACTATGTTTTTATTATTATGCAAAGAAAAAAGTTATGATTTAAGTGAATGTAATAAAGAACTACATTTTGGTTAAGATTGCATGAGAGAGATACAATTATGTTAAATGTTATTCTGTCTTAGGCGCCTCAATCGTTTGTTTTATTCGTTTTTAATTTTTTTTTTAAGTTCCGTGCGTATGTTTGTGTATGTATTTTGTGCGTGTGTGTGCCTGTGTGTGTTAATAGGTAATATGTGAATGCTTGTGTGGGCGTGTACACATAAGAGAGAAACAGAAGAGTATACACGTGTATATATATTTTTCATTGCTTTGTTGTATTTTTGTGTTTTTCGACTGTTGAAATTTTAATCGTTATTCCCTGATTGATGCGACAATGGTGATGATTGCTTTTTTACTGAAGAAAGAGATATGCTGGTTCTATTTGTTGGTGTAACTGGTTGCACCAGTGATATATTTTGCGTGGCTGGCGAATCTGGCAAGTCGTTTGTTGCTGAGGTGCTTCCACCTGTGGCGATTATTGTTGAATTCGTAGTTGTAGGTATACTACCGTTTCCTTCATTATTGGAAGCGCACGCTCCATTATTAGCACCAACGCTTGCATTACTTACACCCCCACCACTAACACTTGTATCAACTCCACTACCACCATCAACTGCACCACTAGCAATACCAGTAATTGTACCTCCACTAACGCATTCTTCATCATTTTTGATCTGTGCTAGAGTCTTGTATAAAGCGGAATTGACAAATCGCGGATAACTGTCTCGGTGCATTAATGTATAAATTTGAAGTTGGGCCTCGTCAAATGTGTGGGGCGTCGGTTCGACCATATTTCTGTTGACAATTTCTCGGACACGCGAATCTAATGATACCTTAGATATAAAAACATATTTCATTTTAAGTAGAAAAATACTGCAAATACATACATACATACGTATATACATACATATATATATATATATATATATATATATATATATATATATATATATACGCAAGTTATATAAGACAAGGCCATACATATTATAAGTAATCTAAAGAGTCAAGTATAAAATAATAAGGTTATAAAAATAGATCTAATTATTTATTATAGTATCATTACTAATAGAATAGTTTCTGATTTTTTGTATAATTACGCATCGCTTGTATTTACAATATTAAGTTTCAACATACGAACTCATAGCACTGTATAATGTATGAAGATTAAATCGAAACCTGTGTATGTTTGTGCATATACGTTTATATTTTTTGACTGAGATATTAAATTACGTTTATATAAAATAAATTCCAAACAAATTATAATTTTTAATATCAAAAATCATGAAATAACCACAATAATTACCATTTAAATTTTTTTAATAATAAATTTATTACTACCTCTTTTGGACTGAGAATTGAAATGTAATCTTCGTAAATAAAACGAGCTTTTTCTTCGACAGCATCTGGATTGCTTTCTTTTTTGAGTTCTTCACAGGCGAGCCAAAATAATATATTTTCTTCAGAGTACTCGCAACGTAAAAAATCCCTGAACACTTTTCGTCCAGCTGCAATATATTTACCAAAATAAATATATTATAATAATAACAATTAAAAAACATATATATATATATATATATATATATATATTTATTGAATTAATAATATTTATTAACAAATGTTAAATATTATCTACCACAAAAATAATTCATGTGCATAAAGTTAAAATGATCAAATATTTGATATTATTCAATTTTAGAGTAAATAGTAGTAGTATTTTAAGTGAAAATTGAAAAACTGATAATATTCTATTAACATATTGATTTTTTCATTTGATTAAATATTAGGATTTGATGTTAGAAATGAACTAAAAGGATAGTAATAAAATTGATTAAGAACGTACCAGCACTTTTCATAAGTTTATCAAAAGATTTACCCCAGTTTCGAATTTCTTCAAGTGAAGGTCTGTAATAGAAATATATTTATATATAAACAAACAATTATTTAAATTATCACATATGTATGTTTGGTAATAAATTCTTACGGAGGCTCCCCATCACAGTTGAGTAGATCGGCGTTGTTCGAATTTTTTGCAAGTCCATTATCTTCAACACCTTTCACCAAACTATGTAAAAAAATACAAAAAAATATTTTAATTTGATTTCAAACAAAAATTCATAAGTTGATAAAAAATATATTATTTGTAGCAGGACTGAAGCTAAGCTTAATATAACAATTTTATAAAAATAACTCGTGCTAATCTATTTTAATTATAGCATGCTCTTTCCTCTACATATAATTTATTCTGTAAAATAATAATCTAACATTTGTTGATTTATATAATATATATATATATATATATATATATATATATATATATATATATATATATATGTATGTATATAGTGGTTTGAAAAAGCTTATATTGATGATATATCATTAACTTGACATCATTGTTTTCTATAAATAAGCTTGAAAAAATAATTTTAAATAAATTATGTTATTGTTTTTAAAGAATGTTTATCTATGTATATATATATATATATATATATATATATATATATATATATATGTGTGTATTTATATATATATACACTAAGAAATTGTTGGAATTAAGTTGTAATAGTTCAACTTAGTTATTTTTTCACGAATCAAGTGTATTTTTAATAAGATCAATATAATACAGAAAATGAAGAAACATTATTTAAAATTTGAATACTTGTGCGATTATATATTCTTATTTAATTACAAAACGTTAACAGTTTAAATGTAATACTATTTATATAAAATTTATTGGTTATCATATTTAATACTAAATTAAATTTATTAACTGATTTTTAATTAAATTAGCGGAAACATAAATAAAGAATAAAATTCGGAAAATAGTGGTTTCCAGATTTTATATGATTCTAAAGCAACGTTGTATTAATTTTTTAAAAAAGAAACACCATAATTAAATACATGTATAACACATAAAAAATCGGTATGTAATATTCAAACTAAATTATATTAATGATCAGTTAATGTTTATATATATATATATAAATTAGGAAAAAATATAAAAACCATTTCAAATGTGTAACTACTTACCATTTATTCCTATTTAAATGAGAAAGCATTTAATGTAGAATCCCAAGAGGTTAACAAGCCAGTACAGCGATTAGGCAAGCATGGCAGATAGTAAAGATGCATTTAGATCAATCAAAAAGGAAACAAAATCGCCAATTATTAGAAAAAAAAATACTATTTTCTACAATAATTTAGTGCTTTTGTGTAATATGCAAGCACTAGTAACATATTCTTAAAAATGGAAATAATAAATTGTTTTCCATAACATATTTCATTCAAAATGATATTAACATTAAAACTCTTTAAATACGAGCTACTTATGCATGTATATGTCGTGTAGAAGATGTAAAAAATTCATTTTGTGCATTAAATTTACAAACAAATATTTATATGTATGTAAATTAATATTATTTATTTTTTAATCATGCACGTAAAATAATAAAACATTGAAAATCAATCATTGAATCAGTATTTAATATCTATAATAGCATTGGTTATTAACATTTTGAACTTATATATCCTTTTTCAACACAAAATAATTTATAATTTTTTTTTGTTCTGCTTGTAACATACCAAATCAACTACTATTAATGGTGTATGTCTTTTTTGACTCAACAAAGTACAGAAAACAAAAATTAAGTTATAAATCAACGGTGAATTAGGAAATTTTAATATTTAGTAACTATATTTATTAAGGTCATTCGATTTGTTATTGAAATGTATTGATAACACAATCAAATAAGAACAAAAAATACATTTAACGCAATATTGTGAAAATGCTGTAAAAATAAAAATGATGTGCTAATGAAATATATTTAACGCTAACTTTTATATTAAAATTGAATTTCTTTGTTGTCAATCAGAATATAATTTAGATATGTAAATGGAGAGATTGAGTATTTAGGAAAAATGGTTAGTTACCATCTTTTTGAACTGATATATATATATCACATTTAATTCAAAGCAAACTGTCTGTCGAGCTATACACGCATAATCTAATACCAGTTCCCGCATATTTTTTGTCATACGGCGACAATAAACTTTATTTCACGTAAATCAACAGTTTCCTGACTGTAGGGTATCACAATAATATTATTTAATTCTTACATAAATTTTTCAAATTTTTACATTTTTATACTTTACATATTAGAAAAAAATCTTTTGATCTAGACGCGACATGTTAATAGCTTAATTATACTTAAAAACACAAATTTTCTTTATAAAAAGTGATTATGTCGCAGGCGTCAAGATAATTAATTATAGAAGACGATCATTTTAAACATATATTGTTTTATATATGGTTAATTAATTTTTCGCTGATGGTAAATGTTTTTTGTTATACACACTTTGGAATGAGTTATATATATATATATAATTTCTAAAGTTGAATAAGTGTTAATAAATATTATACAAAATTCTGTGTACATTATAAATATAACAATTGAATATTGTTGTTTCAAGTCACGAGAGCAAAGTTAGACATTTCAAAAATGTATACCCACACACGCACACATGCACACTATTTTATTTTGAAAATATACATTATATATATATATATATATATATATATATATATATATATATATATAATGTGTGTGTGTGTGTAAATGTAATTTTTTATTAAATTTTTAATTGCTAATTTACCATGAACAACTGCAACAACAGCACCAGCAAAAACAGCAAGGTTTTGTGGGGCGGAACGGACCGGCAGGCGATGGGCCCTGTGAGGAAACACCACTGTTCAATTGTTTGGAACCAGGACCGGAACCAGGGCCCGGCCCGCCCCCAGTCACCGTTTTTGGTACTGGTGTAGACAAACTAGCCGTTGATCCTCTCAACCGGCACATTGAGTTGCCTCCACTCATTGCAGACCTTCGGTCTACCACACTACATGACATCTAAAACGAAGTGTTTTATGATTAAATAAAGTCACATTGAAAAAGTTGTAGAGTAAATAATCAATTGATTTTACATGAACTTATAAGTGATGTCTGTACCTTATGTAGTTAATATTAAAAAAATATAAATAACTATATAAGTAATTATTTCATATATTAAAATTTATGTACAGATCATTCTATTACAAAATAATTAAAATTTATTGACAAATTGAAACGTTAACACATTAATTATGATTGTTTTTAATTTAAGTAAGTTGATTATAAAATCATTCTTTTTTATATAATTTGTAAATAAAATATTTAAAAAATATTATTTTTTTAAAAACGATATAAAATTATAAACAATCACAATTTCATTTAGTTGTATACATAAAAATATTAATTTAAAAATATGCAAGTAACATGAATTGTTCTAATTTTGAATAATTTTAATGTAGTGATTACTGTAGTAATATTGTACTACTTATTGATTCTGAATACTGTATATACTTGTACTACATACATCAATTAATGTTACAGAAATCTATTTCCTGGAAAGACACTACAAGGGTTCTTAAAATATAAATCTATTTTCTGCTCATTCTTATAACATTTTATGATACACGATGAAATTTTATTAATTCACTGAATAATTTATTTATGACATGAATTGTTTATTTGTTATAATAACTAAACCAAAAGTCATACTTTCTAAATACTTAATTTTGAGTAATTTTTTTATTGAAACGTATAGCGAACATTAGTCAAGGAAAATATTTTATAAAATAACTTTATTAATTTTTCAAATAATGACTGTAATTAAAAAATATTTTTATTACATTCATTGATGAAAAATTGAATTGTATTTTGTAAAAATGCTGAAATATATTTACATATTCCTGTTCTAAAAAAAATAAAAGTGTATCAAAGTGGTTTTAATATTGTACTTCTAAAAAGGATGTATTTGAATTTAGTGATTGCTGTTTTACTATTGTATTACTTGTTGATTATGAATACTGCATATACTAACTGTACTACATACATCAATTAATGTTAGAGAAATCTATTTCCTGGAAAGACACTGTAAGGGTTTTCAAAACACAAATCTATTTTCAGCTCAGTCTTATAACATTTTATGATACACGATGACATTTTCTTAATAATTTTGTAAAAATGATGAAATATATTTACATATTCCTGTTCTAAAAAAAATAAAAGTATATCAAAGTGGTTTCAATATTGTACGGCTAAAAAGGATGTATTTGAATTGAGTGATTGCTGTTGTAATATTGAACTACTAATTGAGTCTGTATACTGTATATACTTGTACTACGTACATCAATTAATGTTGCAGAAATCTATTTCCCGGAAAGACACTACAAGGGTTCTTAAAATATAAATCTATTTTCTGCTCAGTCTTATAACATTTTATGATACACGATGAAATTTTATTAATAATTTTATAAAAATGATGAAATATATTTACATATTCCTGTTCTAAAAAAATAAAAGTATATCAAAGTGGTTTCAATATTGTACGTCTAAAAAGGATGTATTTGAATTGAGTGATTGCTGTTGTAATATTGTACAACTAATTGAGTCTGTATACTGTATATACTTGTACTACGTACATCAATTAATGTTGCAGAAATCTATTTCCCGGAAAGACACTACAAGGGTTCTTAAAATATAAATCTATTTTCTGCTCAGTCTTATAACATTTTATGATAAACGATGAAATTTTATTAATAATTTTGTAAAAATGATGAAATATATTTACATATTCCTGTTCTAAAAAAAATAAAAGTATATCAAAGTGGTTTTAATATTGTACTTCTAAAAAAGGATGTATTTTCAAATGAAAAATATGTAAATTAAATATTTAATAAACATTTCCCATTTCATTCCATTTTATGAAATTTCTTTTAGTGTATTTTATACCTTTTAATTCTTATTAAATGCATATTTTTTTTATTTATATTATAAAATATTCATTCATATTTGAATTTAGTATATTTGCTTTGATTTCTTTATATAATTATGACTTAATAACAAAGACTATACCGTGGCAATATAGAAAAAGTACCAAACAAGTATATAAATTGAAATATGTCAAATATATCAATGATGAAAGATACCTTAATTACTTTTTCCAGAAGCAAATAAAATTTACCTTTATGAATTCCGCATTTTTTTCATATTAAAGCCGTTTAGCACCGTCTTTGTGCAGAGTTTTAACTCTCCAGATGCATAGGCCACGATTAGTTGCATGGCTGTCTGCTAAAACAATAAAAATTATGTATTAAACTGATGAAAATTAATTTGATTTTTTTAATAGGTCGGAAAATCGAATAATATTTACTTGAAAAAATAAATTTAAAAAAAGTGTTTCACTATATGATATATATTTTTTTTAAAAAATAATTATAAACATTTAATAACATTTTCTTAGAATTGGGCTTCTGTGTATGATCTAACAACCGTACGAGCACTTATTACGCTCACTGTAAATATTTAAAGTAATCCAATACACTTTTGAGTTTTCCGATATACATTTAACATATAAAATGTAAATCTGGTGTGTGTAAAAATGGTTCGGCACCCTCAGTCATAAGGCGCCCATGTGCAATGCATTTGCAGTCTTGTCGCGACTCTGAACATAATCTTAGTGAGACTATTGCAAGTGTTTTATTTAAAAAATCAATATTTCTTTTTGAAAAGACAAAATAGGTTTAGTTCTTGAATAGAAATTTGTTATAAAAATATTTTTAATTATTTGGTTTGGTTTAAATCATCATTCGTTTTGAAAAATTAATGGATGTAAGCATTTGTTGTTAACGAATATAGTCTTATTTTCGCAAATGGAAAAATATTTTGATGAAAATAAATTACGTAAGTAAGCAAATAATTTAATTATAAAAAAATTGAGTTTCAAAATTAATAAAGTGAAAATTCACAAACTAGAACTAATTAAGAGATAATAATATATGTACAGGCAAAATAATGTACAGATAATATAAAGAGAAAGAATAATAAATAATTAAAATTAAATTTTATTAATAAAATATAAAAAGGTAAAACATAAGTTAACATTGTAACATAATTTAAAAATAAATTAATTATGAATACAATTATACAACGTTTAGAAGAATATGACAAAATTGTCGAAATTTTTGAATTGTGCAAATTATGATTTAATAATGATGTGCCTTTATTTAATAATTTTAATTAATTTTACATTAAATTATACTAATAATGAAGTTTTATGAGTAGAATCTAACACATACATTACATAGATTTCACATATCATTTATATCTACGAATGAATGTTAGTGTTTTTAAATAAAAGTCCAATTATATTGCTATTAAATGAAATTCGAAAAATAATTACAAGAAATACATATGGATACTTTGAACGTTTTATGTGTTATTGACGTTTTTAAAGTTATCTAGAAACATGTAAATAGAAATGAAGGAAGACGTGTGTGTGTGTGTATATATATATATATATATATATTCATGCCTTTGTAAATATTCTTTGAAATGTATAAAACAAAAGTTTAAACTATATAACGCTTGAAACAAAAATAAGCAATGCAGATTTTATTAAAATAGAAGCATATACACTTCACATAAGAACTAATAGTCTCATAAACAAGTAGAAAGTGATCGTCCAGGGACATGAACCAACGACCCTTTAGTTTAACGTTTATCGTTTAGGTGTATGAATTATTAAAATGCCACCTGCTCCTTTTACACGGTTCAAAACATTGCACTCACACCATCTTCATTAAAACATGTAATTGTATCTTTATGATTATAAAAAATTAAAAACAAGTGGATACATTTTTTGTAATATATTTTTGTATATACAAAATGTTCTATTTGTATACAAACTTTTTAATTTTTTATTGAAACTATATATATATATATATATATATATAATAAACTATTTATTTACCACATAATATTAAGATATTTGTACGAATTAAATTAATATACATGGATAATCCCTATCTACATAAAGTAAGTGAATATCGAATTTAACTTAAAAACAATTTGTTCATTAATATCAAATTTCAAAACTTTAAACAAGGGCTTTGGTGACAGAACTGGAGAATATCAAGGGTCACTAACAGTTTCAGAGAAACTGTGTCTCTTTGGAAATATACCTTAATTCAAAATTGTTTTCATATGTATATATATATAATAACAAATAAATCATTTATATATTTACTAACAATCATATATATATATATATATATATATATATATATATATATATATAAATGTATACACATCCTCTAAATATCTGTGTGCTACTTGCTGTATATATGCTGATTGATTAATTATATACAAGTATATGAATGTTTTGTTAAAAAAGGAAGTAAATTGAAATCTTTTTCGTATTTTCTTATTTTTCCTTAACTAAAAAACGTCTGTATAAGACATAAACTTAGTCATGGAAATAAATTATATCAGTAATTTCAACAATTATATTAATGTGCTAATAGTCATTAATAATTGATATTACCTGCACTGTAGAGAAATATTTGTTCATCAAAAATGCCATCATTAATTAAATACATAAATAAAATAATTAACTATTTGATTTCTTTAATTGTTATTAGTTTCAGTTCAGATTGTGACATAATTATTTTTGCGATAAATAAAAGATATAAAATATTAATAAACTATACTCGAATGTTTCAAAAATAATCAGAGTGAAAAAAACAAAGAAAGAATATTTTTTATGTTATAAATGAATCAATTTTTAATAACGGATACAGTTATATAAAATAACGTTAGTTTTATTAATATAATTGTGTATACCTTCAAACCAAATTGTTTAAAAATTAAATTTTCTTTGGATTATTATCTTTATAACAGTTATTTGCACAGGAATTACAAAATACTGATTTTCATGGCAATTATATACGGAAATTATTATTTTTTTTATAAATAAGAAGGTAAATTATTGTCGTACATTATTAGAAAAATAAATAAGGATTGGTTGTATTGAAACTTATATTAATGAAAATTATATATATATATATATATATAGTTTTAAACAAAATTCTGTCTTTTTTATTTATAATAAGTACTTTAATTAGTATAATATTTATAATAATCAATCACGAATTGTCAATATCAATTATAGAAGTTTTATTAATGAAATTATTTTGTTAACTTTCTTTTCTCATGCAATAATAAAAATATTATTCTATTTTAATTTTTAAAAATTTTTGAATTAAAAATAAAATTATTTAAAAATATAAAGGATAAAACGCGTTACTTTCAAATTGAATGTGTAAAAAACATAAAATACTTATCTTTAAAATAAAGTAATAAACTAAAAATAATTACTGAAATATTTATAGGTCATTATTCAAGAGAAAATATTTGGAATACTAATTAATTTCATGTGTATAAGAATGTAATTGTCATAAATAATGGTAAAAAAATTGTACTTCTAAGTTTAGGTCATTATATTTGGTAATATATAATATAATATGTATAGATATTTATGAAATGTTAATAAATATAACTGCAAATTCAATATTGCAATATTGAAAATTATTTTATTGCTATATACAAACTAACGGATTTAATACAATTTTTATTTAAAATATAAAAAAATGTGAGTAATATATGAATAGAAATCATTCATATTGTTTTTTTATAAATAATAAATGACGTAAAATAATCAATCTTTACAGAAATATCATTAAGTTAGACGAATATTTCGAATAAAAAAAAATATTTTATAACATAAATCAATTATAATCCAATAAATTATTGAAAAATTCCAAAATGCTTTTAATTATTGTCGAGAAATAAATATCATACCAATTATCTAAGGAAATGAAAACTAATATACATATAAATATACACCACAGGTGTAATACATAAAATTTTAAATGAAATTTACATTATATACATGTACATTATTATAATGTAAATTAAATAAATGAAATTTTTTTTATTTAAACACATCTTTTTTATATATATCAAAAATTTAAATATCGAAAGTTTCAATGACATTTAAGTATACAAATTGACGGAACAACATATTTATAGTATAAAATATATACAAGTCTACTTACATCTTCAATGCCTTGAAAATAAAATGATGGTAAACGATAGCGTCCAAAATGTATAGGTGTTAGCAAAAAACAAGCCTATACATCTCTCCAGCACAAGTATTTATATTATAAGCATAAAATATACAAATGTTTTTCATTATCCATATTTGCACTGCACTTGTAGATTTATTATACCTTGTATTTCCCTTAACTATACAAAAGAATGAGCTTTAAGCTTTTTTACATGTAAAAGTATTATATATATATATATATATATATATATATATGTATATATATATGTGTGTGTATGTATATATATATATATATATATATATATATATATATATGCTTATTTAAGACCACATCATTTAATCACAACAAAATATTAGGACTATGATTACATTTACTTTAAATCAAAAGATTGTATCACTTAAAACATGTTTGTAATAAAATATTATATTCTGTTTTTCAATTGTAGTCATTTTAGTAATCTGTATTGTATTACTTTCATTATGTTAAGTTCACAAACGTATTTAAAATCAATCTATCATTGACTGCGGCGCACAGAGCAGTGTGTGTATGATGTAAAAAGGATACTAGACGACGTCCACTATCCAATGTAGCATTGTACGCATGTCAAGCATGGCGTCTTAGGCGCGTCCTATTTTAGTACATAGCGTCGAGTACTAGAGGGATGCACATACTTGATGGTTTTCTTTTCATTTGCGTTTATTAACAGGAATCATTGTTTTGTAATCTTTTTCAGTTCTTCTTTTTCTATATTGATTTATTTATTATAATTTAAATATCAGTAAACATATTTATTAATATTTTTACACAAATATTTATATGTACATACATACATAAATACATACACACAAGTATATATATATATATATATATATATATATATATATATATATATATATATATATATATATATATATATTGCCTGTTCATTAAAAATAATAAATGAAAAATAAATTCTAATATATTAAATATATGATTCTTATCACGAGTTGAATACTTATTAAACAAACACATTGAATATTTTACTTATAGTATAAGTTCGTGCTTAATGTTCAAAATGTAAAGCTCATATGTTGATGTGTTTGTGTCCCATACAACATATATGTATATCTGCATATATATATATATATATATATATATATATAAATATATTTTTTTCTACGTTCACAATGTACTTAACAAACGACTAAACAATTGGTGATATAAGAATATCAAAATATATAACGGAAATGTGTCAAGTGAAACACTGGCCCAGTTAAGCTGGAAAAATTAGAAAAATATTTCATTCAACACGACATAGACTTAATTTGTAAAATTCTTCTCATGACATTAATGTTATGATTTAGTGTTATTATTATAGCTACAGTCTATTAAATATTGAAATATATTGTAAATACAAACCTACCATTTTGTTATAAAACAAATTAAGTAACTGTACTTATATTTTTGTTATTAATTGTATTTTGCTATAATTTAATATTACTTATATGTATATATATATATATATATATTTTATATATACATATATATATATATATATATATATATATATATATATATATATATATATATGTAAGTACATGAATATTAATTCAAGTGATCAAGTTAATTAGTTGTAAAGATACCGATAAATTATACTAAAATTGGTTAAAAATAAAATTATTTGAATCAAATTTAATTGATCTATAAACATATTTGTAATTAATAAATTATTGGTAAAATATATATACGTAAATTCAATTGAGATAAAAGAATTGGAAACTTTTTATACAAATTACATTAAGAATAATATTTTGTAAATGTACATAAAAAATATGTTTTTCTCTTTGATTATCTTTGAATTTTCTACAAAATTATATTTCAATAATTATAAATGCGTTCAATGAATGTTAATTAAATATACAAGAACATCAAAGATAATTGACATATGGTTTAAATCAATTCTGAAATGAGGTATGGAATTCTTATACTGAAATAGATACAAGAATATGAGGATAATTCTAAAGATGAAAAATTAACATTTCAATGATATAAATGTATATATGTATATGTGTATATATATATATATACACACACTCATATCTATATATATACATATATGTATGTGTATATATATATATATATATATATATATATATATATAAATAATTTTGAATTAATTATACAAAGTACATTATTTGTATGAACAATATTTCTCCCAATAAGTAAGCGTGTAATTTATGAAGAAATCATTTATGTTACTAAATTGAAAAATACTCATTTAAGAAGTTATTGTAAGCTTGAAAGTACAAATAAGATTTTTTGCTTTGTATATTTTAGTAATCTGTACATTAAAACTTAATATTCAAATAAGTGGAATGAATAAACAGGCTAGTTTTTTGCAAAATTATTATTGTTTTATAAATTAATTTCCCGTTCTCTCTCTCTCTCTATATACATATATATATATATATATATATATATATATATATATATATATCTGTGTGTTTGTACATGATATTGTATTCATGATCATGTATTAATGTATACATGAACGCAAAAACTGGATGAAAAGTTACTGATATATAATTTGGATAATGATTCAATTAATTACTTAAAATTCATCATAGCTGAGTTAATTTATTTTTAGTAATAGTTTAATAGGTTTTATACAATTGTAGAAAACATCCTGTGTTGTAGATTTAAGAATAAAAATGTATCAGTACAAATGAACAAACTTAAATATGAAAATGTGTAAGTAGAGTATGATGACAATGTTATATATATATATAATCTGTATGTAAATATTATACACATTTACACAAAAAGGAACTTTTACTAGTATGGTTATAGGAAATGAAACTAATTGTTTTCAAGTTTGGCAAGCATATGTAAATTAATATTTCTTTATATGCAGATTTATAAAAATATTAGAGGGAAAAGGCAAATATTATGCCATACAGTAGTTTGAACAGTACAGTACTCAGGTTGAAAGTACATGAAATATAATAAATACTTTATATGGAATATACAGCATAAAATTTTAACAAATAAAATTTTTAAATACTTACAATGGAAATATGTTTTCATTAGAATATATGCAATATTTATGCGTATGTATGCGCGTATATATGTATGTATGTGTATATATATATATATAAATGTATATAACTTCATGATAAAATCAACATTATATTTATGAGAATAGTTAATTGATTAATAATAATTATAAATAATATACACTTCAATCCCATTAATAAATTTCGTTTCTTTTAGTTTTAAAATTTTGATGAATTTGTTATGACTTTCATTGAGCTAACTTGAAATACATCAAATGTTGTACACTGTAATAAAAAGTAAAACATTTATGTGATGAATAAAAAAACATTTTAACATATAAAATTAAAGTTAAGGAAATTAATAGTAAAGAAATTACAAAAACTAAATTATGATTAATAATCATGAATTATGGATGTATTTATCCATATTAAACACTAAACAATGTAAGAGATCTTGTCATATATTGTAAGTAGACATAGACATAATGTACATGTAATAAAATATGTTCAATAAGTTAATAATGTATTAAGTTTCTGACTTTCAATGAAGACTTAAAAATTTTAAAAAATCTTCACTTACTCAGTATTGTGATATGTGGTTTTTTATATCATTTTTTGTAAATGAATTCAATGAATCACAATTACATTCTTACAAAAATAGTGTTTTTCTGGAAGTAAATATGAGAAAGGTAAAGAAAAATCTGTTTAGCATGCTACACAATGGTTTGAAATATATGAAAATAATTGTTATCACAACCGATTTTCAAGTGTGTTCATGGTTGTAAGAGTTATACTGTAATTGAGAAAAGTCTATTAATATCAATATTTAATTTGAGGAATATATCTATATAGGAATATATCTATATAGGAATATATCTATAAATAATATTTTTTATAATTTATTGATAACAACATGGAAATTACATAAATTGATAATGAATAAATTATTTTATACTTAAATGTATTGGTCATATTTTTTTTTGTACTCTATTTCTATTTTTATTTTACAAAAAAAACATTATGTAGTTGAACATATTCAACTAAAATTACAATTTTAATTTAACTTAATATATTAAACTGAAATCAAGTAAACAAATTATAATAATATTAATAAGAATTTATAATAGTTGAATATATTCAACTAACATTACAATTTTAACTTAATATATTAAACTGAAATCAAGTAAACAAATTATAATGAGATTAATAAGAATTTATAATAGAATCAGTTCAGTTTACAACTCTGGTTCAGCGAGTTCATTAATTACAGTACCTATACGAATAGAAAATGCATTAAATCCGAAACTATTATCGAATCGGCATCGACCATTTTTTCCCATTTCATTTGCTAAGTCGGGCTGTTTGATTAATTCAGCCATACGAACTGCAAATAGTTCCGGTTCTGGTTTTTCAAGGAAACCTGTTTTGTTATGTTCTATTGTTTCACAAGGTCCACCTGAATTAACAGCAATAACAGGTTTAGAACAATGCATAGCTTCTAATGGAACAATACCAAAATGTTCGTTAGATGGAGTATAGAGAACAGCAAGAGAATGAATCAGCAAAGTAGCTTTTGCATACTCATCAACTGACTTTAATAGTTGAACTTTAGATTCAAGATGATTATCAATAATAGCTTGTTCTAATTGTTTATAACATTCAATATTGTCATTCAGTCGTTCATCATATCCACCGGCAATAACGAGAAAACATTTTTCCCATTCTTCTAAAGAGATGTAGTTTTTAAGTGCAGCAAATGCATTAAGTGCTAACCGATGGTTCTTTTTCTCTTCAAACCTATTCAGGGAAAGAAATAATGTTTTATCAGAGATTATCTGAAGGGATTCAGCATCTTCATCTCTAACAGTAAAATCATCATAAAACTTTGTAGCGATCGACGGATGAACAACTGCCGGATTAATGTTAGCCAGTTTCGGAAAAGATTTCGCAAAGACCTCAGCGGTAAAACGACTGTTGACAAGTATACAGTCTGCATTACCTGTAGTAATTTCTTCTAACGTGTCTATTACTTCTCTGTACCATTGTTTAAGAATTCCTCCAGGTTGGCTAAGTAATTTGTCTGGGAAATGACAGTAAAACAAAACTTTTACTCTAGAAAACCATTTGAAAAATGGTATTATGACAGATATCTGATCGCATATTACAACGTTTGTTCCATGTACAGGAATTACAGATATAAGGCAATACAGAACAGCAATTAGGAAACGAATGTAAGCACAGGCTGCTGTAAATCTCCCAAACAAGTGTCGTGGGAACCATGATCCGACTATATTTATGGGAAACGTTCCATCAATTGTTTCAACAAAACAATGCATCGGATCATGGTGATTTGTAATATATGATATATTATGCCCTCGTGCTTTAAGTGCAAGACCAATATCCAGTATTAGTCGTTCTGCACCTCCTATTCCCAAATCTGGATGCAATATTAATACGTTCACCATAATGTTTTTTTTGATATATTACAGCTTACCTACAAATATAAAATATATTAGTTATTAAATGAGATAATAATATTTTAAATAACTCTATTCAATACAAAAAATATAAAGTAGAATTACTTTTAAACAATCAAATTACAATTCGAAATGATAGGTTAGCGCGAAGCGGCAACTGCTACAATGTTTTAAAGTGACGTCATTTGGATTATTGTTTTAACAATAGTACAAAAGGTGAAGCTAAGTATTAGCATAAGGCTAACCACTGAAAAGCATTGTAAATTCTTATTACATATTGTATGAACATAATAAAAAACTATTTTATTATGATTGAAAAAAATGAATATATGAAAACTAAAAATATATATATATATATATATATATACACATATAAAACCATTCAAATGATATATAATAACAATTTTATAGTATGAATGTTATTGTTGAAAATCACATTCTTATTTTTGTATATAAATATTGGATTTTATTTGATAAATAATACGATAATTTATATAATTTAATAAATAATATGAAGTTAAAAATTTAAATTAACATATTACTTAATGAAACCTGCTTATAAATATATTATATATATATATATATATATATATATATATATATATATATATATAATAAATTATTTGAAATACTCCCTGTCTTCTTTCAGCAATTAATATTTTTATATATTGTGTTTATATTTTAATTATTATTAATACCGCAAAAAGATATATCTAAATTGATTATCTATGAAATTTGAGTTATGCTCTTTACCATTGAAATATTCAAAATTTTTATAAATGCTTTCCGAAAATACATTGAATGCTTAGGTTCACATATATATTAAAAATATCATTAAAAATTAGTAACTGGTTAGAATGTATGCTTCTTTGTAGTGGGAGAGGGGTTAAGACAATAAGTGAGAGTTTTTTAAGGCAATAATAATTTACAAATAGTAAATATATATTATCAGA
The DNA here is from genome assembly GCA_034766995.1 of Acanthacorydalis orientalis. Taxonomy (NCBI): domain Eukaryota; kingdom Metazoa; phylum Arthropoda; class Insecta; order Megaloptera; family Corydalidae; genus Acanthacorydalis; species Acanthacorydalis orientalis. Next base: position 17,306,270 of record CM068324.1, on the reverse strand, counting down.
ACTTATTACTATCATCTAGAATAAACATGCATGAAAAACTCACCTTTTATTGTATTTCATATACATACATATACATATATATATATATATATATATATATATATATATATATATATATATATACATATAAATATATATACATATAAATATGTAAATTCTCATGAGAGTATTTCATTTCGTATTATTATTTAATCGGAATTAGAAATATATATCTTCAAGAATTCATAAATAGAAGCTTTACTAATACTTTACTACAAAGTTTTTATATATGAAAAAAATGTAAATTGTGTAAATTTAATATATTTCCGATTGTTTATTTTAGTTTAGTTTAATAAATTTTGTAGATAATCATGTATTATAGACAAGTTACTTGAAAACTTACTTCTTATGGAGATAAAGCTTATTAATTTCTTTTTATTTATTGTGACTGATAAATCATTGTTTGGAAGTTGTAATCAATTTATTCAAATTACTAAAAAAATGAAAAATGTTATTGGAAACTAATTTGCACTGAAATAAAAAACAAAAGTAATTAACGAAATTATATAATTCGATTTTTGTGTAATATTTTCGAATATTCTTTGGTATGGTAATCTTTATTTATGTTCATATATATATATATATATATATATATATATATATACACACATACACACCTAAATATATATTTAATTCTTTCTTATATTTTTGTATCAATTCTTCTACTGATATTTATTTTTTCAATTTTATTGATATATTTCTTGTATATTTCTTCATTTATGCGATAAAGCATCTCCATTTGTTTTGCTGCAGCGAGTGCAGTTATATAGTTTATTTTCACCGTCTTTTTTATAAAATAATTGGTTTCAAAAATATTTGAATAAAGAAAAGTGTTTCATGTGATGAAAATTAATATTTCGGAGAAACAATTACGACGCAAAAATAATTCTGATCTGAAAAAGAAGAAGGTTATATATAGAAAGGGTTTTAAATGAAGTAGTAATATATTAATGATATTTTTAATTTGAATGTTTCATTATTTAAATTAAACATGTATGGCATGATGTATGGAATAGAATATTTTCAAACGTTTATACAGTTACTGGTTAAGAAAAAATTGTTAAATCTGGGATTATTATACAATAAAATGTACATTGATATTTTTTTAATAATGCTTCAAATTTTCGAGAAGGATACATTGTAATAACAATACATTTTACAAAGAAGCCATTCATATAAACTATATTTGTAAAACATAAGCTTCATAATATTAATAATATTTATTTCAGTTACAAAATGTACTTTCTTCATCCGTCAATATAATTAAAAATATAAGGAAATTAAATTGTAATAACTGGATTAAGATGATAAACTTTATTTTAAACATCAGTCTATTTACTGGTAATATATGATGTTGATATTAAATTTACGTATTCTTATACTAAAAGTCCATTTGATATGTGTTCATTGACGGATTAACATTATACAAATGAAGTTAATAAAATATAGTACTAATGATAATGTTACTGTAATTCTGTTATATATATATATACACATACATGCACATGGTTTTTGTTTAAATAAGTTCTGATAGACGAATTCTTATATTTTATATTTGAAATATATTCACTTTTTATCAATCAAAAAAATTTTTTGAAAACATTTACGAAAACTTATTGATAATTGATTGATTAGAATTTGTTATCTTGATATAATAAATATACTGATATTTGTGAAAAAAATGAAATGTACACTTTCTTCAAATTAATTATATAAATTTGTCTCTATTAAAATTAAATAAAAGTTATGAATATACAATATTTTAACAGTTCAAATAGAAAAAGTAATTACATACATGACATGTATGGTATGTATTACTGAAATGTTTAAAATCAATTACAAACATGTATTTTTTAATTTTTAAAAATGTTTGAAAGTATTATTTACTATTTGGCTATGATTTATGGGTTTTCTGTAGCAAAATAATTATAAAATAGTATAGAAATAAAACCATCTCATGCAACAATTTGTTACATGCTCTTTTTTGCTAATTGATCAGTTGATGATTTTCTTATATAGATTATATTTTGTCACAGAACAAAGAAACGGTTTTAATTTCATTTGTTGGAATTTTAAACTATGTTTGGCACGTATTGATGACTCTATGTACATTTTGAGCATCACTTTATTTTAATTCTTGGAAATTAACGACATATATATATATATATATATATATATATATATATATATATATATATATATATATATATATATATATTAGAAATAATTAATCATTAAATGAATGGTAATATTAATTTAATAAATAAACTAACAATATTGATTTGTAATAATGAGTTAACTTATATGAATAGGCATTTTTTTAAATGTTCCATGACAATATTTTATTTAAAATCAAAAATGTATTAATTTATTTAAATAATTAGAAATATGATTTCTTTTATGTAAACTTGTGATAATCTCTAAATATTTAAAAATTATTATATCATATTTTGATATGTATAATTTTTAAAAAGTCTTCTTTCTTAAGTTTAATGATATTGACACTAAAGACTAAATGAAATAAAAATTAATATATCATTAAATTAGAAAACATAGATCTATAACATATTTGTTATTAACAATTTTGATGTGTGGGGTTTTGTCACGTACGGAATTTTATAAATATAATATATTTCTTAGAATATATTAATTAATTACTTTTATGAATAAAAATTTTCTAGGATATGATTTACCAGCATATCATATATATGACTTAACTAATTTAAATCAGAAAACATTCTGATTTATAATGATTCGCATGTGAATATGTATTTCATACAATTTATCCAGATCAATATTATCTAATTATATTTTATTTATCTTATATAAATATGAATAACCACACATATATACAATTGTATACATGCGAGCGTTTATATATATATATATATATATATATATATACATGTATATATATATATATATATATATATGTATATATATATATATATATATATATATATACATATATAGATATACATATATACGTATATATATATATATATGTGTATATGTATATATATATATATATATGTATATGTCTATATATATATATATACATATACATATATGTATATGTATATATATATATATATAGACAAAAAATCTTTTGTGAGAATGTGCGTCTAATATTTTAACAAAATATTATAAAATTATGTATTTATTGTAAATAAATTAAAATAATAATAAAATATTGATTGTAAAAAATCCACATTTACTGTTTTCACGTTAAAGATGCCGTTTAGAAATTTAATACAACGTAATATTATTCTAGGAATTAAAAATTCTAAAAGAAATATAGTTTTTACTAATTAATTTTATTCAATCGTTAGCAGTTGTTTAAATGTAATTGAGACCTGAAAAATGTTTCTATCTAAACAAACAAATATATTTAAATGAATAAATAAAATGCGAGAAATAATATACTCTAAAATATTTTACAATAATGAATACTGAATACTGAATTTTTATGATTGAAAAATATTTTTAGACATTGGTTACTTAATTAAATCGAACGTGAATAAATTGAAAATAAATTAAAAAAATACATAAATAATAAAACCTTCTAATTCGATAAGGTTATGAAATATTGAAAATCAGAAATATTAATATACAAATGTTTTTCATTGGAGTATTTTACTGACAGAGCGGTACGCCATTTTTACGCATTGTCATATTACAGAAGTGCAAAATGTTTGTATTTGTGCGGCCAAATATAATTAAAAAAATAATCGAATGTATTTAAATCATTAATGTGTTATACATTTTATGATATTTACGAATATAAGTGGCGCGAGAAGAATATATTGTTTTTTTGGGTTGCTCACAATGGATTAAGAAAATGAATCCATATATATATATATATATATATATATATATATATATATATATATATATAGTTAATGTAATAAAATGAATAAAGATATAAGGAGTGAGAATAGAAATATTCTTTTTTTGAATTCTTTTTATATTTAAGAATTAATTACTGGCGTGATTAAAAAAATGTTTACACATATGTGTGTTGTAAATTTGAAGAAAACTAATTTATGTCAAACACTTGTATTTCAGAAAATTATCTATTAAAACTAATTTATCAATGTTTTGTAATGTTCGTCATAACGTATAGTTTAATCAAATATTATATAAAAATAATAATCTTTAATGACGCGTATTATTTTTAATTGTTCTATTATATGTATTTGGCACATAATTAATACAAATAAGCATGGCACAAACGTATTAGAGCATAAGCGCAAACAACAACAAAAGTATTCCGTTGATCTGGTCTCACTGCTGCACAGCCTAGAACAAAAATTTTTTTTTAAATAATTAATCAATGTATTGAATGTATTAGTTTATATGAAAAATAATATTTAGTGAAACAATTAGAACATGGGCACAAACCAGACTGATGATCATTGGCTTGATTTGGGTACAGATCAAGCGGTAAGTCGACAGAGCTGGTTCCTACATCAGGTGGAATGAATGCTCCTAAACTTTTGCCAACTCCAGTTCTTTCAGCCATGCCAGCTGATGTTGCTGGTGATAGGTCATCAATCATAAGAACTTTCGTTGACACTGAACCTATGAAAGAGAAAGAAAATATCTTTTAAACTTGGCAAATCACATACAATTATATTAATGTTAAAAATAATATTATTTACCATCCTTTTTTTCTGGTATTCGTGGTGGTGTAGATGGCATCGGAATTTCTGAAAGAATGATTTATAATGGAATTAAAGTTATCAGTATTTTTTTATTACTATTTTATTTTTTAAATATATATATATATATATATATATATATATATATATATATATATATATATATATATATGTAAGATATTAAATGTGAAACGAATTTTTATATGTTTACACACCATAAAGTCGAATAGATCCTTCGGTTTCTCCAAGTGAATTTTTTGAGACACATCGATAGTTTCCAAAATCACCTGTTTGTATATTTCGTACAGTAAGTTTCATATGTGTGCGGTAGCTATTTTCAGTTATTTCAGTTCCATATTTTTTCGTTGGTAAAAGCATGACATTGTCGTAGACCCAATAGCTAATAGCTCGAGGATATGCTTCGGTATGGCAGTCAATTGTAACATCAGTTCCTGCTGGCGCTCCGACTAATTGGTTAGGTACCCAAATCATCGGAGAAACTAAAACAAATAGAAATTATAAATATTTCACATTTATTTAATGATAAAATTTATTAACAAATCTAAGAAATAAATGTTAATAATAATTTTAAATGTAATTAAATTAAAATCTTACATTCAACATCTACGATAATACGTTTACTGACAGAAGGTGGGACACCATTAGTTGCGATGCAAAGATAAGCACCCATTTCAGTACGACTGATTCTCGTCAAGTTGAGTAATTCACCATCGTATACATTGACTGAAATATAAGTTAAAATATAAAAATGACAAAATCATTATGCTGTTCATTTATTAATAGACATAATTTTATTAATAAATAATAACTTGCAATCATGGTTTGAATGTGAAAGTTTCGAGAGAATATTTTTTTTGGATAATCCTTCCTTAAGATTTGCAAAAAATAATTTTCTTCGTCCAGCAAACGTATTTAAAATTAAATTATTTTGAACCTATAAGTCAATTTGTCAATTCAAAAATCATTGCTTAACACATTATAAATCAGTAAATTATTTAAATCTTTTTGTAAAAGAATTAAAGAATGATCTTTGGAAAGGTTTTTGGATATATTGTAAATAAAATATTAAAAATTCTCAGTATTAAATTAATGATATAAGCAAATTTATATTTCGAATAATATATATATATATATATTAAAATTAAATTTATTATAAAATTTGTAGGAATGCAATGTTTACATTTATAAAATTAATCGAAAGTGTTAACAGAATATTAAAGAGATTAATATGGAAGTTCATTTTTTAATATGTATATTTATGTATGTTAGGTTGTATGTAAGGGCCATATGGGCAAATGCAAATTTTGTTTTTAGTATGCGTGAGTGTCAAGCGTTCTACTATCGGAGTCGGTACGTCGCATTAAATTAAAAAAAGGATATGAACAAAGTGAAATATTTGTATGTTTCTTCATAGTGACAGAGACAGACGTATCAGTGTTGTTAAAGAATTGGACAAAGGAAACAAGTAATCGGGTAGATAATAAAAATTCATACTAGAAACTTAAAAAAAAACTGAGTAATTATAAACACACGTTTTATATTCAACCTCGCAGCATCAAGATGAGAACTGCAGTCATTAAAATATTTTATAATCAGAGTTGCTACATGAATTTATTATACTTGAATTAGGAACATTTGTTAAATCAAATAAAAAATGAATGCAACGAATTCTTCGTGTTAAAATATTCGTTCATGTTTATTTGATTTGATTAATTTTGAGTTTTTCTAAATATATTCTTTCGTATTGTTTTTCCAAATGAAATATGAAGAAATTAAATACAGTTTGAATATTATTGTATTCTTTAATATATGTATTGTAACAAATAT
>CM068324.1:17272219-17297219 GCA_034766995.1 Acanthacorydalis orientalis | reverse complement strand
GAACTCTGAATCGATCTTTTTATACTTTTATTCGAACATATATGATCTGTAAAAAGTCATGTCAGTGAACTTACAAAGTTTAAATAGTTTATTTCGTATTTGTTAGCTTCTTGAATATTCTGTACAAAAGAAATAATTTTTGTATTATATCTAATCCAGCTGAATTTATGCTAGAAAGTCAATACGTAAACGTATGTGTCTAGTAGATTATTAAAGATCATTTAACTGTTAACCTTGCTACTTTTTGGGAATCAAAAGTCAATATTTGATTCAATTAGAACTTGGACAACACAATTTAAGTCTTGAGGTATCTACAAGAATGATAAAATACTGGATAAAACTATCAGGATTATCCAAAATAGGTACCTGAAAATATGTTTTGATGAATTGAAATAATTAGATAAATAAAATCAAATATAGAAAAATATAACTGGGTAACACAATTAAGAAGATTTCTATGCAATATATGGGTTAATCAACCTATAACAGTGTTAAAAAATACTCAAGATTAGCAGAGCAATTAAAACTGACCTCGAAATATTAAAAAACTATCCTTATTCAAAAATGTATAGAAAATTGAAACAAATTCCAAATTAGAATGTTATCTAAAACTAACTAATGTACAATCACATTGATAAGAACAGATGATAAAAATATAATATCGTAAAATTATAAGTGTATTAAATCATTTATAAACCCTTTTTTCTTTCGTTTAAAAAATAATTATTGCATATTATGAAGAATTCTAAAATTAACTCTTTTATATGATATTTGACAGAATAGAAATAGACCGACAATTTTAAATAAGAACTCTAATAAATATGGTACATATATTAACAATCATCCCTTCATTATGTCTATAAGAAATAAACAGATATTTCAGTTCTATGTGAGATAATAATTACTGAAATCAGTTAAAAAATATTACAGAGGATTATATATATATATATATATTAGATGGTAAATAATGATGCGACTAGCTGAACTGATCAAAAGCACATCGTTTTCAAAATAAATCTCTTTCTGCGTAGCCCAACTTTGTGACCGTTTTTTCAATGTCAAATGCAGACGGTGACATTTTCTAGTTGTTCTATGGGAGCAGATAACTGTTCGACAAGTGGATTTTTCGGTCACCACGATGGCGTGTTCTTGTAATTAAAATACCCACGTATGTTCTCGTACAATCAACCAACCTATGTAGTATTTCAACTTGCTGCAATTTGTAACTACAACGTCAAACGAGCAGGAACACTCTATTGTACTGTGTTCAGGGTGTTGTATTCATTTAATCTTTTTTTGTCTCTAGTTTTTTTCCGTAAATGTACCGTTGCATTTTTACAATTGAAATTTCGATCAACGTTTACATATACATAGCCATGCACATGCACATATACTCACATAAACATGAATATACATACTGACATAATGTATATATATATACATATATATATATATATATATATATATATATATATATATATATATATGTATATATGTATATAAATGTATAAAATGAGAATAATTTAATAAACTAATGGAAATACACTGTATTGCCATTACGTGTTGATTATTATTAGTTGTATTATAATGCGATAGTTAGTAAAAACAATAAAAACTCATAACTATAACGTAACTTTTATTTTATTGCATATACATGATACGATGGGAAATGATTTTAGAGGAAAGATGTATTTACGGTACCCCAAATTTTAGCGATAACAAAATTGATGTTTATGACATGATACAAGTTTTTAAGCAACGAATATTTCCGCTTCCGAAGTGATAATGTATTAACATTATTCGAGGAACGTCATTGAAGAAGGTTCCAGATATATGAATGATTCAACATGAAAGAAATATATATAAAGACAAATGCGTGACAATGTTACATGTATACAGTATTTTGTTTTGGCTGGGATTTTTTCATATTTTTTGTTATTTAGGTTATTTTTTTCGGTACGTTAACAGAAGAAAACGTATTAGCATCTTTTTATATTCAAAGATACCAACATGCTTTAAATATGGACTTATTGATTTTTTAACGCATGAAAAATTGTTTATAATATGATTTTTTACTTATAATTACGAAACATAACTTTATATAAACCTTTCAATATTTAATCTTTGAAAAGAAAGGTATCATTTGTTCATACATTTGTATTCGTAATTATTATTCTAAAAAATTATCATCTATTATTATTATTCATTGATTTTTTTTAAACTTACAATGAATCAGCTTATCTATTTATTTATATTTACATTTATGTATATGTGTATATATATATATATATACGTATATATATATACATATATATATATATATATATATATATATATATATACATTACTTTTTATATAAAGTATAATTTTTAAATAAGTTACGATTAAAAAATGAAATCAATATCCCTTCGCTTTTATACAAGGCACATGTTTTCTTCTATTTCAGAGTCCCTCTGAATGAGTAATATATTTTCAATAAAAAATATACAAATATTTACATTTATATATATATATATATATATATATATATGAATATATATATATATATGAATATATATATATATATGTATATATATATATATATATGTATATATATATATATATATATATATATATATATACATTTATACCTATATATATATATATATATATATATATATACTTTATAGTGTTTAATATTTATTTAATTATTATATATATATATATATATATATAAAGTTGTGTATTTTGCTATAAAATAGAACTATTATTTTCATTTCTACCAATGATATATAAGAACAGTATCGGCAATGTCTACTATATTAAGCAGATAATATATTTTTGTCATTAATAAATTTATTAGTATTATTGACCGCCAGATACGAATTCTTATTTATTTTCTTGTTAAAAGTATTGTTTTATACTTTTGTGTATATATATTGGAATAAAATAAACTGCTGGATAGTTTATTATGTTTTTTATTTTGGAAAGTTATGTAAATAAAGATGATAAAAATATAAATAATACAAAAAAAAAATTATAAGAATAATTTAATTTATAGATTTTTTTCAAATTTATAGCAATAAAATAATTGTATTTAAACATATTACATAGTATTTGTAAAAAGTTATAAAAAAATGTATGTGATAAATATTTTACGCATAAATATTAACAAAAGTGATATACGAATAAAAGACAACGATTTGAAGCTTATTTTATTCAATTACTTTCAAATAGTTAAAACGTAAAAAATCATGTTTTATTGAAATAAAAAATAACACACACACATATACATTTATATATATATATATATATACATACATAATTTTATTTAAACATTGAACAAGAGAACATTAGAATGTGTTTAACCACTTGTTTGTGGTTAGAATTATTTGAAGCACTTTGTTTGTAGTAGAATGAATAAAATTACAGCTGACATGAATGAAAGTCAACAGAATACATTTATATGATAGAAGATAATAATATGGATGTAAAATATATTAACATTTATTTTCAGTTTCGATAAATAAAACAGTTAATATTATTTACTAAAATTACGTGAATGTAAATAATATTTTTTTAAATTAGATTTCGGTTTCATATTTAATCCCTATTTATTTATTATTCAATATATATATATATATATATATGCATATATATATATATATATATATATATATATATATATATTGAATGGTTGTTTTTTATAATTTTGGAAAGAATAAAAATATTTTCGTCCTTTTTAGAGATTAAACTGAGAAGTAAATTAATAATATATTGTGAAATATATTACACTTAAAATAAATGAAACTAGTTGATATTACAAATATCCATCGAAATAGGATTGTTAAATATTGATCGAAAACAACATTTTTAATTACTTTTTATAACTTTTAATAATTTTAAATGATGTAAACTTTATATTTGTTCACATTTTGTCAATGTAGATAATTTATTTTATAATATTTTTTAAATGTATGTAGAAAAATGGGTTTATTGTCCAATTTAGTTTAAATAAGGCTGAACTACTTTAAATAATGAAACAAATTATAAAAATGGACATAGATAATATTTGGTCTTATTAAATAATTTTTTTCTTGGAAATTGTTTAAGTATAAAAAATATCTATAATCAATCCATCTATCTATCTATCTATCTATCTATCTATCTATATATATATATATATATATATATATATATATATAATCACCTTAGATGTAAATTAGTAATTGTGTTTTGATGAGTAACGTGTGTATTCTGTGTACTAGTATTTAAAAATATGTTAAATTTATGCATTGAAAGGGCATTTTTTTAAAAGGTAAGTGTAATAAATAAATGTTTAAAAAAGAAAAAAATATGTACTTGTAAACAAAGACAGAGGACATCGACTATAAGCGATATTAGAATAGGGAAACGAAATAAATAATGATGTAAATTCTAGTATTTTTATGAGGAAATGGTAGCATTGAACATACCAATTAACAATGTAATTGCGAAAACTAATAAAAAGGACAATATCGCATTCAACGTAGTGTGTTGGACCATGAAGCGCAGGATATAGTAAAACATGGATGGAGGAACGTTCAGTTCTCGGTCCATGGAGCGGGGTATAGAGGATACGAAAGCGTGGCATATATGCCGATGATGCGATGTGCAAACCAAACATAGTTTGCGTTTGTACTAGATTGTATGCATATTTATACATGTGTGTTCAATTTTTATGTTTCGAAACAATTTTAAATATGAGTATATTTTAGACGTAGGGGTTGAAAATTTTAAATACAATTTGTATTGCATTTAGTTCTGTTATATTCTGGAAATATTACTAGCTTATAAAGTCATATAAAGGACTATGTTTTGAACTTCACTAACATAGCTTATAAAAAAGTTAAAACAAAATAAAACGAAATTGGTATTCAATATTTGAAACGATATTTCTAAATTCTGAAATTATATCATTCAAATATATATTGAATTTTACCCTCATAATAGCTATAAGAATATATTTATATCTGACACAATATGTTATTTATGGCTAGTTGGTTGCTGGGAGTGTACGGGCTCTTAGACAACTAAGATAGGTAGTGTTAGATGGTTATTTATGTTTAAATTTTTAGATATTCATAGTAATTACAATAATGCGTACATAAATATTTTCTTTTGATTTAGTGTTGAGTATTACTGTAAATATCTAATTAATGAAAATAAGAAACTTAGTGAAAGTCAACCTACAGTTTGGTGATAGAATATATTACAGAATCCAAGTATTAAGCAGAAAAAAATATTAATGTTAAAAAACGTAATACGATACATGGAAAAATATGTACATAAATCAAACATATTAAAGAAACCAATTATTTCATCGACAGGACAATTTTAAATCGAAAAATATACAAATAGGAAAAGTTTAGTTGATATAAAATTGGCAATAGTATTTATTGAGAGTTATTTCTAAAAATTTGATAATGTAATCAAATTAGACAAGTATTTTTTTTCAATTAAACATTATAACGCAAAAACACCTTGATTGAACATAAACAGCTTGACATTTTGAACTAAAAGTATTCGAAAAATACAGTTAAAATTTTCTTTCAGCCAGCATATTATCTAAAAAATTAACAAATAGATTTTATCCATGTCGAACTGTGTTTACAAAATGTCTTTTGATAATATTTGATGAATGAATATATCCAGTCTAGAAACAAAATGCATGCTTTTTTATCACACGTTTTAATTTTTATTAAAATTTGTAATTAAAACAATAATATTCAATTATAAAATTTGACATTTAACGTTAAATAACCTAATATAAATAAAAAAGAAATTACGATGAAAAAATATAACTGTTAATGAGACATCTAGGCAGGTGTGTGCATTTTGAATATTTTTTATCCACGTTGTATAAATATGTTATTTTGGATTCATGATTAAAAAAATGTCGACTTTATTAAGTAATAAATAACTTTAATTAATATTTTAATTTACGGAACATTTACATAAAGGTAAGATACGATTTCAGCGTGCTAGTGGTATGGAACAGTACATATCTATGATATGCGATGGCAGGCATCGGCAGTGAATACGGGAGAGCGCTGTTCTAGTAGTGTGCTGCTGTCCTAATACATTATTCTGGAAACATTGATCCAGTGCATGTCCTAGGGCCGAAGTGTGTGTGCGGTGCACACAGCTCGCGGCATTCACTCGTCGATGTCTATACTCATCCTAGTCCATCGCTATTCAACCATCCCTGCCAGGTAACCATTCGTAACTACTCCACGCTATCAACCCATGGATTCTCAACGAATGGATGGCAATTAATTTTTTTTTAAATTCATGTTTAATCCACAGTATATATACGCCAACATTTTCGTTTTGTAGTTCACGGTTTTTTTAAATAACGATCTCAGTTTTTTATAACTACTCTTTCTTCTTTGTGTGATTTCATGTTTCATACATATGATATATTTTCGATTTTATTCTCTTATCAATATATATATATATACACACACACACACACACACACACATATATATATATATATATATATATATATATATATATATATATATATATATACAAAGTGAATAACCAATTATTTAGTGTTATTTATTTTTTCGTAATACATTGAGTTGATTATTTAATATTTGAATACACTTTTGACACTACATTTTAATAATGTGGAAATTAAAACGGAAAATGGTTTAAAGGTTTATTTAGATAATATTTGTTTTCAATAGTTTGTTATGTTTAAGTCACATTCATGACAAATATTAAATTAATAATGTCAATCATTCAAAATAATTGTTTGATATTATTAAATTCAAAATATAAGATATTTTGTTATATGTTAATTTCGGATAAAATATTAATGATGTTGTCGATGCGCCCTTAAACTCCAAATAAGCAACCAACTATTATTTATGTTTTTTCCGAATAATCGATGTATTAACACGGTTTGTCATTTTGTAATTTTAATTTAATTATAATAGTAACAAACTATGATAAATTTAAAACACAAAATTAATATTTTTCTTGATAAAAACGTTGAGAAGATGAAAGTAGTAACGAAGAAGATATTTAATTTATATAAATTAAAATATTCATAAACTTTAATTATTTTTTTTAAAAATAGAGAATGGAATTAAATCCTTGATATCTGACATTTTTCTGGAAAATCGTTTAGAGTAAAAGTTTTATTTGTTTTAATTTAAATTATTATCTATCGAAAAGTTTAATTGAAATCCGTGAAAGTACTTTGAAGTACAATAAGAATATTTGTATTATAAATTATTTGTTATTAATTGATAGAAAAACGTTATTACTAAAGTTTAGTTGTATTGAAATTATACTTAATTTAAATACAGCTTATTCATTATATTTATTTTCTATGTTGGTATTGACATTGGATGCAAAGTTAAGAAGACGACGATGACCTCGTTAACAAATTGTGAACTGGCAAGTATACGATTTTTTTTAACTTAATCGTGATATCAGTCTAGCCAGTAACATACGACGATGACTAAAACGGCACGGTCGCTATTTCAAAAATGTTGTGTTCAAATATCGAAGTTTACACGTCATTCAGATCTCATACAACCTGCCCAAACGCTTTATCTCGTGGGAGTTAAGTGATTGATTATTTCACACTCCTTTCAATAACCAACACCCGAAATCAATTTTGGAATGTTTGAAGAGAGAATATGGAAAAAAACATTTTATAAAATGAAAATTTCTATTGAAAAACTGACGTGCGATGTATTCTATGCGTACATGTTGGAATTCACGCACAATTGTTTTATTATTATCGGATATTTACAAAAAAATATGACGTTATGACGATGAACTTTTAATTATTTTTTTCCAGTGTCTTTATCATTTAATTATTCAGAAAATTGTGTCATTTTTTCAAACGACTTTTTCTATATCGATGTCTAATGCATTTTTTTACATTACCATATTTCATATATGGTACAATAATTCTTTTGGATTGTTATGTTGAGTGTGTATGAACTGTGAGTAATTATACGTTTTCATTAGATTTATTATATTTCACTAAAAATAACAAATATTTGTTATTAATATCGTACATTATTTTGTAAATACTAATAATATTAATTACAAAATTGAACGAAGATTCTGTTAACATTTTTTTATGGAATTTAAATAGTTTTAATTGTTCATTTGAAACACAAGTAACTTACTTTTCAACTAAAAAACACTAGAAAACATTCTATAATTTATATTAACAAATATAGAATAAGAATACTGATCATTCATACACAATATGAAATATTCAAACATTTGGAAAAATTTAGAGTTTGTTTTTCTTCTCATACTGAGTACAAATATGCCTCTTAATAATTATGTTTCGATAATCTATTATAATATTGAATTGAATATGATGTTTATAATGTTTACTATATGTATCTTTTTGTACTTTATATGAAAATGACATTAAAGATAATCAGAATAAGCTGAAAAAGACCGGAGGTAAAATAGTATGAAATAAAATTAGAATTGTGTAGTCAAGTTTATTGGAAAATGATTTTACGCAAATATTTTTGTCGTTGCTCATTATTGAAAATATTAGAAAAGCTTTTATATAATTATTTATTAATTAAATTACATGGAGTTTTCATGATACCTAAAATTATTTAATATAATATTGATCTTGTTTTATTAATTATATCCGATAAGTGAAGAAAATTTTAAACATACACATACATACATACATATATATATATATATATATATATATATATATATAGAGAGAGAGAGAGAGAGAGAGAGAGAGATTGGCAGATAGATAGATAAAGAGAAAGAATTAATTAAATTATGTTATAAAATTATATTTCATTAAAGTACGGAACAATGTCGATCATTGTTACAGTTCACATTTTGAACAATTTCTTTTTATTAAGACGAGAAAGTAAAATTCTCAGTTGTTTTTTTATCAGAATATTAATTTATTTTATTGTAGATACATATATATATATATATATATATACCAAATTATTTTTAAATAGTAATATCAGTTTATAAATTCATATTTGAGGATAAGCATTTAACAAAATAAAATCGTTAACATAATTTAAAAAAAAAATTTGTACGTTAATATTTCAATAATAAATATCTGAATGTCAGTAATGTTTCCACCTATAAAAGTAATTGTTATATAGAAAAGAACAGAACATCTGTCCAATATTATATAAATAATTGTCGAATGTCACAGTTTCAACAAGTGATGTGTCTTTTAAATAACTAGCTCTCATATAAATAATGACTCAATCATTTCCTAATTTCCCGTTTCTCAGCGTCCTCCATTTATTTTCTTTCAGATATTTATTTATCCATTAATCACTGGTGAACGGATTTCAAGTTGAGGCCTCACGTTCATCAGATGCACAAAAAAGAGACTATAATAGAATAAAATAAGACCGTAGATTCGATTTTTGGATGAGGTGGAATTTATTAAAAAAATATAATGTTTTTTAAACACATTCTTTCCTTACACAATAAAAGTAGTAATTTATATGTACGTATGTATATATATATATATATATATATATATATATATATATATATATATATATATATATATATAAGAAATCATCAAAAGTAGTTATTATAGATAACATGGTTATTGAGTTCAAATTTTTTGTAACAGTACTTTATTTTATTTAATTTAAAACTTCTCTTTGATAAAATCAAAATGTTTTTTAAAGGAATTCATCAAATACATTTTACAACTTATCTACAATAAGTGGGTATAATTCTGTTAATAATGAAAATAAATATTTGTATCATGGGTATAAATTGAAATAAATGTCTATGAAAATTTAGCTGAAATTAAGAGCATAAGAAATATAATATATATATATATATATATATATATATATATATATATATAATATATATATATATAACATATATACAAGTCAATTTAAAGCGTGTTAGCTTATAAAATGGAATAATTATCTATAATTACTAAACAGTAATATTAATGATTTGGATTTATTGATTGTTAATTTGAAATTAGATCTATATGAAGTTGATTTAATTTAATTATACGTTAATTTAAAAGAAAGGAATGCCACATTAACAATGTCTAGTATCTACGGCCTTGGAATCCATGTTCACCTAAACTTTTTTTTATTGAAACGAGAATGACGAACGAGCTTCTTACATTATTCTAGAGATTAACAGTTCATTATTTTTTAAACACATTGAATCATTGTTCTAAGAACATTTATTTAGTAGGATTCATTTAACTTCCAGAAACTTGTAATAATTAAAATTTTAGTCTCGTAAATATATTGGTATTTTAATTGAAAATTTTTGGAACATTTCTGTCTTCAAAAAACATTTTTTTGTTATTTGTAATTAATTATTTGAAATTAACACACACACACATTATATATATATATATATATATATATATATATATGTATATACATTGTTTCTGTAGTGAGATAGCTTATTAATTTCAGTTATTGTGTTTACAGTAAAGTTTCTAATCTTGCTGTTCAAAATTGTTCAGTTCTCAGCATAAGAAATAAATTTTAAAAGTATACGCAATATATAACCAATATTTATTGGTAGTTTATATGGAACTGAAGAAAGTTTATTTATTAACAAAAGTTTGTATTGTGAGACCAAAGTCTACTTGTAAATAATTAATACGAAAGACATAAAATAAGTCTGACCGAAGGAAACACTAGACCATAAAACGTGAGCTAAAAAGCGTAAAGAGCATATTCCTTGTCATAAAGACGTCACTGCTTGTGGCTGTGTATGTATATTTGTGTGTATGAACAGGGCCGGTGTTAAAATAATCAGTAACATGTGTATACTATCGGTTTGAAATATATATATATATATATATATATATATATATATATATATATATATATAGAAATATAAATATTGAATTTATTATAATTAAAAAATGGCACAATGTAATAAAACAAAAAAGTTTATAATAATAAAGATTACTATAAGAAACACTAGAGATATAAATACTAAATAAAAATCTTTCTTTACTAAATAAGACAATAGTATATTCAAAATGTACGAAAATAATAAAAAATGTAGTTTGCATTGTAAGTAATGCTTCCTTTAGAATTAAATCATTAAAAATATGATTAGAGATATAAAAAGAGGGTTTTAGTTTGAAAAAAACGTTTGTTATATAAAGGAGAAGCATGTTTATATCGAAAATATATTATTTTAATTCTATAACTAATTATACGTCTACTAAATATTTATCTAAGGTGTGAAATCAGTTAGATATTAAATATTCACAACTGTTAATATCTGCATGTGAGGAAACATCCTTAAAATGTTGTATTCGTTAGTTATTTCGTTTAACAGTAATTTTATATGATTAAATTCTTCTGTCAGTTTATATAATGTATTAGATTACACAATAAGTCGATAAAAAATGTTTTTAAATATAATAAAAAAGTATTTATGTTTGAAATTCTTATCAATTAATTACTGAATTTAGTGCTCAGATTTATAGTTTTAATAATTTTAATAATATAAATGTATTTTTTTATATTTCTACACTTGGATTTAAAGTTGTTTTTTGTCAGGGGCACTTGCATTTTTTTTCCACTACTGTATTTCACCTATCTTTAGGTGGATATACTGCTACTATCTACCTGAAAATATCGATGTGCGAAACTGATAGTGGAAGAAAAAAAACAAATAGTGACTTAAAGGACAAGAAACAATGTTAATAATATAGATTACATTCTTTTTCTCGAAAATAAATCATATTAATAATTTAAAAAACATTTTATTTAAGCTATTTTAGAAAACAATATATTTTCTAAAAAAACTTACAGTTAAAAGATGTATATTTATTTTATGAGATGTTATTTTTTGTTTTTCTTATTTAATAAGAAACGAAAATATATTATATGGCATATTTATCTCTACAGTCATGTATAACATTGAGTAAATTATCGTTTTCTATCAAATATATAGTATCATTTTTGAATGTATGATGTATACATATATATATATATATATATATATATATATATATATATATATATATATGTGTGTGTGTGTGTGTATGTATGTATAGTAATTCTCACAATACATACATTTAAACGTACTGTAAATATACATTCACATATTTAGTGTTGTCTGTGTATAAACGTCAACTTTCCCATTCGAGACAATGGCAGAAAAGCTGTCAGGCCTGCAGACTTGATGTCACACTTCCTAATTAGGTTGTTTCTTGCTCTACTCACTGCAGCTAGAGTTAGTGTTGTCATCTTGCCACGATCGCAAGCGGCTGCTTTTCTTGTTACCAACCCCGCGCTATTTTATCTGTTCTCGTATTAAGGATTTTGATGTAGGTACAAGACATGACATGTAACGCGTTTATGTCACTGTGGCTGGTTTAACATACATACATATACAGGCATATACGTAGTTAAGTAAGAACATACATAAGATACAAATATTATATTATATTACATTATGTATATATATATATATATATATATATATATATATATATATATATATATATATATCCGTGCCTTGAAACCATTTTATTCCAGCGACAAAGTATTATAGTGATGTTTCAGCACATTCTGTTTATTTTCTTTGTTTATGCATATATTTAATAGTGTAAAACTAAATGAACCTTTATATTGGAATTATATATATATATATATATATATATATATATATATATATATATATATATATAATATTAGTAAATTAGTTAAATGATTATTGCTAACGCAATTAACTCAATAACTATTTTATAGAAACTTAAGCAAGTTTTTTGAAATTTTAATAGATATGAAAGGGGGTTTAAGAAAAAATTCTATGAACATTTGTAAAGATTAAAAATCAATTATAATATCAATAACAGAAACAAGTATTCTTTGGAGAATGGTAGTAATGTTGTATATTGTACAAATAGTATGTAATGAATACACTTAATAATCATTTAATATTTAATCAATTTGAAGATTGGTTTGGTATTAGGGTTTTAGGGCGCTTAGACAGCTAACGAATCAGTTTGAAGATTTATTTATAAAATATTTCTCGTATATTTATTCTTTAGAAATGCTTAGCCAATAGTATATTTTCAATCAAGTGTATAATTCAATAAAGGAAGTTTTATAAACTTATATATATATATATTAAATTTTATTAATTAATTACTTCATTTTATACAATATATATATATATATATATTGAATAAAATTAATGAATTTTTTAATCAAATTTAAAAGACAATACATACATATCAAAAAAATGTTGTCTAATACGTTAGTAAAATAAAGAAATAAAATGTACATAACATTTTTTGATATCGTGAATAACAAATATTCATACAGATTCAAAGTTTTCTCAAACAACCACAAAGTACTGAACAAGTAACTACAAATCTCTTTCTCGAACCTATATATGTATATTTAGTTTGAATTTTCATTCGGTTCGTTCAACTATACACATGATTGAATCATCTAAGAATACATCGATTCTCTGAAACGATAACGATTTTGTGGCATTCGACTTGAACCTAGTGGATAATATTATAAATATGCAAACTATTGAGATGACAAAACGTAATGGATTTTCAATTTGTATATATTGTTTGATTTATATATTGATTTATGTGTAGTAATTATTTTATATATTTACAAATAATTTAGAAATAATATCCGATATATATATATATATTATACATAATGCACTTTTAGAATCTTATTTTAGTATCATCAAGAAATTATACCCTTAATAAAATGTTATTAATTTATTCGTTTATATAGATTTTAATTTAATTTAAAGAAAATTATTCAGTGCTACTTAAAATTTGAACAAGGTTAATGTACAATATATCAATTTATAAGATAAACACTTAAATAAATTGTAATTACAAAAATTAAGGGGTTTAATTATTGATTGTTATAACAATCAACGTTATAAAAATTAATATTGAGATATTGTTGTTGAAAATATAATGTTTTTTAACAGAAATTATCAAAAACAATAAAATTAGATGTCAAATATTTTTCATCAATGAACGATTCTGTTTTTTAATTGAGACTTAAGAAGATAAATAAGTTAAAGTATAAATATTTACGAGATTTTTTTATATTTTTCCGATAATTACTTTTTTTAAAGTCATAATTTTTAATGTTTATGTAACTAGATATGAAAGAATTTAATGTAGTGCATATTTATATGATTTTTATGAAAATTATCTATTTAAATTTATATTCAATCAGATATGATAAAAATGATTTTAAGAAGAAGTAAGATAAATAAATATTTATTACGGTAGAGACTTTTCGATAAGGAATCAATTTATGACAATTCACAAAATTGTGAAATCTACATGTATTTTCAAAAAGTTTTTGAGTTAGTTTCTGAACAAATTGTAAGTTTATATTTGCTATTTTCACAATTTAAAATGTTGATAATCTTACAATAGGTATCCTATTTCAGTGATCATAAATTTAAGTTTGGTTGAAAATTGTGGCCTCTATATATCATAGGAAATATTAACAACTGTAATTTTATCTATGGCCAAATAAAATGTAATTTTCGAAACATTTTCTATAAATTAAAAACGTTCATTTGACTAGAATTTTAAAACTGTTGATATTAATATTGATAGTTTGATAAAATTAATTTTTCAAAAAAGAACAAACTAGACTATTCATGAATGTTATATATCTATGGTATTTTCTGAAGCAATCAGTAAAAGCAATCCTAACATTGTGGTTAAAATGTTATCGACTTGCAATAATCTTTACTGATGAATTTCGTTCGATTAATTTTAAAGTTTTAGTTTGTGTATGAGTTAAAATATTGAAAAACATGTAACCAAATATAGTATATATATATATATATATATATATATATATATATATATATATATATATATAAATATAGAAGAATACATATAAAGTAAATATGTTTTAGAAAACAATTTGTACATTCTGTATTGTCCGTCTTAATTAAGAAAGCATTCCTCCTTTACATATTCTTGTTGAACACAAATCATTGTAAGCGCATCGGTTACCATTGTTGTAATTTAGTAACATTGTATATATATATACATTGATACACACATTCGCATTTATACACGTAGTATATGTAGTCACTGTATGCTTCAAAGAGTCCTCTTATTTGGAAACAGTCATGCGGTTGTTATTCTACTAGCTTTTGGTCTATACAGTTAGCTGAAGCTGTAGTTACAGTCTTCATACTTGTTTAGTTGAATATAATTTGTTTTAAGCACGCGATGTTACGGGAAAATAGATATTTGTTTTTCTTTATGAACTGTTCTATTCTGTTTGTTTTTATACTCATGCGCAAAGTGCTTGTGTGTTTTGTTAGCAATGTTACTATATTCAGAAAATATTCGAAGTAAAACATTATTCCATCTTTTTTTAAGGTTTTATAATATAATACAATATACATTTATAACGTTCTTCTTATATTATTAGATTTATATATGAATTTTTTTAGATCTTCTCTTATTTAGTTTTTTATGTTTGATATAGATATGCAATGTGTATGATATTTATGTAAAAAGAGTGAATGTGAAGTGCTTTTAAAGGTAAACTAACATACTATACATGTTAACAAATGTATGACGTTAATTTTAGTACAAAATATTTATTTATTCATATATATATATATATATATATATATATATATATATATATATATATTGAAATTATACTCACTAGTAAGTACATTTTGAAATTCATTGCAAAATTTTCAAGAAAATGCTTATCGTGTAATATACTTAATTATACTACTTGATAACTAATAACTACATTTGTAAGATTTTTAATTATTTCATTGTTACTATTGCTTTTTATTTGTTATATATATATATAAATTTCTGTTATAACTGTAAATAGTTTACTTGCATATATTATTAACAGAATTATTTTATATAAGTTATTTGTAGTAATTTTTTTTCAGATAATAAGAAGTAAATAATTCATATTTACAATAATATTTTCACTAATTTTTAATATTTCTGTGGTATAAAAACCACAAATTAGAATTTTACAAATAATTTTTGATGTACATATATACATATATATATATATATATATATATATATATATATAAAGAGAGAGAGAGAGAAAAGTATTGTGTTCATTTAAATTTGGAATTTATAATCTTGTCTGAAACAAAAGAAAACTTTGTACATTTAAAGTTGAAAAGTTATATAATTTAGAAAGAGAATTCACCTAAAGAGGTAATTACTTATTAACGAACATGTGTTTATGTTGAAATTTTTCCACTGTGATAATATTATACAGCATAAAGTATGCGAGTTGAATCGAGTAATACTTAAAAATACGGGTTGCAATAAAAGAAAATTTGAATCGAACGTGCAATGTCTGATAATCGATTTAACTAAAAGAAATATTTCATGTTATTATTAAATTTATCGAATACTATTTTAGAATTACGTTAGCATTAACGTTACAATAATTCAATCTTATGTCTACAAATTTACACATAAATTGCTTCAAGCATTAAAGATGTGTTTATATGCACCTTGTGTTCGTGGATTAACGTAAGTAAATCGTATTTTTAAGCTGACTTGATGTTGCCAGTAGATTTCAAAATTAACTTAGAAACAGTACGACAATAGTTATAGACAATACGCTTGTGATAGTATAGTTTAAATAGGAATTATTTACAAGAAAAGAAAGTAATTTCGTTAAGGCAGTCGTTTTTTATGTTGTATGTTAAATATAATTGATCATTTTAAAGTCGTATTCCTGTTATCATTTTATGTTTTCGTATTTCATTTTTAATAAATTAAATTATATTTACAAACAAATACATTTTATTAAAATATGTTTTGAAATATAAATGGAAAATATACAAAGAATAAAGTTTAATATTGTTTTAAGATTTTTTTATATTTTTCCGCTCTAAACATGATAGCAGGATGAAAAGGGGATGGAGGATGGGGGTGAAAAAAAATATTTTGTGAAATAAAAGATAATATAATCACACAGAATCTTTTAGTGAAATAATTAATTTAGTTAAACGTAGAGAATATCAATCCACTGATAATACTACGTGTATATCTTAAAAAGAAATTTGAAAGAAAAAAGAAAAGAATTACAAATTTTCTACTATAATCAGCTTGATCAGCATATGCAAATACATATCTATATGTGTAGATATGAGTGTGCACTTGTGGAGGGGTAAGGGTAGCTTATAGGTAAATATAAATATTATCATATATTTACATGTAGGCATAAGTGTATGTATATAGATTTAATTATGTTTATATATATATATATATATATATATATGTGTGTGTGTGTGTGCATGTGTACATATATATACATATATATACATATATATATATATATAGAGAGAGAGAGAGAGATAATAGAAAGTACTTAATTATTATAAGTAAAATATTGTAAATAAACTTCTGATTATCTTTATGAATAAAGTCATATATATATATATATATATATATATATATATATATATATAATAAAACATATTATCTTATAGAATATTTAATTTTTAGTATGTTTTTTATTTAACTGATTCAGTTTAGTACTAAATTAAAGATTCAATGAGATAACTAGAAAAATTAATAAACAATTCTGTCGGAAAGAAAAGTTCTTTTATAAATCATGGAGCAAATATAAGTGTTAAAGCTAAATAAGGATTCATTTATAATTGTTCATTTGACCATTCATAATATCATTAATAAAAAAAAAACGTTTATATAGAATTGAGTACGTAAGGTTGTTAAATACAATTAACGAACAATCAATGAGAGTAGGAAATCTTCATATGAATCTGTCGAAGTAATAAAAAGCTATTGTTTGGCAATTTTGCATTTTCGATTTAATGTATTGTGTTTAAAGGTAAACAAATACGTGAAAAATCCGATTTGCCCTATTGATATAAAAGAACCTTACCTTTAAAAAGAAAACGCGACGCCACTTGCAAAATATAAACTCGTGTACAAAAAAGTGAACGTGTTGTTCTTTTTTTTATTATTGTTATGTCATCATAAAGTTTTTTTCAGTGCAGATAATGTTAACAACAAATCATTGTTTCAATTTTATTGTTTTCCTAGTGGTATTCACTCCGCTCAGTATATAGTCGCTATAAAAGAAATCTTTTCTCACCATTAGGTGCACTATGGAAGAGAAAGCAATAAAAATCGACTGCTTTTTACAGCAAATAGGCAATCAGTTATCAAACCATTTCCACAAGTGACTTTCTTTTAAGAAAAGTATGTGCATGCGAGGAATTTATCGATGAATACAACGAATGATGTATATTTTTATTTGAAACTCTATAATAACATCATAAATTAAATACCTGCCACTTTTATTTGTTCGATTTATTTTAATGTTTTATTGTTCGACAATAGTGGTGTATTATGTTTAATATAAAAGATCGAAATGTATTAAAAATCGTTTTTAATTATTACATATGAATAGAAATTTATATAAATATTAATTAGTTTATTTGTTATAATATATGAAAATATCATAAATACAGCCAGTATAATATTAAGAAAATATGTAATATGTATATATATATATATATATATATATACATATATACATTTGAATTATTGTTAATATTATTTTATGGAAATATAATTATATACTTTAACTTATTATTTTTTGAACAAACACTGACTTTGGGGTTTTATGTCAGATGGTATATTATTTAAAAAATGTTTGTAATTATATTCCGATCTGAAAAATTATTAAATAGAAATTAATTTAATGATTCATACTGATTTTAAAAACCATATCAGTTTTATCATCTTAAACTTTTAATGAACAAAAATTATAAAAAATAAAATAAAAATTGAAGTTTTAAATGAATAATAATTATTAATTATCTATTTAAATCTTACTTATAAATAAAATTGAATTTAAAAATTGTTTCTTAACTTGGTTACAATTTCGAATAAATTTTTTTTTAAATAACTGGATCGTTCAAAATCTAATCAGTATAAGTCAATTTTTGATCAAATTATTTTCTTTAAAATCTTTCAATTGTAAATCATTTCGAAAATATTAAAATGATAATAAATTTTTAAAAAAAATTGCAGTAAGTTGTACAACAACAATAAAAATTATATTTATGACGTTAAACATTCTATACGTATATCAAAAATTAAGTGATTGATAATTATTAATCTTCATAGTGTTGTTTTGTATATGAATTTGTTTTCAAATAAAGATATATTCCAGATATTAGGATTTAACAAGTAAAAAGAGATAATGTAAACAGATATGTGTCGATATTTGTACGCAAATAAAATTAATTTCATATAGGGTTCAAGTTTTAATCGTTTGCGTATAAGATATGATTAATTATGTTCTTTTTTAATATATATATATATATATATATATATATATATATATATATATATATATATATATATATATGTATATACAAAAAGAGAGTAAATTATTGGAAAAGTGGACGAACCATTGAATAATGAATTAATATGTCACATTTATATTTATTTTTTACTCGTTTGTAAAAATGCATTAACTTGTTAATATGTGGAGTAATAGAGTATATTAACAAATTGAAATATCTACCAATGCAGTATTACATTAGATCCATAGAAGAGTAGAGGATAGAAAAATATAAAGTAGTAATACGATAGTACTTATTTTATATACATGAGTATGTGAAGTAGAGTAGACTCTGTGTAACATTGAATTTTGTGTTTAGGCCGGAACTGGCTAAAAGTTACCAGAAAAGCTCTTGCTTCACTCCGAGTGTCGTTTCTGAGCGTTCATCAAATATTTACAACGGCCAAAAGCGCTGATATTGCTGAGATTCGATCCAGTGAGTTTTCGTATCAAAGAGCAAGCTCACTCATGTCACTGGCAAGATGTGTCACAGCTTTAGCATTGTAGTAGAATGGCCAATGTTATATCATACACGTAAACAATATTTGTTCAAAACATTTTTTTTCTACAATATAGAGTACGGATTCGTATTTCTTTGAGCATGTTTAATGGTATTTGTTTTGTATTTTTATATATAGTTTCATGCAATAAATGATATATTTAAATGTTTTATTAAACATCAAGTGATATATCTCATACATTGAATATTTTATCATAAATTATTTGGATTTTTACACACATATAAACACACATCCACAAATATATATATATATATATATATATATATATATATATATATATATATATGTGTGTGTGTGTGTGTGTACGTATATGCTTAATATTATTTGTTTTCAAAAATGTTGAAAAATAAGAATGGAAATTATTGATTTTAGATGAAAATATTTAATAATAGTAAATTATATATTCTACTCACTTTGAGTTTAAAGATATGATTATTTATTTTAAGAATAAATAATGAACTTTAGAGAAATATATTGTTATATAATTAAAAAATAACTTGATGTAAATTAAGTTGTATTCATACATGTATAACTTTTTAACAAATTAGTAATTAGAAAATGAACTTGTACATTCAAGAAATAAAACATTTTCTCTTGCAAAATATTCAGCCAGTTTGTCTACATATAATAAACTGTTAAATTTAATTGTTTTGAGATTGACTGAAAATCTTAGATACACAACATTTCGAATTTCCTCTTAATTTATCTACATTTAGTGGACAGAAATTGCTTCATTACTTGATGTAAATACAAGTATTTATAAGATCGAATAGGGTTGACGATGCATTTACTAATTGAAAATAAATCGGAATACGTCTTTCACACAGTTCGACGAATAGATAGGTTTAAATTGTGATTTAGTTAAATTATATATATATATATATATATATATATATATAAAGTTCGTAAAAGTTGTGTCATTTTATTGAACTAAATGTGGATTTGACATTTGTACATAATTATTTAATGTAGGGTAGAAAATCTGTTATTTCATATAAAATTGATTGATAATTAACAATGTATCGATTTTCAGATATTTCAATTCGATTCATGTTAAAAGGAAAATCGGTAAATGTATTTATTGAATTATTTAATTATTTATTCCTCTTTCAAACGTTGAAAGATAATATGTTATTCTGAAACAAAAAACCATTCAAAGAAATAATATTGAAATTTTAAATTTATTTTTTTCTAACAGAATATTTTCATTTAATATATTTAGAATTGATTTAATATATCATTATTGTGTACACTTAAAAGTGTACAATTGAAATGTTAATTAATTAATAATAAAAAAATAATTTTGTATAAAACATGACAATATTCAGTTGTTTATTAAATCAATATTATGTATTAATTGTCTCAAATAATTAATGTTTATTATATTTTACATTCAAGTTATTTAGTAAATAATTTTAGATAGTCATATATGTATATATATATATATATATATATATATATATATATATATATATATATGAAATTGTAGATCTGAGAATAGGATAACTTAGAGATATTATTACTATGACAATGCCTCTTTCTTGTAGCAACGTGATTTCTTATGCAACCGGTGGACATAATAAGTAAAAAGTGACAGATTAATACTACATGACAGGGATTCTAACCCGCGACAAACGGAATGTCAACTGCGGGTTTTTTATAGCTTAGCCATTTCTGTGTAACATGTCAACATGAAGATTATAATTAATGACTTTCCTTATTCAATACAATACGTTATATATGATAAATATATATATATATATATATATATATATATATATATATATATATATAACTGCATTGTATACTTTCTTATGAAGAAACTAAATTATGAGTAAAAATTAATGTTAATATTTGGTAAAGTTCATTTTTATAATAGTGTTGGATATTAATTACAAGATTAATTAAAAGACAAATAGCTGGATTGGTATCATTTAATTTAATTTCATATTTTCTCTATTTATTTTTTTAGATGAAATTAAATAATTATATTACAGTTTATAGAAAGAAAATTAATTGTGATTTTAAAACATCTACATCTATATATATATATATATATATATATATATATATATATATATATATATATAAATTAGCTATCCTTTGTAATTATGCATTCAAGTTGTTTTTATTAGTTATATATATATATATATTTCTTATTGGTTTAACACTTATTAATCAATAAAATATTGAGTATTAGTTTTATAGTCTCTATATAAAAGTTTGCTGTTTAAAAAAAGCCGAGAAATTAAAGTAAAGCTTCAAATAGTTTATCTTTATAATTAATAAGATTTTTCAATAAAAAGTTCAAAAACTGAGTGTTGTTAGATTGAGCGTGTATATGTTTTTAATGTATACATGAGTACATAAATTAAATAAAGTATGCGAGGATAATGACATTATATGAATATTGAAAGTGTATACGAAGTATAATAAAATTTAATAAAACTGAACTATTCGCAGGTAACGAAAACATCGAAGAAAAAAATATATATAATAAATAAAAAAAAATGTGAAGTGGTATCCCTAAAGCAATTTTGCTTGATATTAAAGTCAATTTTTAAGTCTGTGTGCGTATTAATAAACGCATCGCATATGTATTGTGTAATATCCGGCTTTCGTTAGCTTCTCTGTATTACTCATCTCTCAAGCTTTCTCTAATAATTTCCTGTCAAATTTAATTCTTTTAAGAAGTTTACTCCATCGGGATTAAAGCATACTCCCTGGCGGTAAAAATGTCAACCGATGTTGGATTATTGGGAAAAGTTGCTTTCAATGCTGCCTTTTTTAATGAAACCTTAACCAATCACAAAATGTATATCTGCCTGTATGTTATTATTTTTCTCGGAATTCAAATTATTTATCATTTTCATTATAATTATATATTCAGCTAATTAAATGGTTAATTATTTATCAGGAAAACAAAAATGGAAATATAGCTCATTACATACAAAAATTATTATAAATATTGGTTTTATTTTAAAACGAAAAGACTGTTACCTCATCTTATATTTACAGTTTTATTATTTTATTCAAAATATAATAGATATGTTTAAAATTATCGATGTAGTAATTTGTACTTATGAGTAAACAGCATTAATACGATCAAAATTAAACTTAAAACAGATACGAACAATTTGTATTGAATTATTAAAAATTCGAATAGTAATTAATAAATAAATCATTATTAATAATTGCCTAATGTATTATTTCATGAATTAATAACATCGAATTATTTAGAAAATATTTTTATGAATTTGCTTACTAAGATATTCAGAAGGTATAATAAACATAAATTCTAAAGATTCGAAAGAGTATTTTAAAATTATATATATATATATATAAATTGTAATATTGATAATATATATACGGTATATCATCAAATAACAAAATGAAACATCGGCAAAAAATGAAAGAATTTTACAAAAAGTACAAAAAACAAAGTATGTAGCAAATTTTCACAACAACCAGCGTTAGACAAACACGTGTCACTTTGTTCAGACATTGATAAATGGGCATTTAGCCGAGAAACTAACAAATAAATAAATCTAATCACTTATTGTAAACACGCCGTGAGTTACCCTTCAGGCTAGAGGGTAGCTCAATGCGCTTCAACTTGGGTGTAAGCTATTTAAGAAACTAGTAAAGCAGCCCGTAACTGAACTTTAACAAAAAAGAAAAAACTCGATAGTGTTAAATTTATTTTTGGTAAGAATGTTAACATTGATGTTGTTTCATTTTATTTGTCCATTTTGATTGTATTTAATACCTGCAGAAGTATATAAAAATTGATAATTGTCTTTAAAAATAGTATAATATATATTTAAAATTTCAATCAGAAATATTAATTATATGTGACTATTTGTTTATTGAAAATATAAATAGAAATAATTTGTGTAAAAATATCATATATTTATTTTTTTGTTTATATATTATTAAATTTGAATGATATTACTGGATACCAATCAAAAAGATAAATATTACGATTAAAATATAATAAAAGTTTCATATTCTAGAACCTGTAATTATTATTTTATGTTGATGTGAAAATGAATGTCTAAAAATGTTTTCATTACAATTATCTCTTTCTCTCTATACATACATATATGTATGTATATATATATATATACATATACACACATATACAATTGAATCAAATTTAGAATTATTTTACATTTTTTTATACAAAATAGAATTATTTTAATCAATGAAATATTGTCTCGCTGTAAAATTTATTTATAAACCTGTCTTATAATATATTTATTTTATTATCTCTATATAATGAATAGAATAAATGTTAACATTAACATAAAGTGCTAGTTACTAATAGCAATTTCCGTTGTGTTTGTTGTTTTCACACGATTCTATTCTCGCAATTAATTCATTCATTATCAGGTTTTCTCTACTGCCTACAATCTCTAACTGGATTACTTATTAAAATAGAATACTTATCCATGTATACATACATATTCATATATATATATATATATATATATATATATATAATATTAATGAATAAATACTATACTTTCAGACAGTTAGAGATAATATTTATTTAAATCTTTTCATACTAAAACAATTTTGAGCGGTATTTTGAAATTCTAGAGTGTAATGATTAAAATATTTTGAAAACATTTTATTTTATTTTTAATTAATATTAAGAAAATAAGATTCAATAAATTATACTGAATATTGTTATGAAATATTATTATATATTTCTAAAGATGCTTTATTGTACATGTAGTCTAAGTGAATTATTGACTATAATTGTGTTAACATACACTAGAAAAATAAAAGTTACAGTTTGAATATATTTTATAGAAAATTACTCAGGATAATTAATTATAACATAAAATAAAGTACATTACTTCCGGATTACTTTAAATAGGTAATTAAGTATTAATTTACTATAGTCTGGAAGAAAAAGAAACATGTGATCATTGGAGTTAGTAAGATGTATTTTAAGAAATAATAATTAGAAAAAGTGCCATAAGTATTGTTTTATTGACTTTTTTTTGAAAAGTATAGCAAATAAATATTATATTTATTATTTATTGC
>CM068324.1:16969719-17267219 GCA_034766995.1 Acanthacorydalis orientalis | reverse complement strand
GTATTATGTAAAGGTTTAATTTTTTTTTGTCTTTAATAATAAACTGAAATATTCTTTTAATGTTATAATAAATCAACCTTTAAGTTACTTTTTAATTTAATTTGAAGACAGATATTAAGATGTTTTTTCAAAGATTAAGACATGTTTAGATTCATTTTAGATATCAACAAGTGATTTAAAAAGTGTGTTTGTATTATAAAGTCTGCTAGACTATGAAATAATCTCAGTTTGTTATTATAAAGTATATTTTTTATATTTAGGTTAGTAATATTAAAAATTGTCGGATTTGTCAACATTAACTGACTTGTTTGAAAATAAATTCAAGAGGAATATTTTAATAATCACCTGCTCACTTTAAATATAATAATTGATTATTAAATTCGAATGTTCGATTTAATATGAAATAATGAATTATTAGATAAATCAAGTACAACTCAAACAGCTGTATGTTCAAATCGATTGGAAAAATACGATGTAATCATATTTTCAATAAAACACAATAAAAGCATTCGTATTCAATTCTCATTTTACAATAAATGTTAAAGTTGTATGTCCGGTCTGGAAATAATTAACAAACCCTCATTTACTATCACCAATGTTTTTGATAGACTCTCTCCAACCAAACTATAAATGATAACAATACTTGTTACGGTCAAATAAATAAACTCGCTTGTAATTATTCGCTATAACAATTCATTCAAATAATAATTATAATTTATCAGTACAATAAATGTTTATCAAGTTTATATCGAGACAATGACTTAATTACATTATATAATTGTATAGACAATAAGGTATATTCGTGAGCATTTATTCAGTATAATATTGCCATTGTGAGACAATCTCTAACACTGACATTACGCTACAGTGGATATGACTAGAGTTACTGCCCCGTGGTTTCCTTCATAGACACCAGCCGTTTCCCTCAATTCCTATCCAACTTTACATTGACGTGTAGGGGAAAACTGTACTAATTGGTCTCATCTGGTAAACTGTTCGATACACATTAGATTCAACAATTGCATTCTGGATACATTTGAAAATAGAAACTTGCTCTTTAATAATTAATAAGTGTTTAAATTATAGTATTGGGATTAAAAATTTTACTACAGAAGAAAAGTTCTACTACAAACATCCTAATATAATACAAATATATTTATACTAAATATAAATATATTTATGAATAATTACTATAATACCAGATTAGGCAGTTCTCTATTTATTCATTATTAAAGGGATACGAATTGAAATAATATACAATTCACAGTTAAAATTTTTAATGATAGATACTAATAATTTTTTGATATTCTTAAAAATAAAAGTAACTATTTAATTTTATCATCACTTCAGAATATTTTTTTAATATTTTTGTTTATTATTTTTTTCATTGTGAAAATATTTTGCGATACAAACAGAAAAGCACTGAACTACATTTAATAACATATGGCATGTATTAAAAAATACATCAGATCGTTGTTATACCATTAATTAAATTCATTATAATTATTAGATTTTTATAACAACTACTAAAATAATTTAGCAAATAATTAATATATTATAACTAATATTTTTTTACAAAACATGCACTTAATCTTAAAGATTATTTTATTGTCCTATCCACGTTCGAAAACAAAATATTTATTTTATTTTCAAATAACTGCACACAATAAAAGTAATTAAAAAAAATTTATATAGTTTTTTTTTAAATAACAATACTATTTTAAAAATCATCTAAGTACTTACAACGCATTAAAGATAATTTAACAAGAAATAATACTTAATTATTATAGCTCAGCATGTAACCTTAAAGTTTGGATATCGACGAGCATGAAATTTAACATAATTCACAAGTAGCAATCTTGAAAGTTTATCTAAATTTGTGAATAATTAATTGCAATATTCAAGTAGTTTGTTAGTGTAAAAGACCATATAATTTCGTTCTTCGTATTATAAACACAGTAATGATAACTATATTCTGTAAAGCTTAATTGAAATCTGCTTCGATGTAAATTTATTGAGCTAGCAACAATATGATAATAAATAATAAAAAACAGATATTTATCTAAAGAATAGATTATTTTTTAAAAACAACTCATCAAATGTGTACGTGTTAAACATTAAAAATATTATTTTGTATTAAATAATATCCAACTAAATATGAATATTTATATTAACTCTGAAATGAATTAGTATTTGTTTATCTTTAATATATGTTTGTAAATAAAAATAACAACAGACAAACTCATATACGAACTAACAATTATATGAAGTATTTGGACTTATTCACGAATGTATATATGACAGAGAAAATATATGATCTTTAAAATAAATATTGGTTTTAAACGACATCGACCCCAGTATTGTTGAGAAATAATTTTTCGTAACGCCCTCGTTTTGTAAATCATATATTAGTTGTAGTGTGAAGTCTGTGATACGTCTCGCCCCTCTACTCCTAGAATTTCGCTGGCGTAGTACGAGGGGATCAATGTTTCCAGAATAATATATGAGAAAATCCGGGGTGCCGAGCACAGGCACTGGAATAACATCGAAGCTAGCAACTCATCTGAACGTTGTGGATACAGTACACTTTCATATTTTTTTAACTGATACTAATCTTCTTTGATTCACGATTTTTAATGACAAAAATGTCATCATCTTAACAATGCAATTTAAAACATTAGATAGTTATTCACACACGGCTATTGAGTGAGCAGATATATACATACACATACACATTGTGTGTGAGGAATGTTACTTTTCTTTATATATATATATATATATATATATATATATATATATATATATATATATATATAGTTAAAAAAGACAATGCTGTAAGTTATTTAACAAAAAAAAAAACAATTATCATCATATAACATAAAGAATATATATCCAAAACTGGATATGAATTGCATTCTTAATTTTTTGAGAACTTTAAAAACACGAAAGAATTTTTTATTAGTTATACAATACTTATTTATAAATAAGTCTTCCTGAATTGAATATTATATATATATATATATATATATATATATATATATATATATATATATATACACAGACAAATTCAATAAGAGCGGAGCTGAGTATTCAGTGGCAGATAAATATCACTCAGATATTCTCTTTTACTATGTAAATTTCATAAAGAACATAATAAATAAAAAAATTAATATAAAATTTAAATAATTTAACATATGCATACAAATATTACACGCATTTTATAAGTGTTTAATATAAATAAACACAGACAATTTTGTATTGTAGAAAATGAAGGACAGCTAACTTTACCGTATGTAAAAAAATACGTTTACTAATAATTTGGTAAATATGAACAAACTTAAACAACACCAACTTTGTTTGATATATCCATGAAATTACTTTGTTAATACGTGAGTATTGTATGGAATTAAAATCTACCTCAACATTGGCTCATTATAACCGAGAAGTCGTTATATTTTTATTCGCTATAAAGCTGTTTGAACATACTGTATGGTTTTATCTACTAGTATTTATAATAAAAATGTGTTTCTTAAACATTTTTACTGTCAATTATTTGCAGATATATTCAAAACCAGATTGTAATCAGTTCAAACTGCGTTTAAACTATCATCCAAAATAAAAACACTGATATAGATAAGTAAATCTGAGTATTAATTTAATACAATGAAATTGTTTGATATATAGATTAAATTACTATTCATTAATTTTTAAAAAAAACATCAAACCATTATAATACATTGATTTTAACGAATATCCGTATAATTACGTGTAAGTTCATGCAGCAAACATTAAGAATATTTTATGGAATTTTCCAAACGTCAATATGAATGTTTATATTTTATACTAATGATAAACAAACAGAAACACTTGTTAATCTCTTCACTATTATCATATAAATAGGCGGTTGCGTAACTCGAAAACGAGATAAAATCAGACATTAGTTTGTATGCAAATATCTTTATTTACTTGTGAAAATGTTCTTTATTGTCTATGTGTTAGGAGGTTTTATACATACATAACATTACAAACATACCATATATATATATATATATATATATATATATATATATATATATATTGTACATGTGCTTGTTTGTATTTATTTATAAATGTTTATTGTAGTGTAAGTGAAAATATAGTAAATGTTATTATTTGTGATAATTAACTCCACGATATTTTATGTTTAATCATTTCAAGATGGAAATATGTAAATATATTATCTTTTGGGATGTTTATTTTATGAAGTTTTTTTTTATTATTGAATAATTTTCAGAATAATGAAAAAAAATTAAAAAAAATATAGTTTTTTATAAATCAAATGTTTTATTATAAATTACCATAGTGTTTATTTATAACAATTGGATTAATAATAATAATTATTATGTTAAATAATTCGGTTTTCTCGATGTGAAATAACCAGTTGCTTTTTAAAGTAATTATTAAAAAAATACATTGTAAAATGTTAAGTATATTCTCTAATGTATTAATAATTATATATACATAAAAATTTAATAGTGTATTCATGAAAATTATAATTTCAATTTTATTTTAATAAATTATATATATATATATATATATATATATATATATATATTATGATATTCGATAACTTAATGTACATTCTAATCTACATTGGAAGTAAATATTATATCGCATGATTAAAAGAGATAACTATTTTTTATTTTATATATAAATATTTGAAAGTGAAGGAATCGTAATACCTGACATAAAAGCTAAATACTTTTCTCATATAAAACCACATCGGTAAAAATGGGTTGGATGAATACAGCTCGCTCACCGCACACTGTTGTCAGATCAGCATATTATTTATGAAATCTACATGCAACTCGAAACTGCATACTATGCACTTCTGTGCACTACATGCTGTTCATAAACTAGATAATATGTACATAATATATTAGCTGGAGATCAGATAGTTGACCCCTACGTATTTTCTGTGTGTATTAAACTAACCAATAATTTAGTTTATATTCAGTATATGGAAACATACAATTTTAAGTAATTAAATAGTTGAAATAATCAATTTCATATGAATATGTAGTTGTTTTCTCGCATACCTATTGTTATTTAACGTTTCCATTTTGTACTTAAGGGTGTTAACAGATTCTTTATTACTACATTTATAATTATTAAATAGATTTTAAATTTTTTATGTTGTTTGAGTGGATTGTTTAACTTTTGAGGGTGTATTAGGAGGATTGAAATATTACATTTTATTAAACTTTATGTATACATATATATATATATATATATATATATATATATACACAAAACTTTTTTCTATTAAATTATGAAATCACATATATCATGTTTTTTTCTTGATTTCTACAAACCACACTATTATTATATTTTGTAAAGGATATTTCAAATGTAAACAAACGATTTAAAATCTATAAGATATGAGATATCTATAGAGAAGAAATAGTTAGTTGTGTACATATTAATTTTGAATAATCTAACATTTTGAAAGCATGTATATTTTTTTAATTAATTTGATTATCAACTAAATATTTTTAACAATACTTTTCTTTGTTAAAACAAATAATTAAATGTTAATATACAATAGTAAACAAAAAATCTACTGAATAAATCTAATGTTATATTAAAGATTCTGTTCTAAGATGTATTTTCAAAATTCTATGCAGAATAAAGATATTGGAAATTCCTTACGAATGAATTTCCGAGTCAAAAGTTAATAGTTATAGCATATACAGTGAGCTGTAAGTTATATCACAAAAGCTAACATAATTTGAACAAACTTTAGTACAGGAAACTAAAACACAATGTATAAATATTTAAATAACAATTTTGTGGATTTGTAGATAGTTGTAGTTTCAGTTTCCACACTACAAACATTA
Source organism: Acanthacorydalis orientalis (assembly GCA_034766995.1). Lineage (NCBI taxonomy): Eukaryota > Metazoa > Arthropoda > Insecta > Megaloptera > Corydalidae > Acanthacorydalis > Acanthacorydalis orientalis. The sequence continues at coordinate 17,261,340 of CM068324.1, read as the reverse complement.
ATTATCCCTGTTTATCAGCTGTCAGTTCAAACGGCATTGTAAATATATACATTTATGAATAATTAAATACACTTCGCTGAGAATTTCATCCAATAGTAAGACCAAATTCAAAGGTTGTATGAACCATTCATATATTTAAATACGTCTGTTAGTTTCTTTTATATAACATTCATCGATGAAGAATAAATGCTAAAACACTCCGGAAAGTAGAAATTGTCATAAATTTCACATTAATTTTGTGTTAATTGTATGTTGTAATTATTTAATAATCTTTTCGAGTGATTTTTGTTCAACTATATATATTGTTCGTTCTATTTTTAAAAGATCAGTTTGTTAATAAAGTAATTAAATTAACAATTTCATCAAATATATTATTTAAAATAATATAATTGTTTCATCAAAATATTTTCATTACTTTTGAACACATGATGAAAAACAAATATTTCTCGAAAGAAATCAAAGTCCGTAAATGAGTTCTTAATATGCTAAAAATTTGAAAAGTTTATTCCGAATAATGAACTGAAACATTTCGTTACTTATATGTACTCGATAATACTAACATTGTTTATAATAATAACAATGATTACTAAAATCAGTCGATCGATTGAACATGAAATATAACAAGACAACAACACAAGACAAATTCAAGTTTGCAACAAACTCTCATGTTATCAGTCTGTGAGCACTCCAGCACAAAGTTTATTATTGTTATTATTAACTAAACTCGAACTATGGTCTACTAGTACAGTAAGCTGTGTATTTTAAACCCCTCGAATATAAGCGTGTCTCTTCGAAGTGGGACAAGGCTTGCCAGACAGGAAAACTGTTTATGTGTGCATGTCGATGTAGGGTAAACTAGACCGCTGATCAGGAAAAATACATTTGATTTCCAAATAATTAATATAAACCATATCAAATACTTTCATATTCGTATATATATATATATATATATATACAAGAGTTGAGTGAATGATAATTAAAAAATGAAAACATCTTCATGTACAAAATGTTATGATAAGTTTAAAAAGAAAGATGAAGCTAATTATAGATATAAAATGTCATCGTTTAAACATTTATCAAGTATGTTAAGATAATATATACATATATATATATATATATATATATATATGTATGTATATATACTTTAATTATTTTTTTGAACGAGTGTCAAGTCAACAATCTATTTAAAAAAATATGAAACTTTGAATAAGTTTAAAGTAAAAAACAAGCTGTTTATATTTTATTTATTAATCCATTGATTGATTTCCAATTTTCTTTAAGTGGAGTAAATAAAGAAAGTTAAAGACATTTAATGCTAATCAAACGATTGATCTGATTGTAAAAAAAATCTTTTCCTATAAAAGCGAGAAAGTTGTCTTTCTCTGAAAACATTTTCAGCCTGTTAGTGTTACAGAAAGGACCGCTTATATCAGAGAATTTATTGGTTTCCTTTTAGTCACCTCTTACGAAAGGTAGAAGTACCATGGAAGTATACTAATCCCCTTTCCACAGGGATAGAAGTTGAACCTCCAAAAATGAAATGAAATTAGATTAATAAAAAGTACGATTTCAATAATTTAAATTTTCTTGTATTGATAACATGTATAAGATAAAAATATTATTTTAAATAATATAAAAAAAATGATTCCTTATTTTTAAAATATGAGTAAATTTAAAAAGGTTGTTGTGATGTTATATGAATATTATAAATTAGGAATAAATTATACTTAAATAAAAATGTATTTTAAAACATATATATTCCTTCAGTTTTTATTTTTTGAGTGTTTTTTTAATAATTCGCATATTCTTAATAAAGTTATAATGAATCAGGTTTTGAAAAAAAACATCATGATAAAATTGTGAAAATAAATGTGTGAAGGAAGAGCAATATTTGCAATTTATATGAATAATAAATTTTTAATAAACATAGAAAATTCTTTATTCTCTTTTACTAAGTATTAATTTTAGTTTCCGAATGAAAACTCTCTCTCGCTCTATCTGTCTATCAACCTATATATATATATATATATATATATATATATATATATATATACATATACGAGTAAATTATCGTATATATATATATATATATATATATATATATATATATATATATATATATATATATGAATATATCAATATGAAGCATATTTTTCCTGTATTAAATTTTCATTCTAGAGACAAGTCTTTGACTACTTAAATATAAGCTAACAAGAATATAATCATAGGTATCGTCCATATAACTTTAAGTCTATCTAATATGACAACATAATCTAATTTATTTGCCCTCGAGTAGTCTCTTCAGCCTCCATTTACGTTGTTACCCTCTCATCCCTATCACCACTTTACCTTGCGTTTACATTTTCCTTCGTTTTATTCATTCGTCCGGTCTTTCCTCGAAAACTGTTAACAGTAGTTACCTATTTATGTAGGTACTAGTAGTAATGTGTGTCTTATATAAATTTCTATCAACTGCATCGATGAATATAGTGTTATTAAAGACTAATGAATGGGGTTTAACAACATAGAAAATTTTTATTATTAGAATATTTAAGTAGTGTGAATTCATGTTTGTTAAATTTGATAAAATATACTATTTTTATATTTCTGATAAATGAATTATATTTTAATTAATTATTTATTTTAAAATAAGTTTACTAGAATACTAAACATTGTAAATTAGAACAAGAATATTAATTTTCTAGTTTGTTAAAGTTCCAAGTTCGTATTTCAATTTTAAATACTTCAAATATGTAATTTTATAAATATTTACACTAATCGATCGTACTTTTTTTATGGTTTTATTAGGATGAAAAAGTTGGTAAAACAATCTATTCAATCAAAAGAAAATAAGAAATGCAAGGTGAGATTTCACACACCTTGAAGTTTTCCTTAGTACTGATACCAAGTTTCGGATTTCTAGGTCACTTGGTTTTGAAGTTACTATATTCAATATAAAAACATATATATATATATATATATATATATATATATATAAACATATATATATATATATATATATTAACTTTTATTTATTTATTAAAAATAATTTATTAAGTAGTAATTTATTTTATAAACTTCACGTCAGTGATATATTTTTCAGTGTATAATTGGGATTTAAATATGTTAGTAGATCAACATATTAATTATTTCACAACAGTAGCTTTATTTAATAAATTTAGAAAATATTATTTTATGTTCAATTTTTGTGTCTGCTTTCATGATACTACATTCAAATTCGTATTTAAAGTATTTTTAAAGTAATTACAATCGAACATCAGAAATTAATAGAAAGATATAGTAGTTAAAATATATTCAAGACTTAACAGAAATGGAATACTTTTTCATCTATGTTTTTTATATTATTTTCTTGCTATATAAATAAATTAACAAATATACTAATATATTGAGTTTGTTTTAGTCATACATCGAAGAGTGAACAAACAGAAAGATGCTCTTCAATGTGTGATTAAGACAAACTCATTATTATTGTGACGAAATGAAAATCCAGTTGTTAATTTAACAACTTATTGTCTTCAAACTCTTGAAAATTAATCATTTTTAGTGATTAGATTACTAACCGTATTTAAAATATAAAAATATAAGCAACTAATATTCAAAACAGATAAGTATGATGATAAATTAATCATAAATATAATAATAATTGTAAAATCATATCATTGATCTATAATCGATCATTAAGAAAACAATTAATTTATGCACTTTACACTTTCAATTAGAATACTATTATTATTGGAAAAAATAAACGAATATTAATATTGCTATTTTATAATCGTAACTAAATACATTAAGATTACAGTTTAATTAATAAAATGTTTAATTTTAAACAATTTCAATTATATTTTATAAAAACACATTACAAAGGATTACCAGCTAATACTTTGCTATACTGTTGTGTGTTAATTTAAATCGTTGATGATTATTATTTCATTGTATATCGTTGTAAAGCTTAAGATTGAAGTGATGATATATTAAGGGATGCGTGAATATTTCTACTTACTGGTCTTTTATGTCACCATATATATGTATGCATGTTGGTATTATATATATATATATATATATATATATATATATATATATATATATATATATATATATATATATATACATATACAATTGTGTGTGCGTTCGAATCACTGTGTGTTGACATGCATGTTCATGTATATAGGTAGTCGGAATATTGTCAACACAAAATCCGTTAATTTTAGATCGGTTACTAGCGGTGTATCTCATACGTACAGGCGGCTTAAGCATGCGGTCGTACGGGATAACCAACGCACAAGCACTCAACTAAATCAAGCCATAAAAGAAGGATGTATTCAATTAACAATTGCCGTTAACATTGTCAGTGAATTATATAACACCACATAATCCGGGTAAACGGGACCTAAAGAGCCCCGGACGGCTGAAATTAAGAGAAAGGCATTCTCTCATTACATTATTATTTATTAACACCGGTTTCTACATATAAATTACCGCGTAAATTCAAGATACTGCGCAGGGTGTGTCAGACAACACAGGTAAATATGTTTTTAGGCGAAACATACTTTTAGCGGTTCCGCGGTTCAACGCAAACGAAGTTATGCACTCGTTTGTGATGCCCTTTTACAATAAAAACGCGGCCGATTGAAATAAATTCGTTGAATCGTTTTATATGTCAGCTGTTTGTTAACGAACGACTGTGGGGAGTTGGGATTCTTTCTTGATTAACTTATATATATATATATATATATATATATATATATATATATACAAATATATATATATATAACCAAATATATGACTAATATTTCATTTCAAATGGACTTTGTATATAATTTTTAACCATTATAAAACACTTGAAATTCATTACCGGTAATTATGATAAATTTAGAAGTATTATTTTAAGAACAAGGAAATAAACAATGGTTTCATTATAAGAATATCATGTTATTGATAATCAATGTGTGCATTTTAGTTAATTTTTGGTTAAAGGTTTATCTCTTTGTTCGCACATTGATATTTTTATGTGTTTACTTTTTGTATCACAGAAGGAAACCTATATAAATAAATTGAAAAAAATACGTTACTTTTTGAAAAGATCTTCTAATGTATACTAATAGATTGATTAATAATTATAATAATTTAGACATGTCTTAATAAAATAAATTCTGTTTATAAATTTTATCAATACATATTTTTTTTGAAAAAAATGAGAAAATTAATATTTTCAATCGATTATGTACCATACTATTAATAAAAAGATATAATGTTAGTATTTATTTTAATGAAAATCTTCCAACTTAAATAATCATTCCCCTTAAAGAACGATTATATTCCACTATTGCATGCAAACTAATTACTGAATGAAACACGTAGTAGAAATTAGTTGACGAACTGAATACTATTCGAGCTATAGCGTTATCTTACAAAGGTATAGTATACCCTTTACTTTTCGTTAAACTTAATCTCATAAAACTTGTCTGAGACGTATTCAAATTTTCTTACTCTAGGGGCATTATTCTATAGAAATCACTCAAACAAGTTGCCATTTACTTTATATATATATATATAGTACTTTGCGTTTTTTGATATATTTGTATTATACACAAATCTGAATGTACATCAATACAGACACATAAACATGTATGTGTATATATATATATATATATATATATATAAGATTTCAATTTTAAGAAACAAAAGTTAAAAAGTATAAATTTTACTTAAAACTATTAAAAAATAACACAAAATGAAAATAGATAAAATCTGCAGTAACATTAACGAGTGTTTAAGACAAGAGATTGATGAATCATTATAAATTTGTGACAAAATTTTCTTGGTTTTTATAAATTCATTTAAAACATCAAATAAAAAAGGAATTAGTTAAGTTGCATTTTAATTGCAATATTTAAAATAATATGATTTTCAGTACTGTATGAAATTTACAATTAGGGATATATATATATATATATATATATATATATATATATATATATTGTGTTTTAAATTTATCTTTTCCAATAAGTGTAGAAATATCTGTACAAAAATGAAAATAAATATTAATGACTTAAATTATTATCTATTGATACGAGTGTTTTAAAATTATTCATGAAAACCATTCAATAATTCAACGTATTTATAAAGGAACTATAACACTAGCTAATACCAACATCGATTGTCGTAGTTCTTAACTAAAGCAGCTTGATTCTAACAAAAAAAGAAGGCACACAAAAAAACCGTCCGCTTTGGAGCTTCACAAGTACTGCCAACTTATTCACTCAGCTGAACCACACTTGATCTACATTTTCATATAATTTGATATTTAAATCAGGTAAACAGAATTGAAAATGTTACTTAGACCAGTAGATCGGATAGAACCCTTGCGGTTGGATGTTCTCTTGCAATGTAGATTACCTGCACTACTACACAGGACTGCCAGTATGATATAAACATATATCATTGTCTGCATAAAAGCATATTTATTCGTTTGTCATAAAGCATATTTATTAGAAAAGTTTGTTGCGATCGAAACTGTAGATTTTTCGAACGATATCACATTGATATTATATTTATTTATTACTTTTCGTTTGACTCGTACAAGGCATTGTAATTTAAGTGAATATGTAATACTTTTATTTTGTTTGTTTATATATATATATATATATATATATACATACTGTGAATATTTTCAAACCTTAGTTAGTTTCGAATTATAAAAATGTGCTAATAAAATGCGAATGAAAGAATTTCGATTAAAAATAAAATTATTTTACAATACCTTACATAAAGACTCATAAAATTTTGTAAACCTGTTGTGTTTATACAAATGTTATAGAATTACTAGACTTTATGTTACTCAAGTATGTATAAAAAAGTAAATTCTGTATGTAGTTTATCGTTATAAACTTGAATGAATAACCATACTTTACAAATACTTTATGTGTTAAGGAATTAAAAATGTATTCATATATTATAAAAATTACTTATATTAAATCATTTAAATACCCATTATTTTGATATTCCTAATGAAACATCTAAATTACAATAGTTGTAATTATTTATTTATATATATATATATATATATATAGTATGAGCATGTATGTGTGAATGAGTGTATTCCTGTCTTTAAACCTCCATGTTTATGATAAAAAAAACATTTATAATTAGTTCTTAAACAACTCTCTTTGTATTATCTGATATAAACCTACTAAAGGAATCGTAAAATAAAGGAAATACATTTAGTTCATATTATATTGCAATAAAATTATATGGCATTTGAAAATAAAATAAATATATTATTCTTTGATCATTTAAAATTATGTATATTTTATGTAAATTAACGATCTTGCTTGTTACAAATACTGGTTGTGTTTGTATACAAATATTTACTAAGATATAATTTTGATTCTTTCTTTGATGGAACATTTATATTAGTATAAAATAAATTATTTTTTTATAATATATATATATATATATATATATATATATATATATATCTTTGTATGTAAGTACACGTTTGCATTCAATAATATTGTAATGAAAACATGAAAGGTATATTTATTTTATTATCTTAATGGAAAGCTCATAACCTGGAATATTATCGAATAAAATACACAATTAAAATTAGAAAATGTAGACCGTTTAAAATTATGTACATATTATCTGTATATATACATATATATATATATATATATATATATATATATATATATAACGGAAAGAAAAGAACAATATGTGTCAGTCTATAAAATTAAACATTCTTTTTAAATAAGTTAATGTTAATACAAATGTTTATATATAAGTATTGTATTTGTTTAAAGTTATATATTCTTAGGTATTAAAAATATAATAAAAGTTAATAAAATAAAATTAAAGAGCAAGCACTTACTGACATGAAAAGAATTATTTTTCTTAAATAATTATTAAAAAAACAGCATTTCTGTGATTTTTATATAATTACTATTATTGAATATAAAGATATTTAAATTAATTTATTAAACGAGATAATTGATTGAAAAGAAATTGTTTCATATCACTCTTTTAATACCTGAAATAATTCTTTAAACAATCTAGATTTATAAAATTGTTTAAAAATATCACAAATAATATTTATACATTAAATAAAATTTGCGATAAAAAAACATGCTGTACAAGTAATTTGAATTTCATTTACTTATTGAACTTTTAAATGAATTCATGTTTACTAAAAGAGACCTTTTTCGATAGCCTTTCAATCACAAGAGAATGCCTAGGACATGACAATACACAATTAACTTTGAAAACACATAAATCGAAACACATACACACACATTCACACATGCTTTGAATTCTTTATCGAATAAATATAAAGTAATTCTTGGCTATCGCTAATAAACTTGAAAGTAGGAATACATTTTCATATTAAAATGTTTTTGAACGTAAATACACTCATATATATATACATATACATATACAAATGTATATATAATTTAATATAATGATATAAAAATAAGACTTAAAGTATGTAAAATGAGATGCTGGAGCTTGTATGTTTAAAGCGAGCATCTTTTCATATCTTGTTTGCCATATTTCTTAATTAATAAAGAAAGTCACATAAAATGAGTATATATATATATATATATATATATATATATATATATACATATATGTATATATATGTGCGTGTGTGTGTGTTAATTTTAATTTTTGTTAAGATAAAAATAAGATTATTTAGAAGTAATTATCAAGTGTTCCATATATTTATTTTAAAATAGTATATTTTTTATTTTAAAAACAAATATTAAGAAAATATTTATTTTCATTAAAAAAAGCGTATGATAAAAAATTATGAATAAATATTTTATTTAATTTAAGTTTATCGTAAAGGAAAAAATCGTAATAGTTAAAAAAATAAATATAAAAAAAGTGTAGAATATAAATAAAACAAAAATGTTTTATAATAGAAAATATGTTACCTTTAGCTATATTCATTAAAATATTCAAATCGAGACATTAATTTCATTCATGCTGTGTAAATAAATTCATATTTTGTAATATTTTAAAAAGAGAGTAGAACGTATATAAAATAACAAGTTTACAACCCGTTATAAATGTCTGTAGTGCGATAAAAAATATTTATTTTTGCGACAATAACTTAGAGTGTTATTATATTTCGTTTTTATTGTTGCAAATTTCATGTTAATTTCAATAAATGTACCTTCATTAAGAAAACATAAGTTATATTCAAATCTGTTCGATGAAAAAGTATTAATTTTGATTTATTTTATACCGTGTTCTCAGTAGTAATTACTTTATTGTCAAATTAAACAATTATGACATAAATAAATGTCACAACTGCCATGTATATAGAATGGAGCGTTTATTTTTTATTCATGCTTTTTGCATATATATATATATATATATATATATATAATTGTGTTGTTTTACAAAATACTTTATTTTAAACACAAATATATGTTAATCATATTTAAAATGTAGTCAAAGTTTAATTATTTCAGTATGTAATATATTTATAAACGTTATTATGTTTAACACTCTACTGGTTAAAACATAATTTTAATTCCTTTGAGAAATATAATCTGATATTATTTCTGTAAATTTTTGTAACTAATAATAATAAAAAATATTTTCATATTAATTACAAAAAATCTTATAAAAATGTATATTTTTCAATAAAACTATGAATAAATAAATATTTATTTAAATAATTAAGTATTCTTTAAATTAATGTCGTGTTATAAGCAAAGTATATTAAGAATGTTTCAGTATGATTATTAAATTACAACAACGTTAAAGTTTGTATTCTGATTTTAATTAGCTCAAATGAAAATAAGCAGTTTTAATATATTTGTTTCCTTTTTTTAAAAAAATTATAGTGTTTTTTTTTATAAAAATTGTTGATTTAATCATATGTTAAATTTCATTACTATTTTCATACTGTACGTTTTTTTTAATATGATTTATTATCTACTGGTTAATAATATTTGAGCTGAATAAAAAATTAAAAATATATGTAATGATAATAGTTTAAAATCCATTCAGAATTTGATCAAAATAAAAATGAAATAATATATAAAGTTATATTAAACATAATATTACTTTGATTTAAACAATTATTAGTTTATCTTCTTTGAAGCATAAAAGTCGTTTATTAGACAATTGAAATGAATCGGCGTTCCATTCGAATGAAAACTCATTTTTCATCTTAAAAGATATACGTTTGGAAATGTGTATTCATTATACGAATTGTTTTGTATACAATATATTCATGTGTAAGAATGAATTCACGACGTAGCATAACGAAAGTATTCTTATTTGCAAAAATATCCACTATATACTTAATTTTAATCTGAAAAGTTGAAAAACATAAATTCAAGTTAATTTGTTATTTGGTATGCAAAAAGGTTGAACTAAGTTATAAAAGGAAATTGAATTCAGAGAGTTAAACACTCAAAAGAAATGGGTGTGATATTCAACGCTTCTCCGCCGTTTTATCCATTAGTAAGCAATATTTGACGTTGAGACCGGGGGAAGTGAAAACCTTTGGAATAGACAAAATAAGCCAACTTTTGAATTGGGAGTAGATGGCTTGGAATACATTTAGAACAATGTATGTATTTTTTAGATGAATGAATGTATATATTCGCTTCTGAAAAGCGTAACGCGACAGAACCGAAACCATTTCGAGCGTAGATAATATTTTTTCCAATAAATTAATGACGCGTATTTATGCTCGTTTATAACGAACGAGATTTTGAACATGTATGACACTTCTTCGAAATTTCTGATATATTGATTTAATAAACACTCCGCGAGACGTAATGTTTTTCAATATTATTCAATGTTTTAAGTGAATCAATTTGTGTAAATAAGTGTAACAGACTTAAGGGAATGCGTTTATTTTAAATAACAATCGTTTTGTTTAATGGACTATGCGAATGATGCTATTGATCAAAGAATCAAATAAGAATATGCACATTCTCTTCAAATTTAATGCTATATATATATATATATATATATATACATATGTATATATATATATATATATATATATATATAATGTTAACTGATAATAAATTTAAATTGAATTCTTAAAAAATGTTTAAACTCTTATATAACTTAAATTTTTTCGACGTTAAAATCAGTGTAACCGAATTTTATGTTATATATATATATATATATATATATATATATATATATAACAAATTAGTTTTTATAGATATTTTATTTCTCAGCACCATTGTCATTTCAATTTGAATGTAATATTCTTATAAATAAATAAAAAATATGTAAGAATTTAATAATAAATAATTACATATTGTTATTAAAAATAAATTACAATTTGAATAAACATTTCTACATTTTCAACAATTAATTAATTTTATATTATAAGACTTATCACTTTTAAATATTATTGATATATTATACGAGTAAATATATGTGTTACAAATATATACTACCCAGCGCTTCCACCATCATCCGTTAAATTAATTTTTCATCAAATATATAAAGAAATTATAAAAGTATAATACTATTTTCAATAATTTACTGAATTTTACTGATATAAATATATATACATATATATATATATATATATATATATATATATATATATATATATATATATATATATATATATATATATATATGTACATAATATTATGTATAACTTATGAAACTTACAGAAAATTACACAAACGATTATTAATTATAAATAGAAAGAGATCAATTTTGAATAAAATTATTTTAAAGTCGACTATGAGTTTGTGGCAAATTTTTTTAAAAGATATTTCTTTTATAAGAATACATATACATACATACATACATTAATATATATATATATATATATATATATATATATATATATATTTACATGTTTGAAGAATGTCAGATATGTAAATTAATTTAAACAAAAATTCATAAATCACATATAAAACCGAATACATTATTATAATACGTTTCACACCGAACCAATGTATTTATTACTTTATTTTGATGAATTTCAAAGAAAGGGAAAGTGTTGTAAAATAATTTATATTATTTTTCATTTATTTAAGTGTTAAAATATGAAAGATCAATTTGATTGATAAATTGTTCGTCAGAATAATATTTCCGCATACGAATATAAAATTGTATTATTGATATTAAGATATAACTATTGTGGAACATATAAATCATTGAGAAGTTAATGATGCGTTAACACAGACTGATCCCGTTTTCACAGAAGACTGGTAAAACTTTTTGACCCACTTCTTGTTAGTGAAGAACGAAAAACTGTTCATGTTTAACGGTGAATTATTGTGTGCTTGGTACAGCAAGTTTATTTCAATTGTTCGAATCTTGTCAAAATCAATGTTTTATTTAAAGTTTCAATAATATACATTTATTTATTTTGGTCGGATTTGTCATAAATAGATGGAAAATAATACAAAATGAAAGAAAATATTAAAAAATATGGTTTATTTTATATAAAAATATGAATTTTAATATGAGAGTTGTGTGACTAATAGAAAATGACTGTAAATTACAATATCTGATTGAAGAATAATTCGAGTTATAAACGTGTATTGTATATTAAAAGTTATGTTAAAAGCTTTTATGGTTTATATTAATTGTTTTCTGATTTAATTCTAGAATAAATTGGAAGATTTATATATTTTAAAAACAAATAACAATAAAATTAATAAATAATTGAACATTAAAGCAGAGGAATACTATTCAAACAACCTGATAGAATATTATGAATACTCGATATTCGACTGATAAAAAACTTGAAAAGCAATTGAACATCCATTATACTGACAATGAAACAATTGCACTAAATCGTCAACTGTCTACTTAATTGAAAGTTTGATTCGCCACGCGACGTCTGCTCATGTTATTTATATAAAATCGGCTATAAATTCTTGAATAGTTTCAAAGTTTGAACGTTTAGTCTTTGTGAGCGTTTTTCTTCTTTTTTTTTGTTCATGTGAAATTTTCACTAGTATTGAATAAGAGAATTCACCGATACAGACTTGAAAATTGAAAAGAAAACGATAGTTACTAAATGGGTTTATTTTTTATTTATGTCAGTTGTCGACATTTAAATTTTAAATAAATTATCCGTGAAGTAATTAACTTTGTTTTTATCTTTTCTTCAACGTTGAATGTTACGATATTATAAAGCTAGAATATTTAAATTTTATAAGAAAAAGTTATCAAGTTTTATGAAAGTGTATTTTGTTTAACAGTGAATAAAAACTGAAAACGAACAACTTTCGAAAACAATTTAATTAAAATCTTTATTGAAATTATTTTATAAAAACATACAAGTCTGTAACTATGAAATTACTATTTATAGAAAATATTCGATGAATAATTATTTAAGTGTGTGTAGATAAAATCAAATTTATATTCTGCTTTTTATGCAAGTTGATTAAATTAACTGAGAGAATATTTGATTTAAAACTATGAAAATAACAGACATATATATTAATAAATACATCCGAACTGTTAAAAATTCAGTTGCTTTTCTATTAATTAGAATATTAAATCGATTATAGAAATCGATTAAAGTGTTTGTCAAATATGTTTTTTATTTCATAGTAACAAGACTACGCAATTTACTAAATGAATGTAAAAGTTACAAACGATGATACAATTAAAATAAAACGAATTCAATTCATGAAAAAAAAATCCGTGCTAACATTTGTATTTTACACGATATCGGCTTATCTCAATGTGAAATTGTGAGGAGATTAAAGATATCTCACAGCATTTGTAACTTTAAAGAAAGTAAAAAAGAAAGACGGCGCGATAGAATATATACAATTGAAAAAAGAGATGTTCTGTTCTTTAAAACAATAATATTCCGTTTCAGTATAATTAGAATATAGCCGACAATGATGACTGATGGTTTTTCTATTATTTTTATAATACATTAAAGCAAGTTTAGATTAAAAAAATTAGAATTATTTTATTATATATATATATATATATATATATATATATATATATATATAAATTCAGAAAATAATATAATATTTTAGGTATATAATTTTGTTTGATATAATGTTTCCTTTCTACATACGAATTTATTATATGTAACATAAATTTTTCGAATAAAAATAATAAAGTTTTATTCTTCGAGGTTCAGTAAGAAAAAAAATATTAAAATTTAAATTCAAAGTAATCTTAGATAAATGTAAATTAGTATGAAGCAACTTTGAAGCGAATAAACATATTTCACACGATATCTTTTTAATCTAAACGAACAATGATTCTAAATGTTCATTGAAATTGAAACGAGCAGTAATTTTTAACAACTAACCCTAAGAAAATTTATTGCTTGTAAATAATTAATTCGTACGTTTAAAATCAGTGGTGCGTTAAAAATTTTTTTCAGGAAAATTACGGAAGGAAGACGAGTACGTTCAGTAAAAGGTCGACGGCCATTGTTTAAAGCGATATGTATGTGCGAAGTTCGCTATTTTTTACTCAGATGTATTAAACGCTTTTATTATGTTATTAAAGTGATTATCGTACATGCGTGTTTACACATGCTGCTTAAATTTCATCGTTAGAAAAATCGGTTATTTCCAAAAAAATATTTCATTTTATTTCTCATTGTTGTCTGATTGAGGAAAAAAAATGTTTTGTTAATTACAGTAATTTGTATACTTTTTTACTATACACACTTTTTCATTTCATATTCGCAGATATAAAAAATGTTTATGATTTATATTCGATTTAAACATCCAGTCTTTCTTGTAATATTTTTATACACTTTCCAATTTAAATATTATACGCAACTATTTTTTAATATTAGCACTAAAATCTTTATCATTCAATATTTAACTGAATATTAAACATTAATCTCTAACGTACAATTATAATAGAAAATACTAATTGATAGTAATAAAAAACACAAAAATGAATGATGGTTTCAAATTATATAATTACAACTATTCAATCCATATAGTAGAGTGGGAATATTAAATTCACTTAAATCTCACTAAGAAAATATATTTCTTAATGAATGCATTTTAATTTCTAATTTATCTATCGATTGAAGACATCAGCAACGTAGAAATTTGTTAAACTGTTAACATATTCATATTTTAAAGGGAATATTTAAATGTTTGATTCTTCTTTGAAAGAATATAAAGTAAATGTAAATAATAATAGCTTATATATATATATATGTATATATATATATATATATATATATATATATATATATGTATGTATGTTTTTATACAAAGTATACCTCCAATTTGTTAATAAATATGACATTTTTAACATCAATAAGGTTTTACTGAAGACACTTGAAAATAATAAAAAGAGTTATTAAAAAAAAAAAAAACAAAGAAAAATTTAGTGCTTTTAAACTAATTCTTCTCTTAAATAGTCTTGAAATGTTCGTTCCTCGTAAGTCTTGGCATGGTAGCTAAAACAACCTCATGTCAAATGTAACCACTTGTGCGGTGAGAAGCACTTGCTTGCACCCAGTATCGTCTGAATCCCGGTGATAGAGGGTGCTCCATCAAAGTCAAGAGGTTCAGCTGACGAGAAAAACATGCACGGCCACGGCAATGATAAATAAAAACATTTACAAATTTACTGTTACGGAAAAACATAGATCTGGAATGTAACGCATGAGTAAGACATTGTTACTGTTAACATTTATATATATATATATATATATATATATATACACATTTATGTATGCATTTTTGTACTTCTATAAATACTTTCGCAATTATAAACTCATATATATATATATATATATATATATATATATATATATATATATATATATATATATATGTGTGTGTGTGTGTGTTCCTTTAAATAAAAGTCAAGTATTACTAAGTAACATTTTCAGATATATTATTTAAAACTGTTTTTTTTTTTAAATTAAGAAATAAAGTTAATTAAATTTTATTTTTCTGAAACATCTGAAGATTTACTTTCTGTACTAAAAATGAATATAACATATCTTAATTTACTTTCTGTTTAATTATCTTGTGTTTGACAAAAACGATTAATTCAAAAATTGTTATACTCTAAGAGAAAATGGAAGTAAATTCTTGACTATTAAAATGTTTTTCTTATATATATATATATATATATATATATATATATACATACATATAAGGCTTATTAAAAAAATATTTATTCAAATAAAAAAATATTGAAAAATATAATCACACATTTAATGGTTAATGTAAAAACTATTCAACTATGTATTTGAATTAATATAAATCAATAAATTCATTATGAATTGCTAACAGGAGGTAGAGATTTGAATGACGGTCAATATCATAATTGAATACGAATAAAAGTAAAATAAAACTGATTTTAAAAATTATACATTTATATATAAAGGTATTATTAAAAATATAAGCAGTTTAAATTAATATCTGAATAATTTATAATGTGAATATTTATATTTTTAATTAATTTTTATACCAATAAATTAAAATATAAATAATAAATTTGTAGAGAATATTTGCTGCATTAAACATAATGAGATAATATATATATATATATATATATATATATATATATATATATATATATATATGTATATTAGAATACATTTGAAAAATAATATATTTTTAAATTTCAAATTTGTAGAAGAATCAATTTTATTAATCGTTGTATTATTTTCATTTGATTAATATAAAATAGTAGTAATTATAAGTTTTACTTTGATTATTTTTTAATAGTTATTCTAATCTAGATTAGAACTAGGTATTCTAATATAGATTATTAATTGAGTATCGATAAGTCTTAAAGAAATGAAAGTTTTTAATTTAAGTTAATTGTCAAGAAAAACAATAATAATTATAATTGTTTCAATGGTATCAAACAGTTTTAATAAATTTAATTTTAAAATTTTCTTCTTACTGCAACTGTTTATTAACATTTAATATAACTTAATCGAAAGTTCTGTGGACAACCCTGTTCATATAACAATATTTAAGTAATTTAATTGAGATTTATATTCAACTCATATATATTTTAATACGGGATAAACAGAATTATCAAATGTAACAATTTACAACCGTTATAGAATGCAGAAACATAATTATACATTCTCTTTGTATTAATACAGTTGTCAGGTTCAAAAGTGTGCATTTATAATCAAATATATTTGCTCGTTGCAACGTTCCTGTAAACATGTGGGTGGTACATTTGAAATAAAATAGTTTAACATTTCACATACAGGTTTATATGATATTATTTTTCCAGCAAAACTGTGAATGTGTACATTTTTGTTATCAAAGGTTGTGTTTAAATTGAAGATGCGGAGTTGAGAAAAATTCATATTTTAATACAATTGAGTAGCTTTATCATGAATGTGATTTTTTGTCAAAATCAAAAGAATTGTAGGTGACGTCATTAGAGTTGGTCTTTAATCGTTGCTCCAGACATCATTATTTCAAGTGCATTTTAAAATTAAGACCATTAAATAGAATTTTAATTTGAAAATATTTCAGTGCACGTATTTTATATATATATATATATATATATATATATATATATATCAATTTATTTTAATGATCCTATACATTTTATGAAACAAAAAACATAGAATATAATAAATTTAAATTTTTTTTTCACGCTTCATAGAAACAGTTTCATAGTATATTTTTTAAAGATATAAAATGAAGTTCATACATGATTGTCTACATCTATTAAATAATATCTATGATTCCATAAATATTTCAGTATTTGAAACCAAAAATACACTAAACATTTTAATTTGATGTGCCAAAAATTTTAAATTCATATTCGCATATCATTTTATTAGATTGATAAGAAAATAATTGCTTTTTTTTGTTTTCTGAATTCTAATCTTAATTTTTTTCTTAGAAAGTACCATTTTATTGTGTAATATATTTTAAAAAATTTGTTAATATATTATTTGTTTATTCATAAATATAAAATGTGTAAATTTGTTCCGTTAACATTATTTTTTTTTATTCTAAAATATTTTTTTAGTATTAAAAATCAAGATATATATATATATATATATATATATATATATATATATATATATATATATATTTCTAGTATTGTTAGAAAATAAATATTTTTTTAAACATTTTAGTTAAAGAATTGCATTCAAATAAAATTACATTGAATCCAGGATTATATTTAAAAATATATGATTAATATATTATTCTTGATTAAATCATTTATTATTTGAATTACTTAAAAAAAGTCGATATTACCATTATTTTATTTTATTAATTACTCATTACTAAGAATGTTTGTAAGTTGTTACAATAGAAATGAGTAAATTAATTCATTTTTAGTATAACTATTTATTATATTCTTGTTTTAAACGACTTATACATGGATAAGGTGAGAAGATTCATAGATTTTTTTCGTTTTCGTTTATCAGTAAAATTCACAATCAAAAATTAATGAATGTTTAATATAGTATTCGAAAATTTCTGAATGCGAATATTAAAAATATTAAGACATTAGAATATAAGGTATTATTTAGCTTTTATATTATTTGAAGATGAAATTACAATATTCCACCAATAGAATGCACCTATAAACAATGCAATATCTACAAAGGAATAGTTTTTAGAGTACATTATTCAAGCTTCGTATTGGTAAACATTGAATTTTGATTTAAATTTAATACAGAACTTACAAGAAATTTTCTGAAGATTACACGATTTACAAAACAAGTTAATATGAAATTAATTTAATAAATTATGTAAAATCTATATAATCGAAATTATTTTACTATATCAAAGTACAAATATACGAAATTATGACAAAAAATGGAATTAATAATAATATATTAATGTAATTTGCTATTTTAGTAGATTTATATCATATATTATTTTAAAATTGATAATGAAAATAGACAATAAGTTATAAATGAAAACTATATTAAACTATATCAACTATAAAACTATATCACCAATTTTGAACTTAAAAAAATTACTCTTATTTGCTTGTTTTCCATTTTTAATTAAATAGCCCAATTTGAAACAAAATTAATAATAAAACCAAAGTCGATGTCACTAAAAAATAGACCGAAAAATGCACTTTAAAATAATATTAATATGAACACGATGAAATGATACTTTCTAAGAAAAAAAATAAGATTAGAATTAAGAAAACAAAAAATTCAATTATTTTCTTATCAGTCCAATACAATGATATGCAGATATGAATTTAAAATTGTTAGCACATCAAATTAAAATGTTTAGTGTATTTTTGGTTTCAAATACTGAAATATTTATGGAATCATAGATATTATTTAATAGATGAAGACAGTCATGTATAAACTTCATTTTATATCATAAAAAGATATACTATGAAACTGTTTATATGAAGTGTGAAAAAAGGTTAAATTTATTATATTCTATGTTTTTTGTTTCATAAACTGTATAAGATCATTAAAATAAATTGATGTATATATATATATATAAAATACGTGCATTGAAATATTTTTAAATTAAAATTCTATTTAATCGTTTTAATTTTAAAATGCACTTGAAATAATGACGAACACAATAAAATGATAGTTTCTAAGAAAAAAATTAAGATTAGAATTCAGAAAACAAAAGTTCAATTATTTTTTTATCAATCCAATACAATGATATGCAAATATGAATTTAAAATTGTTAGCACATCAAATTAAAATGTTTAGTGTATTTTTGGTTTCAAATACTGAAATATTTATGGAATCATAGATATTATTTAATAGATGAAGACAGTCATGTGTAAACTTCATTTTATATCATAAAAAGATATACTATGAAACTGTTTATATGAAGTGTGAAAAAAAGGTTAAATTTATTATATTCTATGTTTTTTGTTTCATAAACTGTATAAGATCATGAAAATAAATTTATATATATATATATATATATATATATATATATATATATAATACGTGCATTGAATTATTTTTTAATTAAACTTCTATTTAATCGTCTTGATTTTAAAATGCACTTGGAATAATGATGTCTGGAGCAACGTTTAGAGACCGTCTATAATGACGTCACCTACAATTCTTTTGATTTTTGTGACATTCTTTTGATTATTGTGATGTGTCGTGAATGTGAAGACAGGGGACATCTCAGACCGGATGCACTGTTTTCTTAGCAACAGTGAGTGGTACTAGTAGGGATCGCACGGTGGTACGAATTTGGACAAGGACGGCGAAGTGCGGGGTACGGTGTGAATAGTACAGTGGCGAGGTGGGCGAAGCGCGCCGGATCAATGTTTCCAGAATAGCATAGTACGCTGCTGAACTAAATGTTCAGCTTCGTATCGTACATGACGTATATACGATGGTATGAGCAAAAGAAGAACGATGGATGATGACGTTCAAAGTGCTGTGTGCATCCTCTGATACTAGAAGTCGACCTAAAAGTTTTCTTTATATATATATATATATTCTAAAAAAGAAAACCTTTCGTTGAGTATCTATGATTGTATAATATATCTTTTTTTTTGTTTGTACGTAAAGAAAAAAAGAAAGAAAGAAAGAAGTTTGCCGAATAAACTGTTCCGTTCAACTGTTCTGTATTTGAAAAAAAAAAACAGTAACCAATCATAAAATAAAAGATTTAAACAAACATATCTAATAGAAATATCTTTAAAAACAATGAATGTGTTATTATCTGAGTTAATGTAAATACAAATAAGAGATGTACGAACGATTTTGATCACGTTTGTTTTATTTACAAATTTGACTTGAATATATTTCTTAAACATTGTAAAATATGAAGAAAAAAGCACGTGTTTATAAATGTATATATGAGATAGAACTTGTTGAGAAAAATATACGACTGTAAAAGTTCAGATTTGATAATATGACATATGGAATTTTTCTCTATGAAAATATGTCGAACGATTCAGTTATAAAAATAAAATCTGTCGAAAGAAAAATGAGAAAAGAATATGTAATACTGACAAATCGTTTAGTAAAAAAAATCATTTGTTGTTCAACTAAAATTTGAAAGTATTAAGGAATAGATTTAACTAAAACACTGTTAAATATAAGTTCCCTCGTTTTAATATAAATTTTAAAATAAGAATTTATTGAAAAGAAGAATTATTTTCCAATAATTCCATTTTATTCTAACAAATCAAATCGAGTAATTTATTTTACATATATTATTATACGAATTTTCAAAAAAAAATAAAAGGCAGAAGAATATAATGAAATCAAATATCATCATTTTATTTAAAGGAGAATAACAATCAAGAGTACCATACATATATATATATATATATATATATATATATATATATATATATATATATGTATGTATGTATGTATGTATGTATGTGTGCGTCTTATATGTGTAAGTATATAAAATTTTAGTAGATGTACGTAAAATATAAGCGGATCACAAACTAAGTGTTTACATTTTTCGCGTAAGATATTCAATGAAGGAGTCATTCAAAAATATCGTTTGCCCGTATGTTACGTGCCAAATGGGGGTTTCTTTCAAAAGCACAACTCAATTGGTAACATGCGTTACTGTGACAATTTAAGATTTATTGCGTTTAAATATATGATACATATATATGAATCGAGTGTAATTGACACATGAGTTGTCAGCTTCATTGAAATTATGTCTGTAATAATTGACCTGTGAGCTTGTATTAATCAAATTATTATATATATATATATATATATATATATATATATATATATATATATATATAATATATATATATATATATATATTATAATTTGAGAGAGAGAATTCAGTCAAGTTACAAATAAATCGTTTTTTGTAAAGGTATTTGAAGCAGTAAATTTATTTTATTTATTTTAAAAATAACAATCAAATAGATTCTTATACGAAATTATTAAGAAATTCCATTGACATACGACTATAGCTTTATTTTAAAACGTTGATACATATTTTTAATTTAAATATATTTTTATTATTATTTAATACTTTTTTATCTATTAGATTACACCCGTTTATATATATTTTTTTAATTTTTGCGAATTGAAATTGGATTACTAATCAAATAGAAATAAATTTAAGAAATGATTTATTATAGATCAAATATTGTGTTTATTGATTCTAAACTGTTGAAGTGATTATATGAACATAGTTTAAAAAAAGAATGTCTATTTAAAATGTATGCTCAATGTAATAGAACTATGAAACTAGAATTGAAAATATTCAAGTCTTTAATTTTCACACGCTATCATATATTCACCTAAAATAAAAATTTGATCAACATGAACATTTTAAACCATGTTACAAATTTACACTTTTCACGTTATACACAGTCATACTTACACGTAACATACCAATTCGCAGGATATATGAACACATACACATACAAACGTACATAAAATGCATAGAAGCGATATGTGAATAATTTTACTCACGTACAAATACGCACAGATACACATATACATATATGTTATTTTAGTTGATACCTTTACGTTAGCTTTTGACCATTTAAGGCTTTAAGCACGTCTTCTTGCGTTCATTTTTCTTCCGAGCTTTATCACGCATAACTCGTATTGAAGAATCATTTACTAACAGTTAATTCGATTTTTACTATATATATATATATATATATATATATATATATATATATATATATATATATATATATATGAGCTTATATACTCTCAATTGTTCTTTTTAAGGATTGTATATTTAGATATGAACTTTTTTATTATAAATAATTGTATCGGATGTCATTTAACCATGTGAGTAAAGTTTTGATATTTTACTACAGTTTAAGTATGTTAAAAAAATTTAAAAACCTTTTTAAAAATGAATTCCCCACTCATCTCATAAACCTCAAATGTTTCTGAATAAAAATATTTATTAATCGATTACTAATCATTTTTGTTTATTGCTGAAATGCATTCCTCAAATTATATATATTTTTTAATTAAATCTTTCTTATATATCTATAGCTTTTTACTTAGATATCTTTTTAATGCATCTTCAATAGATCAGTCTATTAAAATATACAAAAATATAAAAGTATTACTATTCTTATATATATATATATATATATATATAGTTGTGTAAAAAGAAGATTTATTTTATATTTTACATTGTTTAAAAAATATTCTTTTGAATATTTTGTTAATATTCGATGTTATAGAAAAAATGAAACACCATGAATACAATATGAATTTTTATCTTATAGAATATTGGAATTACAAAAAACTCATTTACGATTGTCAGCTAATCGAGCGCGAACCCTGACCTACTGAGTGGTAAACGTGCACGTTATTCATTGTATTTCAGAACACATATTCCATAGGCTTCAATGTTGAAAGGTAAACAGAGATTCAAACGCGAATCTCTATACTTTGAAAATTTTATGATGTCTACTCAACACGAACTGGTCCGTATTGAATATTATTCGTTAATTTTTATAATATAAAATAAAATATTCAAATAGACACAAAGTGAACATAAATATTATCTATTAATATTTAGAATAAATAACGATTAAAAAAGAGTAGATGGTATTATTCAGTATAGAAACAAAAATTTTCATATTCAGGATTGAATTACTGTTTTATTCTCTTAAAATTTTGCTATTTTTTGAGAATATATACTATAATTGAATGGTTAACTATAATTAATAGATTGGTTATAACATTTGAATATTAATAATTATTTAATAGTTAAATATACAAATCACTTTCCTACATTATATATTTAACGTGTTTATCAGCGTTTAAAATCTTATAAAATATGAAAAAAATATTAATTATTAGACTTTTTCTACATTCAAGTAAATAGAAAAAATGTTATCGTGATTTTTGCTTTACAGTCTTTTTTTGTGTACCATCACTTACTTTTTATGTTTATTTCGAATCACGTTACATAATTTGAGATAAAAATATAATTATAATTGATTATTTTTCTGAAAGACTTTCGTGAAATGTAAAAATTGTTTTGTCAAGAATAATTTAAAAGAATTCAATTAGTACATTTTTTAATTTCAGTTGCGGATGTGCAGCATGCGAATGCACAATATGAAAAACCGCCCCTGCTATATTCAGTATTTGTATCCTCTTCCCGTGATCATTTATCCCGTCCTTATCGCTACATCGGGTGGTTTTATGGCGATTGTGAAACAGAGATGTCATTATATATATTTGAATGAGTGCAAAACGTAACGAAACTGTACCATATTTCCCCTTGTAATATGTTTGACCGTTACACAGTAACCGATTCAATCGACATACACGAAACGGGGTTGAATCGGAAATGAGGAATTGGTTAAAATATTAACTTGGTTTTGATTAACTGTATAGGTCAAGTACATCCGTTTTTTGTATTTTTCTGTTGTATGTACTGCTTTGATTAACAATGTTGTTCTGTTTGTGAAAACCTAATTTTATTATTTTATGTATTTGAACGCTGACAATTATTTTTCTAAGAAACATCTTGAAAAATACAAAATTGTGATTGCATAGAAATTATGAATCATATTTTTTTATTTATTAATAACAAATAAGTAAATTAGCATTAATAATAATAATAGATTAGTGAGTAGTGACATTTAATTACATAATGAATTAAGTTTGATAAAATCTGTAAATCAGATAGATTCATTTTAAGAAATATTAATTATTCAATTAAAAATATATCTAGGTTCTTAATTTCATTTCTTTGTAATAGTGATAAAAAAATCTAAATTTATCCGGTAATAATAAAAAGACCACAAGTATTAATAAAAAGTGTTGATACCAGTTGATCGTACAAAAATATCCAAAAAAGATCGAACCACTTAAGCGACATCAATCTTAATAAAAAAGTAGCCCATAGAGGGTTAAGTGTATATGTTCAATGAATGAGTGTATGTTTAGAATGAATGTTTACAGTTCAACCAGTATTTCAGATAAAAAAGATACTCGTAGAAGACCAGAAGATGGAGGGAGACTGAGATAAGATCGACTGACATGTCATTCGTAAAGTCGTAAAGAAAGTCCGTGAAGTAAGCGATCGTGAATGGATAACACTTGTGGAATAAACAAATAAAATCACGATGTTTTCTTTTATCAACCAAATTCATTTACTATCTATCTGTCCTTTTAAAAATTGCGAAATTCACATACATATACAAGCATATTTGTATATATATATATATATATATATATATATATATATATATATATATATATATAAATGATTGTATGTATGTATTATGTGTAATTTGAAATTAACATATTTCATATTAACTTGTTAATTTTTTAAAAAAAAACAGTCTGATCAGTCCAAAATTATAATTTGAAAAACGAATCATTTTTCTATGTATTTTTGTAATTAGACTTTATTATAATATAAAAAATCTATCTCAAAGCAACTGTTACCGTTTTTGTTTTAATCACAAAATTGTTAGTACTTAGATTGTTAAAACAAATATGAATAAAATTATATACGTACATAAAATGATCTATCGAATTGGAGATATAATTTTTCGAACATGTATGAAACTGGTTGGAAATTGGGATAGGCATAAATAAAAATGATAGTTGAGGAGATATGAAGTGCAATTATCAAACTGTGGTCGTCTATCGAAATTGAATTTTTCTATGGCGTTATAATTGAACTTGTGTCCATGTAGCACAAACTTTCTACAATACATGTAGTTTTTGACATGATTGGATATATACATTTATATATATATATATATATATATATATATATATATATATATATATATGCCTGCGTGATGTGTCTACGTGTAGGTATGTTAGAAGTCGAGCAAACTGATCCAAACTAAAGATTGGTCATACTCGTATGTATCTATCAAATAAAAAGTACCTTTCCTGTTGGTAGGTAACACATTTTAAACGTATGTAGGAAGGTAGAAAGGGATTATGGATACGATAGTCGGCCCATGGCTGTAAACATAACGTTCTTTAATATTGCCTTTAGAGAGATTCTATACATTATGGTGTATTTATGTTGCTACGAATATAGTAGATCAGTAGCGTACATTTTGTAGTTTTATATATATATATATATATATATATATATATATATATATATAACTACAATATTTTTAATAATAAATATAAAACTAATGATTATTTAAACGAAAATATATTTCATTTTAGCAATAACATTAAAAAAATTTTTATAAAACCTTATATTTTTTTAATTCTTATCAAAAATATGTTTACCAAATTAAAAAGGCTGTCTTGTTTAATAGATATTAATTTAGAGAATACTTTGGAATTTTAATGAGATTTGATTCAGAAAATTCTTATAACAGTTGTAATTGATAAATTTAAATAGAAAACATTAGGAAAATTAAAATTCTTTTTTAAATGCCTAAACATTCTAGTTAATATGATCATGCTTGGCCACAATATCAATCGATCATATTATCGAGTGTATATATGCATAATGTATACACTATTTTGAATGTAACTGAAGTTTGATAAATAAAAATATAAATCATTTAAATTATACAGATGTAATATTTTATTTGTTATAATTGTTGGTTCCTCTTATTTATTCATTTTAAAATAATATATTATACCTGAATGTAAGAATAATAAGATTCATTAATAAATAAATGACCTTTGCAGTTAATAACATTAATATAAATACTGTTACATTGAGTATAAAAATAAAAAAATCAACAATAGATAAAAATGGAATTAAATAAATATTTTAATATATAAACTAACAGTTCTATAAATTTAGTTCGATATATCGATTGCATAATCTGATAATAAAAGTTTATTTTTGTTGTATTTGTAATTGAATGATTCAAAGAATTCATTTTTACGACTGTATTTGAAAATAATTCATAACATTGATAGCATATTGATCATGATTTTAATGAGATTATAATGACTAAATTGTTACAAAAATGTTCAGAAAATTCTTGTGAAAAAATATGTTTAATTTCTTAATGGTTTGTACACACACACATATACATACATACATATATACATATATATATATATGTATATATGTATATATGTATATATATATATATATATATATATTTACACATATATATATATATATATATAATTTTTATACATTTTGTTAAAGTACACCACTGATTCAAATGTATTTTATTGCAATCTAGAAGACGTTTTATTTGATTGCAGAAAAATTGCTATGAAAACGGCACATTTATTTTTTTCTCTACAATAAACGTAAAAAAATACGTCACTTTAAGAGAATCCATTGAATCTATTTAATCAAATAAAAACTAATGTTCAGCTTTAAAGATTTATAAGAAGTTAGGTTAATTTTATGTTTTCAAGATTAAAGTTATGAACTTATCGTATTTCTTGTTTGATTTCTTTTTACAAACGCAGTAATCAACTCGACTAATAAACAAATTACAAAGGCTTTGAAATAATAATAATAAGATTTCAAATATATTTTCATTATGATGATAAAAAAGAGAAAATAACAAACAACAAAGACATATTTATTTAAAAATGAAATAAGATACAATGAATAAAAAACATGTGTTTTTTATTTAAGGATGTGAATGTACAGAAAATTAATACTTATTTCTTATTTACGTTTAAAAAATGTTTTTTATTAGAATTAATACATGTTAATGAAAAAAATATATATTTAAAAATATTCAAGGAAAGACAGTGGTATTTGATTCGATTTTTGTTAAATTTACAAGTAAAGATTTTACAAATAAGAAGCATTCTGAATGAATTAACAAATATTATGAAAAGTAATATGAATGTAAAAGTTAATTTGAATCGGTAGGCGTTAACAGGTGTAAGAGAAAAGTTTTCCAATGAAATAATTCCATGAATATACAATTTTATGAAGAATGATGTAGTACAATATCAAATAGAACATTTTTTTACAATTTTAACAAAATGTATAAAGAAATATTAATAGAACTTACATTTTCAAATTAATTGTAGACTCGTAATTAATATAAAAGTTTACTTTTTTTTATCAAAAAATATTCTCATTCAGTATTTATCAAAAGAAGTAAACATTTTTTTATATTAGCTTTAAAAATTTTAAAAGAATGTTGCATTTATGTTCATTTTAATGAGTAAATGTGTATTTCTTTTAACACTATTCCATATTCAATTTATATAATAAAAAGAAAATACGAATTTGTAAGAATGTAAATTGACTAATGATGTGAAAATAATTGAAATACAAGAATTTCATTTATTCGTTTGAAAAAAATATATTCCTTTATATATTCTTTGAAAAAATATGAAACACAATACATTAATATATGTATCTTTATATCTATATTTATATATTTTTATGTATATTTACATATTTATATATATATATATATATATATATATATACACATATATATATATATATATATATATATATATATATATATATATATAGTGGTAAATGAAAATTTATATTTCCACTAATCTTCAATATTTTGTGAAATAATTAATATTTATTTTAATCGATATTTATTCTGAATATATTCCTCATTTTATAAATGAAGTTAATAATAACGATATAAAATTCTTTTTTTTTGTTTATTAAGTTTATATCGTTGTTATATCTTTCAATATTTTGAATTTATATTATAATGAATGACACTGTTGTTCATTGTGTCTATATATAATTATATATTAAAATTCAGAACAGTTGTATTGATTATACGAAATAATCGTCTCACGTAAAAAGACTTCACATTTTAACGTACATTTTCGTCTCATATTTTTTTGACATCCGTAATGAATTTGATCTTTACAGAACTTTTAATCATTACGGTAAACATAATAGAATATTATTAACTTCCTCTTTTGAATCTTGTTATGAAAACAAATTTTGTTTCGTGAAATAATATTTTTAATTTGATAAAACGAAAGACAAGCTATAATACAAAATTTTATATAGTAAAAATGCATATATATATATATATATATATATATATATATATATATATATATATATATATATATATACATAATATCAGCGAATATTTGTTTAATTCCAGTCTATTTATTATTTACATTGCATTATCTATTGTTTCAAGATTTATGTATTTGTATATTAATGAATGTCTAATGATGACAAAATTGAAGTTAATTAAGCATTTATTACCAGTGAATCCGTTATTAGAAATAAAAAGTACATATTCTATATTTAAAAATATTTTCAATAGAATTTCAAAATAAATAATGAAATTTAATATATTTATATTACATATATATATATATATATGTATATATATATATATATATATAAACTTTTTTTTAAATATTTTCCTGTGTGTAATGAAAAGTCATTTAATGATAATATAGAATAATTTAAAAATGACAATGACGTTTCTGTCTAGTAATTTTTTAAAGTAATATTTTATTGGTATTTTTTTATTCCATCATTGTAAATATATATATATATATATATATATGCATGGATAGAATCGTATATGAGATCCAAGCATGTGAGGATGATATAAACCATGCGAATATCTTCTATTGTTCAAGAGTAATTTGCAAACCGTAAAAGTAACTAGTAGTTGTCATAGCAGACAAGGGTCTCAACATGATAAATGTTTCACAGGCGAATATGGAAGGCAAGAAAAAAAATAAACAACGCAACTTTCCGAAAATTTTATTTTAATGAGGTACCGCTACATCGATTTGATTCAAATATGCCTTGACAGAAAGTCAGTATGTATTTACGTCAAACTTGACGATCTTCCATCTGGATATTATTTTTCGTTCGAAGACGTAGATTCAATCATACACAAAAAAAAGAGACGAAGAAGAAAAGCATTTTTATTACGAGAAAAGCGAAATCATCTCGAGTACTCAATCTTAAGAGGAAACGTTTTTAAGTGGGAGAAATATGTCTGATTGTTTGCGAATGTTCGGAGATTTCTAGCATCGTCTTAACGTTTAATATACTTGAATATCAAATATTAGTACATTTTTTCCCCTTGATATCTGTGTAAAAGTTTTTTTATTTTATTTTATTTTATTTTTGAACTTGAGAATGGGAATCATAATGGAAGCTGGTGTTAAAACGTAATGAAAATCGCTACAGTAGGGGCGATAATAGCACGGCTCTTGAATTAAATTGTACTTTTCAATATTTTATTTTTAATATTTTCTTCTCTTAATTACATTATACTCAATTACGTTGTAAAAGATTTATCAACATATTAATTAAATTATATTTTTATATTTATACATTTCTCTAATTATATACATATATATATATACATACATATATATATATATATATATATATATATATATATATATATATATGATTGAAGTGATAAAAAGTATGCACTAATTCATGGGCCAGCCACCTTTTATCAATAGAAGAGGAAACTTTTGTATGAAAGCAGGTACGAATTTAAACAAAACTTGTGATAAGAATATGGATATAAATTAAAGGTTTCTTTTGTTTGTATATGAAGTTGAATTGGGTAAGGGTGAAAAAATGAATAAATTGAATAATTTAGACAGTATAAAAAGGACAAAAATTATTTTTAGAGTATTCTCTGATATATAATGCACAGAGTTTATATATTTTTGTTCATAAAAATATGTTACTTTTTAAATATATTATAAATTCTATTTTTATAAACTTTTTTAGTAAGATATTGTTGATATTTATTTATTTAATATAAAAAATATACTCTGATGACAAAGTGATTTGAAATTTTATATTTAAAAAAATTAAATAAAATTCTAATGAAAGAACTATTTTTCAGCTTATTTTATTAGTAATTTTATTAAAACATATTTTAAATTTTAACAATAAATAATTGTTATGTCTACAAATATTTTAAATATGGTTATTAAAATATTACATATTCAAAAAAGAACAAAATATATTTTTATAAATGATAATTCAATAGAATTCATATCCAAAAATTGTATGAATTAGCTCGTAGTTTTTGTATTTTTTACATATTAGGCAATATATATATATATATATATATATATATATATATATATATATATATATAAGGAATGTAAATAAACAAATATTCGGAAACAATGAAACGAATGAAAAACAGTAAATAAACCAATTGTGAAATATTTAAGCAATCACTGTATATCCATGACCAAGCGTGACATTTGATCTGACATGAACGGCGGAAATGATTTGAAAGATGTTTCCATCGTCGTTGTTTATCTGTGCTACGTTCCTTATTCTATCATCCTCATCCGAATGTCAAATTGCATTATGTCACACAAAGTACAGGATGAGCTATAGTCTAGCTAGGCAAGGTACGAGAATGAGATATTGCAATACGACGCACATTTATATATATATATATATATATATATATGTGTGTATGTATATATGTATGCATATGTGTGTGAGTGTGTTCAGATTGAATTTTTATTTTAACAAAAATAATGAGATATGAATAAATTTTATAAATAGCAGAAAGCTATAATACGATTTCCATCTTATATGTTGTGTAACCCTTATTTTTTTGCTTTAAATAAACGTCTGATTAATTATTTGCATGAAAAATATTTAAAATAAAATATATAAGGGAATTAAATATCGATATAATATATAAAGGCAAAGTGAAATATTAAAAGAATTAAGATGATTAGTTCAGTTAAAAAGAAAACATCTTAAAACACTTGTTTCTCTTTTCAAATTATTTAGTGGATATTAATTATGAGAGAAAATGTATCAGAGTTATTTTAGTTCCCTTAGTTAAAATATCCAAATACAAAAATTGCATATTTAAACATTTTTTTTATGACTGAACATTCCTTAAATATTCGAATATGTATATTTTATCCATAAATTTATTTGTTCTAATTAATTGTAGTTTATTCATTGTGTCCTATATACCAATATTTTCAGTTAATTACATTACATGTTTTGGTAAAATATTTAAAAAGAATACATAAATGATATATATATATATATATATTTGTATATATATATATATATATATATATATATATATATATATAAAACTGAACATGGGATGTACGACTGAAAGAAAAAAATAACTTTATATTAGACTTATTTGTCACTCTATCTACTTTAAAAAGTAAACTGTTATTTTTCACAGAACAACTAATAACAAGTTTGTTATTTCCCAAACTGAACAAATCAGTACAAAAATATGATGAAATTAAATTTCTAAATGGATTCTGGAGTACATTTTTAGAGATAGAT
Source organism: Acanthacorydalis orientalis (assembly GCA_034766995.1). Classification (NCBI taxonomy): domain Eukaryota; kingdom Metazoa; phylum Arthropoda; class Insecta; order Megaloptera; family Corydalidae; genus Acanthacorydalis; species Acanthacorydalis orientalis. Next base: position 17,229,190 of record CM068324.1, on the reverse strand, counting down.
TTTGAAGTAGATTTTTTAAAATTGCACTTGTTAATTGAAGAAAAAATAATGGAATGAAGACAAACGATATAAATTAATTAGGAATTATTTTTTTCATATTTCTAATGTAATTTTTGTGAACGAACAATAATTACTATGTTTTTCAATAATATTTTTATATTTATATTTTATATTATCATTATACTTAATTCACGTATTAAAGACATACAGATCAGTTATATATAAATAGAATAGCGCTAGTACTCACTTTACTTGTGCCTGTTAACTATTCATGAATTTAGATTACGACTTGTGGCAAGCTAACTACAGAAGAGCAAGCACTTTACGGCAACGCTCTATTTACTTGTATCGCGAAACGGCGTTGTGAATTGATTGGATATTTCTAACAATCTCGGCGAATACTGCCAGAGGAACTAAAAAAATGTTCACTCGCGTATAACATTTTAATACATGTACATATATACATGAAATAATTTATACAAAACATAAACATAAAATCATTTTATAAATATTTGTATTTAATTTCTTGGAAATGAAAAACTGTAAATGTGCAAATGGTTATTTAGACACGTGGGTGGAACACATATTTTAATTATAGATAGAAATAATTATTAATAAAAAAAACATATTTACTCTCGTATGTTTAAATATACAATAATTTTTTAAATAACAAAGTGAATTGTAGTTTATTTTAAATAAAAACTATTCAAAAAATAAATTGATTAATAATATTATTGAAACAATTAATTCCAAATTAATCACTGATTGTTAATTAAAATGATTTATAAGCACTTTAAAATGTATCCTTTCTTCAGCAACGAATTAATTTCTTATATATTATTAAGATATTGTTGTTACTTTCAACAATTTATTTTGAAGTTTAATTAAAGTTTGTTTAAAAAAGGAAATATTTAATATAGCGTATAAGTCTTGTCCTTAAAACTAAATAGTCCATTTATGTGAGCCTTGCACTTCCCGTTCGTTGTCATATGTAATTTTCACACAGTGGGATTACGCACCACTCTTGTTTCAAGTGTAATTTATAGTTGTTACGGTAGAAGTTATATATTTTTTTAATTTTTTTTCACATATCACTTGCAATATATATATATATATATATATATATATATATATATATATATATATATATATAATATACATATTGCTGCAATATATACGTAAATTGTGATCATATAAAAATGTTTAATTTACCATTTAGAATTTAACATTATCCAAAAATCTGGAAAAGCAAATCTAAATAGAAAGTATAACTGAATATACTTTATTACATCCAAGTACTTATACCATAGTACATATTGAGAAATGCTTTAGAAAATATGTTTTAAAAAAATATATAAAATGATTTATTGATATATTTGATATGTAATAAAGTCATCTTTAAAAAAATACGATATTATTGTAAATATCATTTTATATATTTTTAAAAAAAATTCAGTCTGTCTATATTTCATACTGTCCTGTTTTTTATTTGAGGATATTTGAGTTATTTGTGTATTCTATTTGTAACCAGATTTGTGAAAAATAATACCAAATAACGTTTTTACTTTCAAAATTTTCTATTATTTTTCGAATATCATATAATCAATATGTTTTTTAATTCTGTAAAAATTCAATTATTAATTTATTTTAAACAGTATGGAAAATTATAATAAGATATTCAATATTCTGAAATGTGTAAAAACTCATTCATGGAATTACATTGATAACATGTGATATATTTTAACGTCTATCAATTATGTATTATGTGTTTTTGTATCAGCTAATAGTAATAGTGTACAAGAAAATTAATTTTCACGCTATTTAGTATACTAAAGATGTCTAAGATTCACAATTCTGTGATCACACTGTGACGTGACGGGAAACTATTGTTATATTACATCGGTTTACGAGAGATTAATCAGAATTGTAACTGGTATTCCATATAATTATGTTTAGTAAGTGTTTCTCTACACAGTTCAGCTGGTATTAATCTTGAAGACTATATATATATATATATATACATATATATACATATATATATATATATATATATATACATACATACATACATACATACATACATACATACATATACACATACATATATATGTCAATATATTCAAAATTAAAATACTATACTATAGATAAAACGATTAAGTCATAAATTATTAACAAAATTTAACTTCTAAATTAAATTAATGACTTATTCAGCTATGATACAGTACAAATGTCGATAAAATACTATAGTTTATTAAAAAAAGATATTTTTATTATATGTTTATAAATTTAATAGTAAATATAACAATGCAATATGTTGAAAAAATGATATGTAAATTGTGCAGAGAAATCCAGAAAATTATAAATATATTTATGTTTGAATAGAACGAACTGAAAATATATATTGAGCTATGTTCATAACCTGATTTCATAATTGGATTCGTTTGTGATTGTTGTAAAAGTCTTTGTAATACCAAAATGGAACAGTAATATACATGTGTACAAATGAGTTCACCTTGTACTTTTAACAATGTATTTCAAAACTATTATTGTTTGATAACTTGTGATTTTATGAAGTACACTTATTTTAATTGGAAATAAAATTTTTATTTTTGTGATGAATTTGAATATTTCACATATTTATATATATATATATATATATATATATATATATATATATATGCATGCATAAATCTAGAATGAGTTTTTAAATTGAACTAAAAAATAATTTTATATAAAAATCTGAAATTAATTTCTGTTCGTAACACAGTTTAATACTCTGAATCAATTTCTCGATAACGAAATAGAATGCTTTTACAAGCCTCAAAAATGACCTACTACATATCAAGTCGAAATGATGTATTATCGTGTAAAACTGTCGAAAGTTCATTTTTCTTCTCGAAAAAAATACTTTCGACCTTTTTCAAATATTGCAGGCTCTTTATTTTATTATTAAATTACCCGTACTGTATTTTATCACAAATAAATTGCTGATTATCCGTATAATATTGTAAAAAATTGCTTTTAATTTTTTAAAATAATTTAATTCGATTTGCATCAATCAAGTGATATTTTATAAATTGTTCTTTTCATTTTAATTTGTGTATATATATATATACATGTAAAATGAATATTGTAAACATATTGCTATAAAATATATTTCATACTTTAAATCGAAAATACAATATTTAATTTATGTAGAAATGTATATTGTTAACCAAATTTTAATCGCTAGCAAATTAATAACTTGTTATCAAATATTAATAAATGTTTCAAATTTGAAACATGATCGTTTCTAATTCTACTAAAGAATTTAATATAATTTAAAATATAATTTTATTACAAACTGTAACAAATTGTTATAATCATTATATATTTGTTATTGTTTTCTAGTATATTAGTAAAAGATATCGAGCTTAAAATGTATGATAAAATATTAACTACTTTGAATATAAATCGGTATGAAGAAACTAAACGTCAGTTCAGTAGAACTTATATTAATAAAATAAGTTGTACAAGTTAACTGATAATATTTCATGAAAATATGAACTGGTATAGTAAAAATAATAAGCAATGAATTAATAGTATTATAAAATACTTTTATAAAAACCTTTGAAAATTTTCTGTATAATATTAACATATTATTCTTTAAGTAATCAATGTATGGTATAATACTAATAAATCTTTCAAAATATATTTAATTTTATATATTTATATTGATTTGTTCAACATTATTGACAATATATATATATATATATATATATATATATATATATATTAATATATTAATTGATAATATGTTAAATACAGATTTATTATTTCTAAAACTTTGCAATATTACTGTCTGCTTTTATTTTATATTTATTTATTATTACAGGTACAAAATAAGTTTATTATTATATTTACTATGGATTTGTGGCGATGTTAGATGTATTGGCAGTTATATACAACATACTTGAAAATGAATCATATGCTTGAACAATTATGTTCTACACTATCCTTCAATTTTAGCTGTACCTCTCCAATTTAATAATTTATAAACACTGCTAGTGTCCGATACAAACATATATAACATGATTTTATTATATATATATATATATATATATATATATATATATATATAAATATATAGTCCTTTGGTGTTTGTATGGATAATTATTATTTTTCATATTTAATTTAATAGTAAACATACTAAACATTATGTATATTAATTAATTTTTATCTGATATTTTCATATTATATTCAAAAAGTATTGAAGAATTATTTTGTAAATTGTTTATAAATATATTTGCTCACGACTATAGAAAATTTTAAAATTTAATAAATCTAAGAAATAATTTAAACAAACTAAAAATTATTTTCTTACTTGTATACACACACAAGTATATATATATATATATATATATATATATATATATATATATATATATGTGTGTGTGTGTGTGTATGTGTGTGTGATATTTAATGATCGTATATAACGTACAAACAACGTCAATGTGCTATTAGGCTGAGAATTCTCTTACAATAAATTATAGTATCATTTTCAGCTTGAACGCATTATCCAATGTTGATAGATATTATTTTCAAGCCAATGCTAATGTTTTTCGTTGCCTCAGTTCCAATATAAATTTAATATTACAGTATGAACGTAAAATGAAGTAAATGTGGCACAAAAATGATAAAAAATTGTAAAGTCTAAGATTAAACTTATTATAAAATTATACATTTTTCTATATATTAGAAAAGTTTCTTCCTCTCTCTCTGTTATATATATATATATATATATATATATATATATATATATATAGTAGTTAAACAAATTTTCTTCAATCGATTTTTCTTTTCATTTACTGTGAAATAATAATGATAAAATTTATGTAAATATTAACAGTTTCAACTTTGAATTAATTCAAACTTCATGAAATATTTGAAAAAGAGTTCTCTCTCTGTTATTGTTATATTAAGTGAAACTGAACAGAAAGTTTTACTGGATATGTACACATGCGAAGGATGAAATCTGAACAGTATAAAGATTCATTTAATAAACAAATAATATGAGAGAAGATATTGCTTAAAAATATCACTTGAGAAATTAATATCATAACCGAGGAAAAATATTTAAAATATAACTGTTTTATATCTATATTTGATTGATGTTTACCTTATAAATAAAATATATTTCTCCGCAAAATTTATTTTATTATTAAAAATTAGATCTTATTTAATTTTATTTTTGGAAAAAATATGAATCGTGTGTACAGTGAAATTAATAAGATTAATAGTGAAGTTTTTATAAATATTTTAAAACAATTTATATATATATATATATATATATATATATAAATAAATGTATTTCTTTTTTAAATTCGTTTAGGTTTTTTTATTAGTAAAATGTTTATATATTTACTCATATGTTATCTTTTATTGATTTTTATGTTTTATTGACTTTTACATTTATTGACTTATACATTTTCAGACAGACTTTGATATATGAGCTGTATGAACGAAAAATATGTGAACTTCGATGAGTATGGACCGCTATATATTTTATATACAATGCGTCTTTGAAATATTACATTCAGTTCAGAAATTGTGGGAAATAGTTTAATTAATTTTCAGCTTTACTGATATTGTACTTTCAAATAGAATCATTTTTGATCATTGTTACTTACAAACTAAGATTTATTGTTAAATTTTTGTAAAATATAGTGGAAAAGAATAATATAGAGATATATAATACTGTTATTTATAAAATATGTATTTCAATGTAAATACAATATAGAGACTGATATCAAAAATATGTATTTGAAAGCGTACAAACACTGAATTACTAATTATTGTAAATAATTAATATGAATTTTATAAAGAATTTCATTTTGTTTATAACTAACAAATATTTAAAAAAAGATAAATTGTAAAGATAAATAGAAACAATCTACGATTCAATTAATATAAATTAAAGAATTTAACACTATGTGTAGTTTGTAATTCAATTAAATTATTTAGGACTAAAAATGTTAAAAGATAAACATGTTCTACGATTAAATCTCCCGTGTAGTCAGATAACTTCACGCCCTAATAATCATTCATTAAATTTACACTCTAATTTGAAGAACAATGCACAGTTCATATACAACTGTGCACATTGTATTATACCTGTAGTCGTACACTGATTTGTTTTAAAACAATAGTTTATATTTCTGTATATAGAAAAATTTCGCTTTTATATAATAAAATGTGTTTTATTCTTGTTCCAATTTCAATTTTATCTATACATCTACATGTTTCGTTGAAACGATGAGAGTCGAGCTTTGAATTAAATTTGCTCTAGCGTATATGAAAACGATACGTGTATTAATTTTCTTCTGTCCAATAATTATAACGATAACTTAACTTAGCATACCAGTTTTATGTTATATAATAACTTTTCATATACTGTATGAATTTATATGGTCCATTATTGACTCAGTCATTTATAAATTAACATATAAGAATAATATGAGTACTTCTTATTTCTACATTAAGGCATCTATTTACGTAGTAAATAAAAAGATGATAGGAAATGTTTTCTAGAAAAATATTTCTATTATTTGTCAATCTGATCATAATTTTTATATAATAAATATATATTAGAGTTCTTAATACTGTTTTTTTGGCATACACTATGTCTACAGTTTTTTTATTTCTTATTATTTTTTTATAAGGTGCAAAATCATCAAAATGTTCAATTCAAATTTCATCATTTTCAATTCAAATAGGACAATCAAATACATTTTAATATTTGGAATTTGATAACGGATGAATAGTGCAGAGTAATCATTTATTACCACAGTAAATTATATTACTAGTTCTGTTCATATTGCAATATTGAACATACTATTGGAAAAATAATAAAGCTCATTCGTTATATCCATTATGTAGTGCTTTAATGTAATTCACGCTTAAATAATTTTAATAAATGCTTTATGTTTACTAAATAGATCAGTATTGTAATAAATATTTCTTTATCATAGAAATATTTATTACAATACTTTTTTAAAGTATTTATTTCATATGTAACTAACACGCAAACAATAATATGAAAAATATTATTAATGGATGTTATGTTTAACATTATGTTTCTAGAGATCAGTAGCGATTGGATGATTTTAAACAATGAAATATAATATGCGTAAAACGAATAATATTTTCTGTTATTTTTTTAAAAAAAAGAGTAAAATAAAATAATATTTTTCCAACCTAAAGGAATATCATTAAAAGTGATACAAAATCTGTTAACGCGCTATATATATATATATATATATATATATATATATATATATATATATATATACATATATATGCATGTAAAAAAATAGTGATAAATGTATCATTTATTTTTACTCGAACAAGTAAAGAATCATTAAAATGTAGAAACGGTGCGTTAAACAACGAAACAGTACCGCCACTGTTCAAATAATAACGTCTTTTCGTGTTTCAATTCTCTTGATAGATTGTTCTCTGCACGCCTTTGATGCTACAACGTTCTTATAGGATCGATAAGAATGAAAAAGTAATTGTAAAATCGTTTTAATAGAATAGGACGTGTATTTATCATGAATAAATATTTGAGGATCGTTCGTAACGACCTGAAGTTCGTTATAGAATGTAATTGAAACAATTTCATATTGCATTGGCGTGAGAAATATAACTAAGATATAGATCCAATTTTATGGTTTAATTTGATGGATTGTTTATTATTTAGTCTTATATTTGTTAATAATCTAAAATGTTGGAAATCAATTATTAATTTATTTTTTAGTTATAATAGTTTTTATTAAAACAACAGTATTTAAATTATATATATATATATATATATATATATATATATATATATATATATATATTATTTAGTACTAGCTGTAGGAGCAAGAAGCAATTATTTAGGAACGAGAGTAATAAGAGGTCTTGTCCAACATATATCATTGTGACAATATAATCTTAAGTTAATGCTTTAGACGAGTAATTGATTATTTCTTTTCACTTCAAAGTGATTGTGCTAGAAATAGCGCGAGATGAAGCGATGAGTTGTGAATATTTAAGTGAGAAAATCACAGTAGGAATCACTAATAGCATATTACGTTACGAGTTTATTAAAGTATGATTAATTCCCATACAATTTTTTTTTTAAATTGTATCATTTAGTAGGTCTGTTTATTTTTATTTTTAATTTGTACATTTTGTACTGTGTATTTAATATATATGGTCATTTATTTTATAAGGAATTTCTTTTTCAATTCAAAAAATAATTAATTAAATTAATAATTTACATATTATTAATTACATGTATTTAATTCTACACATGATAATTGAGTTAAATTGTATTAACTTGTAATCATTTCATAAACATTAAACTGTTTTTACTTAATTTCATTTAGTTGAAAAATTCATTCAAGTGTTTTAAAATATAGAATGTATATTAAAATAATTTTGATTTTCGACAGAACAAGAAAAAAATCAGGAAAATTATAATATTGTTTCCATTACTGTTCTTATTCTTTGGAATTTAAATACAGATTAACATTTGGAAAGTAGATTTTTTAATTTTTCAATCAAACGTAGTAATAACGTTTGCTAAGGATCAATTGTTTCTTATTAAAAAAGATTTTTGAATTTCTAGTTGATGAGTTTTGTGTATATTTGTATAAGCATATCTATACGCTTGATTAACAAATATTAAATATGAAAGATTAAGTTTTAACGGAACGATTAATAAAAGAATTTGGTGCCATATGAGGAATGTCGTTTACAAATAATTGTCAATGTTGTTTGACACATAACATGTACAACATCATAACGTTAGTAATAGCATTCTATACTGTATACGAAGAGTGGGTGTTACTCCAAACGGAAGACGCCAATGCGTATCCACGAATGGCCGTCCCATCTCCACATCAGACTGAAATGATAAATGTGACTACGTCATATTTTTATGTGTAATATACGGATGTCCCGAAAATATAAGGTGTAAAGTTTACTTCCGAATGTCACGCGTGAAAATTCAGATGACGGATGGATAGATGTAAGTGCATTTTCCACTAACACCATCTCTTGATACGCAACGCGACACGGCAACGTTACAAATATATATGTAACCACAAATATATACATACACACATGTGCAAAAACACACACTCGCACTTAAATACGTTAACACCAACATTTCACAAGCGAACGTCCATGTGTTAATACATAGACTATGTATAAAGTTGGAACTGTTTATACACACATACACGTGTGTATATATATATATATATATATATATATATATATATATATATATCACACTCTTATTCGACTCGTTGCTTTAATGGATTAGTTCAAGACGATACACAAACTTTTATTCGTTTTGTATTTGTATATACGGCTAGTGGTCCAATTTAGTATATATATATATATATAATTCCAAAGATATAATCGAACAAAATATTTAAAAAATAGTACAATATCAGTTATGTTTTTTAATATGAGAATAATTCTTAATTTTATAAGAACGTCATCAGTGTTTATAAAAAACAAATTATTAACTGAACAGTACCTAATCTTTTAATTAATAAAAACTCTTAAATATAAATCAGATCTGTGTAAGCTTAATAATATTTTTATTATTTTATAATAGCAGCGTACACGAACATAATAATATTCTATTATAAAAATATTTTTAAATTTTGGATTTTATACACGAGATTTTATTAAAATACATGCATATATAATAATTGAAGATATCAAATTATTTAAAGAAATAAATTAAAAAATAATAGAATTGCATATGAAGTACTGTCGCAAAGGCGAAGAAAATATACAATTTAATAGAAGCTAGTAAAAAAAGAAAATTTTTAATATATTGTTGTAAATTATAATATTTTGATCGAAGAAAGTTCTAAATAAAAGTACTGTAGTTCATGTTGTGTTTCAAACATGACTTTTGATGTTATTCGGAATTTGTACAATTGATTTAATATGCAAATATCTTATTAAAATTTGAACGATTTAAAATATTTAATTGAGATTGCAGAGCATGGCACTACTGAAATTAATATTTGATTTAAGTGAGAAACTTTAGTAACTGTCGGTGATACACGTGGAAAATGTCGAATATTTGAGTGTTTTCATTTTGAGTGTGCACTAACCTAACACGGAACCTGAACTCATGTCGGCAGCCGCTACCGTGGTTCAGTTTGAACATGTCCTGTGCAGTACGTGACGGATTAGAGCAGCCAATGCCCAGAAGTATTTCAATACTCGTATAGCCGGCCAACAACCGCAATAGCAACCAACGACCTCCCGAACTACTGCCATTAACTGTTCTTTGTTTCAGAACGCGTCCCGAGCGCCAGGCGCGCTCAGAAAAATAGCACACGGCTCCTCTGCTCGTATTCGACTTACGAATATTGTTCTTCTCTCGCTTGTTCTTTATTTTTTAATATTTTTCATAAGCGGTGTCGTGAATGTCTTCTCAGGGAGGAAACGAAAAATGCTAGAGCTCGAATAAAGAACGTAATACGGGCACGGAATTAAATTCATACTGGCACGTAAACATACAGCGATTGTCAGAATGTTGGATGTGGTTGAAATTGTAGTTTGGAAAAATATTGTTGCGGCCATGTGAAAGTTTTCCTGTTTACGTAATATCATACACATTGTTGTTTGAATAACTTCTCTTAAAAATCTCATTTCTATTAATAATTTCGGAATTTCACGCGTTCAGTTTAACGTATTTCACATATTTTTACGCGTTGTGTTTTAAAGTTGATAATATTTGTAAATAGTTTATTTATATAAAACAACTTATGGTTAACTTTATCTAAATTTTCTTATTTGAAAAAGTAAGTTACTAGAAAAATATTTTTCTACATATAAACAGCTAATCAGATATAATTAAATATTCAAAACAAAGTTTATTTTTTCCAACATCAAAGATTATTACTTTTAATAAGATATATGTATATATATATATATATATATATATATATATATATATATATATATATATATGTAGTATAATGTAGTATAAGTGGTTATCTAAAATAGAAAACAATCATGAATAGTACAAATAACTGAATTTTTTTTATAAATTGTCGTTAATGCATGTTCGTTTTTTTAATTTAAAATGTCAGATGTTATATTATTCGCCATTACATTTTAAATATTTAATGTGATAACTGCATATAAGTCAACAGATTTATTTTAGACAAATACTAATTATACATTAATTAAGATATGTGTTTTTTTGATATGGTTTATATCTATATATTTATAAAATATCGAAATATAGAAAAAGTATAATATTTAATAATGAAGAAGAATTGGAAAATCATTTAAAATGAAATTTTAGTATAACTTCCGAAACAAATTCTAAGTTACAGACAATAAAATACAATGCGTTATAAAACACGGTTTAAAGTAAATACTTTTTTTTATAATTGAAAACTTTTGAAATGAAATAGTAGGAAGGAAACTATAACTCTCATCATATGCTAATCAGTCTATTAATAGTAAGGATGAACGATAATAAAACGTGATGTTCCCAAGTAATCATTCACTTGAGTGTTAACAATTTACTATGTTGTTCTACATTAGAGATATTAAGAGAACTGCTGTTTTCAATATTCTGTGAAAGTTACTATACTGTAAAGTTTTCATATATGTACATGTATATGCATATATACATATATATATATATATATATATATATATATATATATATATATATATATATATATATATATATATATATATATATATAGGCACATGTGCGTGTTTGCGATGTTTAATTACATGATTCTAGTTAATTATTACTTTTAATTGCTAATAGTATATAAACTATACAGAATGTGAAACATATAATAAAAAAGAATCAACAAAAAGTATATAGCTGAAATTTATCATAACCATCTGACGATTATTCATAAATAAATAAAAACCTAAGAGCATGTATGTGAAAAAATATGACAAAATTAATGTTGAACAATTTCATAGCTAGTAAAATATATTGCATTCAAACTGACAAAAATACAGTGACGTAGATATGTGGGTAAATTTGCTGACCTGTTCTTTATCATGTTGTCAACTCTTGTACATTGAGAGATGCGCATACACACCAATAATAAATGTCTTCTTTTATGTTGTACAAATGTTAATAAAAAAATATTTTCTGCGAATTAATTTCTTTTACATGTAGTATCATACTGATATATATATATATATATATATATATATATATATATATATATATATATATATATGTATGTGTGTGTGTATGCTACATGTACTGATATATTTATGAAATCATATTTATAAAAGATAGTTTGAAAATATACCGAATAAACAATATTATGATTTAAATGAAGAAATATTTAATAGAATCTAAGAAATAATATTAAGTATGCATAATTGAGTATTTAATTTTCAACTAATTATAAAATAAAATAAATTAACAAGATTAACAATTCTAAAAGAATGTTGTGTGTTAATAGAAAGTTTTTTTTATAGAGATATTTATTTAATTTAATTAGTTTCATAACTTTTATCCAAATGCTTATTCAAACGTAAATTCTTTGCAGTTTTTATATTGTTTCGTATTTTTATTAAAACTTAAATTCCATTTATTTTTTTTCTTTGCAATTTAATCTTACTAGGAAACATTTTATATAAAAAAAAGTTAGAACATTTTTTTTTCTTATTTAGGAAAAAACTATTATAAAAGAAACATTATTAAATACATCTATTTAAACACACCGTTACGTATTATAACGAAATGGCGAAGTTTTTTTCATTTTTCAATTTTACAGGTTTTATTAAAAGTTGATGGAAAACATAAATAAATATCAATTTAGTATAAGAATTAAAATTTTTAATACTCTCTATCACACACACGCACATATATACAAATACACACACACACACATATATATATATATATATATATATACATATATATATATATATTATATATATATATATATATATATATGTGTATGTATAACATAATTTAAAACAATAAAACAAATTATACACCTTGTTACTCACTAAATTTCCTTACTAAACATGCTAGTATTAGGGTATAGTATCATTTTAATTGCGAAATAATTATCATTTTAAGTCATAAAATGTTAATTGTACTTTATATAATCTATTTTATTATAATTTTTTGCGTTATCTATTTCTCAATGTAATTAAATTTCAGAAAAATACATATTAAACACTTTTATAACATATTAAGAAAACGTGAAGGAACTAATGTTATCTGAAAACGAATAACTAACTATAATTAATATATATCACGAATTATTTGAAAAAAAATATTGATAATAAAGAAACTGATGATTAACTATTCAAAAGAGTTTTTTAAAATAAATATTGGTTTTTTTATGAACTTGATTTGATTCATAATCGGTATAATATCGACAAATTACGAGTTGCAATAAAATTGATTGACTGATTAAGTGATGACATTGTCTGATTGTAATTTGTTGAAAGAATTTGAAATAAAGTACAAAAATTTAGTATATAGTTACAAATGAATAGAAAGTTTGAATAGAGAAATTTAAGTTTAGAAATTTTTAAATTTACTGACATTTAAAAATATTTTTATACTTTTATTTTGAATTGTTAGCTTATTTCCGATTTAAATATAAATATTCTACTAAATATCGATTAATTCATTAAATATTATATATTCGTAAAACGGCAATGTTTTTTTAAACATTAAACAAAATTAAAATTGTATGTTTTTTACAAATCTTAGACAAAAGTCTAGAAATGTATTTTCTTTTATTTTGTATTCCTATATACAATTATAAAGAATAGAGTCCTCACATCCTGACAGAACTTACAAAGTTCTATCTAACTCCATTAGTGTGTTTTAAAGACCCATTGGTATACACTAAATCCTTTGTCTACATATCACATAGAGACAGAAATCACGTTTTCTATAAAATCATGTGTTTTGGACTTAGTAATCTCTGTATGAACACCGAACATATTTATATACAGATATTTGACAAATACAAAGACATGTATTGTCAATGAAGAAAAAGTTATACAAGTATTTTTAGAATCGTCTACATTAACCTGTATCACATTAAAAATATTGAACTAAATACACAATTAATTTAATCAAAATAATTAAAAAAACAAAATAAGTTTAAATTGAATTATATATATATATATATATATATATATATATATATATATATATATATATATATATATGTATATATATATATATATATATCTCCATATTCATTTCTTAATAAACGGAAACGGTATAGTACATAATATAAATTAATTAAATTTGGTATTTATTGAAGAAAAGTGTTCCTTAATAATTGTTTAATAATTATTATATATATATATAATGAATCTCTTGAAGTAATATCTTGAAGTAATTATCAAAGTCAATTTTATTAATCATGAATAATTTTAAACAAATTAAATCTAGATAATGTTTCTCTTTTAACAAATTTTGACAAGTTTACGCATTAACTTTCCATACTATGAATATTTACTTCATGTTTTCATTAAAACAGGGACAAATTTCTATTGACAACTTGTAATTTTAGAAATTTTAGTTTTTATATATATCAATCAGTGAAAAATGAAGTGTCAGTGTATTTTCATTGTTCTTCTTAGAAAATGTTAAAAACTCACTTGATTATTGTGAGATTTTGATAAAAACTGCATTTTTTGTTAAAACAAACACATGGATTGATGAAAGTGATTGAAACTGATATAGTGCTTTGTATGGAATACAAACAATTATAAATTTTATAAAAAGAACAATATCCTGAATGTATTGTTTATGATAATCAAAATACTTATTTTTTGCGAAAAATTTTTTAAAACAATTCATCTTTTATCTATTAAATAATCTTAATTAAATTTAAATGCTGATAAACGTTAAGTGCTTTTAACAGAAATGAAACGTGTGTTTATTTTTATCAAATAACCATAAAAAATATCGATTGTCCAATTTTCAATATAGAGTCGTAATGATAATTAATTGGTGTTTGTGATTCTATTTTTAATATTCTTAACTCACGCTTCGAATATAAAAAAATAGAGAAATAAAAAAGAATATTAGGCAGACTTGTTTGGAAATTATTGACTAGACAGCAATCTGATTTACAACCGTCACAAAATGTAGAACAATGCATTTCACTTACCTTTCTTCCTTCGTTCTACTGAAATAACCTGTCCATCTTCTCGCCTCCACATTATCTTTGGCGTTGGAAAGCCGTCGGCTCGACATGTTAAAGTAATGTTTTGGTTCTCTCTTATAGCCACTGTGGATTGTGTACTTTCGGAGTCAATTATGTTTGGTGGTACTGCAACAAGAGAATCACTCGGTAATTTAATTTATTTTTTCATTACTGAAAATGTTTCATTAAATATATAATATATTTGAAATTTCTCTTAACAAAAAGAATACAAAATGATTTTAATTAATTTATTTTTATTACAACAATTTTAAGTCATGGTTTGAATCGCACTTATTCTACGTTTATGGAAAACTCACAATAAGTAATTTTAAATAGTTTCATTCCAAAGAGTGATGATTCAAAAGCGAATTAGGATTTTATATTTTTAACGAAATATACGGTAACAAATAAAATTTCGTATGTGAATGAATGACAATATTTATTTTTAGTTGACTCGCGTTTTAAAAAATATAGAAATAATATATAAAAGAAAATTCATTGATAAGTTAACAACGATCTTAAGACTTGTTATAAGAAAAGGTTTGCAGGTGATTAAATACAGATATAAATTATAACAATATGAAAATAAATTAAATAATAAAAGTTTACTTACCAACAACTTGCAGATATCCTACTTGACTGATCATCGGGTTAGTGTTTACTTGACACATGTAGTAACCCCGATCTTCTTGTTGAACACTACTCACGTGTAGTAACCAGGTTTTAGCATTATCATGTGACACACTAAAACGTGGCACTCGTGATATAACGTGTCGATGAATCGTTAATATCATTTGCCTGTCAATATGTATCCACGCAACCTATAAATGAAAATAAATGTCAACTTTCGTAAACGAAATTACTTTTATATTTTTTTCTGAAATATTTATTAACACATTCGAATCAAAATTTGTCAAAGAAAGCTAATAAATGTATAACAATTGATTTTTTTTTAATTAATTTAGCAAGTTTATTAGTGTTAAATGTTTAAAACACTTTTAAGAATTATTATTATTAGTATATAGCAATGGTCAAAGAAATGTTGTATTTTATTTCCTTTTTCCATCAATTTTTTCGTTAGTTGTTCTAAAAAGTAGACTTTATTTCTATAATTTTAATAATTTAATTGTTTATTTGGGGTTTAATGGCGTGTCGATATCTAAGGTTACTACTTTGAAGTTATATATACATATATATATATATATATATATATATACAGTTGTATGTATGGGTATATTTTGTATTCTAAATGAATGGTAAATGAAAGACATTTTGTCGAGCTTCTCTCATCTCTATAAATTTAATGAATTATAAAATGTAAATTACAATAAGTATTTGTCTGACGTGTCATATGAAAAGTATAACACAATTGTCCTCGTGCATACAATACTAGAAGTTAAAGTTTCAATGTCTATATATTATATAGTCAGTTGATAGATGAAGAAAGTGGTCCTTTCCTATGTTTGGTCGTTTGGCCGAGTCGAAGCTACGCTTTGCTACTACAATGTAGGTATGAGAGTTTATAAATGTTTGAACGTGTTGGCAAGTTGTTTATTACTCACTTTGTACGTTCCGAGGTTCTCGACAACGCATGGCAGGTTTGCGTCTCTCCCAAGAGCGACAGTGACGTTTGGTATTGGCTCAGCAAAACGCGGATCATCAGTCATGACTGGATGGGGTGAAACAGACGTGCAACAGAAAAAAAACAATATGTTAAAAGCACATACATATACATATGTATATATGTATCTTGTATATCGATACATGAAAGACAAAATCTATAGATATAAGCATTTTGTAAATATCCAAAATGTACATATAAATATTGAAAGTTTAATCAAATTCTTACGACGATCTTAAATAAGAACTGAATATGTTTTCAGTCCATTATACAAACAATTACTACTTGAAATATATTGATTTCTCTTTCTCTTCATATATATATATATATATATATATATATATATATATATAAACATAAACGAAAATAAACCAAAAGATCAAAAAATCAGAATTATTTAGCAATTACAATTGATTTGTTTAATTCCGAAACACATAATGAATGATTGTTAAAGTTGTAAATATGAAATAATTACAAGAGTTGAAAATTATAAAGTAAATACGGAATATATTAATGTTATTCAGTATGAAAATCTTTTTTAATTAATCAAATATTATTATTAAGGAAAGTTTTCAAATATTTTCATAATTTTATAAAATGTAGTAAAATCTAATAATAGACATTGTTATTGTGCCAGAGTATTGTTTTATAATAATTATAAAAATATTTCCAGTAAGAAAGTAAATGTAAAAGAACTAATTTAATATTCTTAAGTGACTGCCGATTGTTGATAAAAGTATTGAATGATAAAAGATATAGAATTTTTATTCCATCTAGTTAAAAGACGACAGTTGATGCATTTGTCGAGAATTACGATTTTTCAGGCTGCTGGACACTTTTTCATAACAATACACATCGACTTGACAGACGGGACAATGAGATGAGACAAAAAAAGTCAGTCGTAAAGATTAAAAAGGCGGCAAGGTGAATGTGATAGAAGATATCACGTAAATATGATCGGAACATGTTCATCGTATTTTACTAAAACTTTTAATGTAAACCGGCAATAAAGCTATAAATAATGCTACCTTATAAAATAAACTTCGGCTGTTTTCATATTTGTCAAGCGACTGTCACATCTCATTAGTTTCAAGTCTGTGATTACTAAAACAATTTATAACATTTTAAAGAAATTTTAATTATTTACATTATTAATTTTATTTCAAAAAGTCGTAGTTCTGATTAAATTAATTGTTTAAAATTGATGATATCGACGCTTATAAATAGAGTAAATTTTTTCCATGTAAAAACATTTTAATAGTCATTGTATTTGTAAGTTTTTACAAAATATATCTGATATAATTAAAAAGAAATTAAAACAACCACACTGTTGTATTTCTTCAAAGCAGACACTAAAATGAAAATATATGTTGTATGTAATGAAAATACACGTTGTGTGTAAAGTGGAAAATTGATTTGCTCATATATATATATATACACACGGAAAATATATACTTTATATATCTATACATACATATATATATATATATATATATATATATATATATATATATATATATATAGTGTGTGTGTGTGTATGTAAATGGACGCGATGTAAAATAGAACTTGTCACCATGTTATAATAATATAGTATTTAATACAATAAATTATATTTAAGCGTACAAAAGTTCAATTTACTAATAAGAATATGTTCTTTTATAATGTCAAAATAATAATTATTAAATATAATTAATATAAATTATATTATATACTATAGAAACACAGAAAATTGTTTATAAATTATTATTGTTATTAAAAGTATGAAAACATTTAATTAATTAATAAGAAGTAAATTTAAACAAAAAAATAATTTGGAAGGGATTTGTTTCATTTTTTAATTATAATTCAATAAAGTATTTCATATTGAATAAAGTATTTCATTGGTAAAATTACATAAAATATGAATGGAGTAATATGTTAAAAAGCACATAATTGGGTTCTAGTCATTATAAACTTCTTTCTAAATGTGTAATAACATTAAGTCGTCTTTCATCCTATATAAAATGTTATTTTAGATTAAGCCAATACAAATCTAAATATAAACAAGCAGATATCATCGAAAAACAATAGGATGATAATGTAAATTTAACGACAAACCGTTGAAAATAAAGAAACCTAACGATAAAAATCACATTATTGTAACGTTATAGCTGGATAAACCAAATAGGCGTACATTAAATATACATATATACAGCTAACTACGTACTATTTAAAACTAATCTTTTTTTTGTATAATATTAAATACTTTCATTTGAAATAAATTCTATAAATATATCAAAGTTTCCTTTTATCGTTTATAATTTTCTTGTCCATGTAGCATCAAAGGTACAAAAAGTATATCCCTGTATTTTAAATAATACATGAGTATTATTATGAATATAATTTCATTCGAAATCTTTTCCATTTTTATACAAATTTATACAAAAAAAACGTATTGATGTTTATATTGCAAACGATCGAAAAAATATCTCGTACTATATAATATAAATATATCACTTGATACACATTTGATTTATATCGATGTGATATTGACGTTAAATGGTGAAACTTAAATAGCGTTTATTTTTTGTTAGATCAGCGACCGTGTTTTCTTGGAACACTTTTTATCTCATGTGTCCGATGAACACAAACACTGTCTTTGACATAACTTCAAAGCAAAACGATGCAAACAAACGCCTCTAATATGGTATTCAGTATTTCAGTATTAAAGATATCAAATGTATATTTCAAATTATTATTAGGAATTTTAATTATTGCATTCATATATATAAATTCATATATATATATATATATATATATATATATATATATATATATATATATATATATAAAAGCTATCGTTTAGATGTCGACGTGCCGTAAAACCCCAAAATCAATCAATAAGCTAACGTAATACCATAAAAATATTTTTAACTACTAAATAGCAAATAAAAAATCTTAAACGTTAATAAAACAAAGAGTGCATTTCATATGTATGAGTGCATGTATGGAAAATCATCTAGTTAATACTTAAAATTGTGACAAATTGTAAATTTCTAAATTATAGCATCCTTCGATGTTATTCTTTTGAAATAAATCAAATTGAATTGTAAAACGATACAAGAGATGTGATTATGAAAAAGAGATCTGATTGAAAAAATTTGATAAATACTTTATATTCAATTTCGTATCAATTATTTATTTGTATATAAAAAAATACTGAAACAATTATGAACTTTTTTATGTATTTTATAATTTGACTTTCAATATCAACAGATAGGTAAATGAGTTGTTAATTTTAAAATTTATTTGATTTAACATTTACTTTATATATCATTTGACGTATTAGAAGTATTTAAATATCGAAAATTTTACTTTGTTCACTTGATACTGTGGTGGCTGATTAGTGACACAAGGGCAGTATCTAATTTCAGAACGTATTTATTATACATTTATTGATTTATACGTTTGTGATGTTTAGGATTTGTAAAGATGTAAGAAATGAAATAAAAATATTTACATACTTTACATGAAGTAAAACATTTATGTATTTTATAACAGTTTTTAAATAAATATTTTTAAATAATTTTTATATAAATATTTTTACTTTATAAAATTGTAAATTTGCAACAAATATTTGTAATATGTCTATATATAGTTTTTTAAAAATATGATTTAACTTTTTTAATTTCAATTTGTAACTACAGAATGATAAACAATGGTGGTTATTAGATTAATCTTTTCTTTAATATTTATGTCAACGATTATTTTCTTCATATTTAAAAAATAACAACGTATACTATACTATACTTGATATATATATATATATATATATATATATATATATATATATATATATATATATATATAATATTATAAAAAATGAGTGATTTTGTTGAAGAGAAATAAATATTTAAATATTAGTAATTTTGAAGTGTACTGTTTTTGAATAAATAAAAATGTCATGTGAAAAGGCATTATACGAAACAAAAAAGAATTATTGATTTGAAACATTGGGGAATATCTCAACAGTGTATCGAAAGAAAATCGATCTTAAAATGTTGTAAAAAATTGTTTACTCTTGGGAAATGAAAATCATGTCCCTTTAAATTTTCACCAAATGTCAAATATTTTCTTTGCTAGTATTACATAAAAACAGATATTCTGCTATTAAAAACATTAAAGATTAAATTTATAATGATTTTTAAATCAATTAATCGTTTTATTGATTAATTGTTCATATTCATTTCTATTTACATATTTTCAGTATTGATAAGAATTAATAAAGTAAATAATAATCTATTGTGTAATAGATTTTTTGAAAAAAAGTTGAAATTCCAACAGGTAATTCGGTACGACTATACGTGAAACTGGATTTTATAACTTTGATTTTAATTTATAATTTTACTACAATTAAATTTTTTGAAATAATATAGAAGAAAATAGAATCAAAGTTTTAATCAAAGTATGAACTACTGAAAGCAAATATTCTCTTTCTAAATATTTCAAATTTCATATTGGTCGAACGTGGACACTAAACATGGAACACGTCTGTAACTACAATTTAGCTCACATTCAATTCTATATTGTAGTTCTAAACCAGTTATATATTGTGGGATAGCATGAAGATTAGTTAATAGTGAACTGTTTGTGAACACAAATTTTGTACTATACAGAAATAACTAAAATATAATGTTATGTATGAATTATCTAAATTAATATTTGAAAATAAAGAATGTTAATATTATTTTAAATTATAAAATAATTGAATAAAGGAACATTTCAAATAAATAAAATCATTGCAAAATTAAACAAATATATATATATATATATATATATATATATATATATATATACACACACAAGAGTAAACGCTTACAATAGATGTATATATATATATATATATATATATATATACACGATGTATATATTGCAGTTACAAGTTATCATCGTTCTAAGTTATCCTGATGAATAAACGCCACATTTTCCATTACTCATACGTCTTCAATCTTCACGTTCATTCACACTTGACGGGGGCTTATTTTTCCATAAATTTTCTACGTGCCCTCACCCACTAACATCACACCACTTCTATAACTACTACAGGTGGAATAAAAAAATGTGATTAATTATTTCCATACACTGACAGATAAATACAAACGTGTCAGTATTTTCCTTCTTCGCAACGCCTTAGAAAAATTGCGAATTCATTTGAAATATTATAGTTATCATCTGTAGATGTTTTTTTTAAAAAGTTAAGAAGCATAGAAAAGCGATTGCACTTTTACTAAAAAGAAGACAAACGGGAAAAAAAACTAATACAAATTTATGTATAGGTAAATGTTGATCTGGATGGAATGTATAATGTATTCTTATTTATACAAAGTATATATGATTTTGTTTTCATAACTTTGTATATAATTAATATTTTATATTATCCATTAGTATGTACTGAATAATTTGTAGAATTATTGTACAACTCTTTATCCAAGAAAGTCACTGAAACAATGTTCATAAAATTACAACTACCACTTCACATTTTTTAATTACCTTCACCGTAAACGAAAAAACAAATAAAAAGTTTACAGTTACAATTGACAGTTATATTCAGTCATTTATTGTGTTTCTTCTAGAAGTAATTACTTTTGTTATAATGTATTCATACAGCAATTTTTAATAAGAATTTACAACATATACGATTATATTAGTATTTCTAAATGTATCTTTGTTATATATATATATATATATATATATATATATATATATATATATATATAGATATAGATATAGATATAGATATAGGGGTTCGTGTGATTATGTGCGTGTGCTTTTATAACAATTAAATATTTCAGTTCTTATTTATGGACAAATATATCATTTTAACTGCTTACAAGATAGAGGAGCGAAAAAGAGAGGAGTGCTTATAGTGCTATTAAAAGTAATTGTTTATAGTAATTTCTTGAAATTATTAAGAGTAGAATATTTGTATATTTATGTACTAATTTTAACCTTTTCATTATAATATTATAAAACAGAACTGCATATTCTAGATATTTTATAAAGTTTAATGTTTTTATGTTAGTATGAACATTTTTCTTTAATTATTCTACTATTTATCAATATATTGATATTTTAATTTATTTTTTCATTATATTAAAGGAAAATCTATGGTGGTGTATTTGTTGATGTTTTAATCACATGTTTTTAAAGAAACAATAAGATTTAGTCGAACTTTTAAAATATTTATCAATAATTCAAAGTACAAATTTTGTTAATGAAAATCTTCTATATAAAATTTGCAATTATACATTCATATATATGTGTATATATATATATATATATATATATATATATATATATATATGTAAATATATATAATTTCATAGAAAAAAGAAATTTATACCTGTTTGATTTTCTCTGCAGAATATAAACGGTTCAATGAATTATTTAATATTTGTTAACCTTAAAATCTAGTAAATAATTTTGATCCGAAATCAATTTTGTAAATTGTTTGTATACAATGCAAGAAATTTGCAATGTAATCAAAATATTGCACACGCACGAAATTTGAAAATAAATATTTCTACACAAATATTTTTTGTTCCTAATTAAACTTGAATGACATGTATATCGAAAAAACGAACAAATCAGAAAATATAAATACTCATTATAATAAAAATCTATATTGTTACATGCAAAGATAAATATTTGTTTAATAAAAAAATATTTTTCAATTTATTATTTCCATTTTGTTTTTAAGAATTGAAAATTTAATTAATTTTTAAATTAAGCAATATTATTTAAAAATGATATTATTTTATAACTACTTAAAAAATAATGAAATATAATTTTACGATGATATCATTTTTATTTGCTTCATAATTTTTTGGACAGGTACATTTTTTCTATTATAAATTTTAGTTTTTTGATAGTAAATAAATCAAAAATCAATACCTATATTTTATCTGACAAAAATGTTTTTTTCATAAACATGCTTTATAACATGACAATCAATTCATTACTTTTTATTAATATATATATATATATATATATATATATATATATATATATATATATATATATTCTTGTATGTATGCAAAGTTAACTATGGAAAATTACACAGGAAAATTAAAAAAAATTGAATTGTATAACATATCCGTAGAGTACGATGCAAAGGACGTAAATTCTATAGACGCGTATTTAACAAATAAAAACATTTGCCATATAAGTTTTATTTTGTAACAACTATACACCCATCCGTATAATAATTTTAATGGCAAGTAATGGAAAAAAATACGGTTGCATTAATACATGTATCCGTGTATTCTTTACATACATATATATATATATATATATATATATATATATATATATATATATATATATATATGTGTTATGTGTGTATACGTGGATATATGTATAAAAATGTGAACGAAATATAAAAGTTGTTCATTGTTAACAACAGTAGGTATTTATATTTAAAAGTGGTATATACACGGTGCTTGTTTCAAACGTTAGCTGCTAACGTTTCGATGTATAAAATGAAACATTTTAAAGCATATATTGCTTCGTTAAAATGTGCGTGCCAAAAACCCTTTCGTCCCCGATTCATAATCCACAACAGACGGCTTCCATTATTATTATTATTATTATTGTGTTGTAACAACGGTCCGTCCCTCGACATAACTGAATGGTGTGCGAGTTATACACAAGCTACGCGTGCGACTGCTTTTATTCCTTTTACTTTCTGTATACACACATACATACATACATATATATATATATAAATATATATGCATGTATATATTTCACAGTAAAAGCCTACCAAATCAGTAAATGCAGTAATGTCCCAGTGAATGGATTTTACGAATATGTCGATTATAGAGTGAGTTTAACTCAATTTGTGTATATATATATATATACACAAGAATTAAATATAAAAATATTTATGAATACGGATATATTTCAAAAAGCTCTTTTTCAAAGAAAAATATATAAAGATTATATTTTTTACAGAACAATCACACATAAGATTTCAATGTATCTTTCCTAAATTTTAATTGTTAATTTAAAACATTAGAATTAATAAAAAAAATAAAAATGTTGTAAGTAAAAATACATGTATACCATATTTAGATAAAGTATGAAGTTAGATATTTTGATTTACAAGACATATCTTCATTTGATATATAGAAATTTTTCTAATATCACTGGTTAATCTTCAATATTTTTATTAAGCTATTAAAATAATTAAGTATTTTATACAATTTAACACGAATCAAGGAAAAAGTATTTATAATTCCTAAAAATAATTTTCTGTATTTTTGATAAGGATTATTTAAATATCTTCTTTATTGATTTTAGTTTGTGATTAGATACATAAATGTATATCATCATCAGCATCTTCAGCCTCTGTTAATCCACTGCTGGATAAAGGCCTCTTCCATGATTTTCCATTTTGTATATATATATATATATATATATATATATATATATATATATGTATAGAGAAAGAGTATATGTGCCTGTGTGTATATAAACAGAAAACGTATATTGAGTCCAATTAACAAAATAATCAAAACACAACATTTAATCAAACAAATATAATTGACGGTAATAAATAACGCAAATACAAATAAATATAGAATAGAGTGTTTTAAACGCCTGAAGGCTATCGATTTTTAAATATTGCGTTTAATAACAATACGAACCCCTTAACAGGAAAAAAATATATTATTAAGCAAAAAACCAATATATATTTTAACGTGTAAGTTATTACTAAAAAATGTTTTTTCAATATTTCATAACACTGTAAACAATGTTTCTTGCAATGCTATTTATGTATAATTAGTAATTTTTAACGTATAGTCCTCCGGTATGTAATAAATGAAGGTGTACATCACTTCGAATTTATTTTATATATATATATATATATATATATATATATATATATATATATTAATTTTAACCATTACAAAGTACTAATATAGAAGTTCGATTTCAATACATACATACACACACATACATATATATATATACATTTATATATATATATATATATATATATATATATAAATATACACATTGAGATATATATATATATATATATATATATATATATATATATATATTAAATATGCATACATTAAAAATTAAATTCCAATTCAATTAGTTTGAAGTCATCATAAGATTTATAGCCAGTCTATTTCAGCAACCGATTTATTTCGGAAAGTTTGTAAGTTTGATCTTAGTTTTTATCAAATCGACTGGAGAGAAATTGTTCGTAGTATCTTTTGTTTTTGATATAAATTTTTCAATGTCTTATAATATTTTATAAAAGAAATTACTTATTGTTCATATAAAAGTATTGGTTTTTAAATCATTACAATTGATTACATATATATATATATATATATATATATATATATATATATATATATATATACACAAATATATTCAAGTAAAATTTTAAGTATGTACGTACATGATATTACTTTTTTACAACAACATTAATATACTCAATTATTTAAACTTTGTATTAACATTACGACTTCTTCCGTTTTCATAAAATTTTCAGTATATCACACCTTTCGTTTTTCACAGATTTTGTATAAATTAACCAGCTGTAAAATATGCTTCACAGATTAAAATCTTAAAGTTAAACAACATTTTATCAAAGTTTTACGAAGTTATTTCTCAAATATAAATATAAATTTTTAACCAGAGATTTGTATCGCATTGTGATTTATTTTATTAATGTTGCCTTATACTTTATACATATATATATATATATATATATATATATATATATATATATATATATGCTTATGTATATATATATATATATGTGTATGTGTGTGTGTGTGTGTGTAAGTAGTAATTATTATTCAATTAGACATTGAAGTTGTAGTTTAATAACAGAAATACTCATTATGTGAACTGAATAGAAAATAGTGCTTTATAACAGGAAACGGTATAAAGCTATACAGAATTCGAATTATTTATAAAGTGAAACACTCATACTGAAAATTTTAGTTTAGAAACAGTTCGCGTTATATTTGATTTCAAATACAGTGACTCTTTATTTACATTTCATTATAATTAAAAACGTACTGATTTTAATTTGCAACTTCAGACATTTATTATATATATAGGTATGGTACGGTACAAAATTTATAGATAACTCTATTATAGATATGAGTTGAACTTCTAATTAAAAAAATCGATATGTATATATATAAATATACATTACACTGAATTCTATTATAATGAAAATATTTTTGTCTTCTTGAATAAAATACTCTTTTCTCAAATCGTTATTTTCTAGAGTTTGTTTTTGGAATAATGTTTATAGATAAGACAAAAATATTCAAATAAGAATATCTAAAGAGATAGCAGTTTTTAATTTTAGCTTCCATCATGTTCGCTATTATATTAAAAATCATGTGGCAGTTAATAAAAAAGGGAATAAATAAAAATCAACTATATTTTTTGACTTGTATTATCCAAATAAAATATCTGAAATTCTGTTAAACGTCAACAACGGGAAACGAGCGAACTTAACGACCACGTTTACTGCACCCGTCAAAAATAAATTCAAATAGATAAGTACAACAATATCTTGTTTCGGATACGATAGGCAAGCATAACTGATCGTATCATACGAATGTGTTGTCGATCGAATCCAGTTGATACTTGTACGTGTGAACGAATAAAGAATAGCGAAAAAGAAAAGCGTGTGCGCACAATGTCTCTATATCATCACGTTGAGAGCAAACGGATATGAGACAAGCATTAATGGTATCATATAGTCGTATGCTCAAGTTTTATACAACGAAAGTGCCATTAAAGCAACGTTTGGGTACGCCAGATCTGTGTCTATTCCATATGGTGCAAACTTTATAAGTTGTCATAGAGACCACCTGGCTAGCGCGAGTACTGTGCACCACACTACATTACAGAGTGCAAAATTGCATCGCTGTAATTTTATGCATTAACAAATCGGCGGTTGATATTGCGCCAATTGATTTTTTACACTGCTTGTGCATTGAATCTGAAATAACTAAGGTGCAGTTAGTTGCACAAAAAGTGTTAACGGGGATATTCTTTCAAATTGAGACAATGTATAATTTTAATTACATTACACTCAGAATCAAGTAGAATTACGATTATTATTTATTTAATTTAGTCTATTTAAATATGTCTATTTTCATGATTATTTTTAATCAGATGAAGTACAATTTGTTTCCATATTCGATTAGATAAAGGAAATAAATAATTAATTAATAAGTATTGAAAAATCATTTATTTTATCTAGAGATATATAGAATTTAAAATAAGATTTAATTTTTAATTCAAAAATGAATTTACCAAAAACAAAAATACGAAATGATATTGTATTATCTTCATAAATATTTTTTTTATATATTTTAGAAAATTTTTTTAAATAAATTGTATAAAATTTTAATAATTACTTTTAGAAATGTACTATATTTAAAAAAGACTTAGTTTCAAAGTTTTAAATTTTCTTATTATTTTATACATTTTTTTATTATTCATCAAATAAATTCAATAAATATTTAAAGTTTTACAAGCATTTTCAAGTCACTTCGTCCGATTTATAGAAGTAATGAATTTGAAACAATTCAAGACAATCTACATTCAACCATATTATAAATGTTCAGTTTTATTAGCAAACAAATCACTTGAAAGTGTTTTTAAATTATGGATAGACGTTCAGGTAAACGAACAAAATGAAGTATCATTGTAAATATCAACGACCAATTTTTTCGAACTTTCGACCGAAACGCTCTTGCATAATAATATACGTTAGCTTTCTTTGGTGGTCAAATATAAATGGGGTCGAAGAGCTCAAAACGAATGATCTACTGAAGTGAGATCGTACACACTGTTTGTAAGCAGGAGAAGAAGAACCTCGCGGCAGAACGTTGAAATACTGCGTTCATTTGTTTCCTTGTCACCCAAGACGGTAAATAAGATAAAAGCCATGTATAGAGACTCCGGTGAGTAGTCACTTTATAGATGAAATTCATCTCAAGTTTTAGTCGGAACAAACACACACACACACATCTATACACACATTTACACACATTAATATTGAAATACACATACATACATACATACACACACACACACACACATATATATATATATATATATATATATATATATATATATATATAATAAAGATTTTAGTTAAATTTTGTAACTATTTAAGTTTTCAAGTCATTCCTACTTAATAACTTGTCATATATTTTGTAGACTTTTACATAATAAATAATTGAAGATATGGGAAGTATAATAAATTTAGTATAAATGAAAGCTTAATTTAAAGCTTGATCCTTACTAAATTTTAAACTATTTTTAACATTATAGGATACTGATTATACATTGGCACAATATTCACTACTGAATAGAATAGGTTTTTAATTCATATCACATAAAAATTATATTAATTCATATCATACGGATCTTTCTTAAGAAGTTCTAGTAAGAATAGAAACATAATGGGTTCTTTTTATCTAGAATTTAAAATAATATTTTAAAGTTCTTTAAGGCTTATATACATCAAGAAAAAAATACATAAAACTTAAAATATTTCTATTTTCATTCTGTTATAAGAATGTAAAAATTAATTAATCAATTAAATATCGGTTCTCCATTTATAAAAGATGATATTGTTATATAAAAAAAAAACAAAGAAATATACAGTATTAATTTAGTTATATTATTTTGAAAATTAGTTCTAAATAATTTTTCAACATATAATATATATAAACATATGCATGTATATATATATATATATATATATAAATACGTGTGTGCATGAATGTGTGAGTATGTATGTAATATTCACATGACCATCCTGTATACAACTTTACAATGATGCACACAAAATGTCCACATTCACACAAATAGGAGACATATAAACCGTATTCCCGTCCCAAGGGTTAACCGTTGGAGACTGGTCACAGTCAAAATGGATCAGCGGTCTTTAATCTTTTGTCGGGTGTTGTCGCAACGGATATAAAGTCCAGTAGTTGCTATAATATGCAAATCAATCACAATGTACAACGAAATCGGTTCATCGGAAAAAATTAAACATACAAATGTATAGATTTCATTACAAATATTTTTTCATTAATCACATAAATTAAAAAAATATTTTTTTTTATTACTAGTGTTAAAATGATTATAATTTTCTATATATATATATATATATATATATGTATAAATATACATTTATATATATATATATATATATATATATATATATATATACATTTATATATATATATATATATCCACATATAAACCAGCAAACATTTCTGCAAATATAACAACAATTCTCTGTATTCGAAGATTACGTTTGTTGTAGGACCATTACAAATTTCAGTTGATTACTAGACCTAACGTCTTTCCTTTTAGGTTGTTTGCATGGTTAACGACAACTAGTTTAACTAATTTAGTCGACAATTTATTATTCGGTTGTTTCTAACATACATATTATATGGATATTTGAACACTGAAATTGCATCCTAAGTACTTTATAATTAGACACTTAAATTAATCATATATATATATATATATATATATATATATATATATATATATATATATATATGTACAGATAAAAGAATGAAAATATTTCAGATTCAACAAATATACACAATAATAACAACACAATAATGTAAAATATATTTATGTGAACAATAACCTCTATCATATATTAAAAACAGAACATCAAATAAATTATTGATCATTTGTCATGGAATAATAATAATAATAATGTATATATATATATATATATATATATATATATATATATATATATATATATATTATTTAAACTGTTAGAAATGTAAAAAATGTACATAATAATCTTTAATTATATTCATATTGATAATATAATATTAGAAGCATTTTTACTCTAATATAGTATACATGTCGGTGTTTTTTTATAGTCATTTGTTTTTATTACAAATAACTTTAACGAGGTACAAAGGCACAAAAGCATTTAAATATAATATACGAACAATAAATGTTACTTAAAAATAAATTATTTTTATATTTTCAATACCTTTAAAAATCATGATGACAGATATCTCAAAATGGCCTACTGATATTCGTCCTGCGTGGTTATAAATTATAACACGTGTTTTGACATATATTTATTCATAAGATTTGTTCATTCCGTTTTTTCTTTCATAATTACAATGTCAAAACGTAATTGATGAATTATTTTCTACACTAAGCAACTTTCTCATTGCTTTTTCAAAGGAATTTATATATATATACACTATTAATTTTCTTATTGTATTGTTACTGATGTATTAAAACATTTGATTCTCAACTGTTTGTAAATACATTTCCTGATATATTCATGTCACGTGACAATCATGTAAAACACCACTAAAGGAGTTTTTACTTGTGAAAAGTTTGCGAAATGCTATCGTACACTCAAACACTTAAGAAGTAAATTATTTCTGTATACTGTAACATAGGTATCTTTCGTTGGCAAGTGAAAATAAAAGCCGGCTTGCATACGCATCGTGTACTTTCACACACATGGCTGTTGTGTACATATGTAAGTTGGCGTGCCTGTAGCGCGATTGTGATTGGACGAAGAGTCATAGTAGAGCGATTGGTCTGTAGTGGCGTTGCTATACCGTACAGCTGTAGTGGGAATTGTAGCTCCCGCTACAATTTCGATAATGGATACAAGAGGCTAACAGACGGGAAGAGTATCGCAAGCTAAGATCGGGATCTACAGTGACCCATACAAAGACTTGTACCAGTGGCGGCATTTTTCATACGAATCATATGAAACTGTGCCCATACTTGTTGGTTCTAGATAGAAATTACTTGTGATATATAATCTTCCTCAGAATGAAATATGAGATTACTTAAAGTAACTTATATATATATATATATATATATATATATATATATATATATATATATATGTGTGTGTGTATGTGTGAAATTATTTTTAATTTACAAGAAATGGTACTCGCATTGTTTTATATACATTAGATTTAATTTTGAATAAAATTTTAATAAAGCTAATCTTTCTGAAGAGATGTTCTATTTTCATTTCGAAAATATATTTCATAAAGAAACACATAATGATGAGAATATTACTATGACAAAAAAACGAATTAAAAATATGAAAACGTGTCGTTATAATGTTACTCCATTTATCTTATAACGTTTTTCAAGTCGTGCTCTCAATGAAGCTATCTTGGGAACTAAATATTAAAACTCGCCAACGTATTCACCCTTTATTAAACTACTTTATACGATGCAATTACATTGCAGATTAAAATAATATACAGTACTTATTGTTGCATTAATGATTAATATATCCTTTTTATTTTTTAACAGAAGAGAAATTAAAGTTTTAGTAATAAAAAAAATACTTTATTGTTAAGAAAATAACACTGTTTATAATATAAATTATTTAAAATATCGTTTTCCTTGAAAATTTTAACATCAATAAATGATTCGTAAATAACTTTTCTAAAATGAAAACTTTTCCTTGAAAGCTGCTATATGTATATATATATATATATATATATATATATATATATATATGAGTATTTTGGTTATTTTTATAGATATTTTGGGTAGTTTGAATGTAGATTTTTTGTTTGCTTGATCGTTATTTAAAACAAATCACATGATAAAGATCTAATTTATTACTTAATAATGTAATATTTAACTGTTCAACGTAAAAATATGGAAGATTTTTGTTGTAGTCGTTAAGTAAACTTTCGTCATCTGTACACATACACTATATATATATATATATATATATATATATATATATATATATATATATAAATATGTTTTTTTATTTTTAAGTTTTAAAAATGTTTCGTTAATTAATTTTGTAGAATAATTAACATTCAATTCCAACATCAGCATTTTTGTTTATATATGATTTGAATTCGATAAAATCTGTTGTTAAATAAGTCGAATAATAAATGTGACGAGTTGCTACTGAAGCTCTCCTGAATGAACTAGGAAAGAGAATGATGACAGGGTACCGCTTACATATATTTCACTAGAAGAAAAGTTGCGAGTTCAGACATCAACAACGATGACTGAGTTTAATTATTCGCACGAGCCGCTCGAACAATCGATATTGTTATTTTGTTGCCGCTATATTACTTGTCCCCCGCTCGATTTTCTTTCTGTTACTTCTTTGACGGTACATAGTTGCGCATCTTACTTATATCATCCTCCCTTTTTAATTTTACAAAGCGATGCCTACGTACACCTCTCTCCCGTTTTGAATAGAATATTCTGTGCATGCATAGCGATTGTCAAAGTTCTAGTCATTTTACATTATTGTTCTACTTGTTTCGTACATATTATAAATAATTTTCAGCTCTACTAATGCTCTTTCCTTGGATTTATTTCAATATTTCTAATAATATATTTATTGGAAAGTTCCAGTTATAACAACTTAATGTATTGACACATCACAACGATATTAATTATTTCTTTCAAAAAATTGCAAATAATAAATAGTTTACTAACTAAAATAACAAGAAGTATATTCTAGTTGAAAGGTTATGCAATCTTAAAATATATCGTGTAGATGAGATTTAAATTATATGAAATAAATTTGATTGCAGTTTTTTTTTTAATAGAAGATTTATAAAATAATATTTATACATCAATAATTCAACAGTTCATAAGAGAACAAAAATATTAAGTCAGTAAGAAGAAATCTGTTCCATGAAATAGTATATTTGATTACCAGAAAAAGTTCTGAGAAAGTGTGAATAGTAAGTCTGAAACAATACAAGAATGAACTTTAAATCCATTTATGTTGATGGGTAACTAGGATGCATAAAAGTATGCAGGAAATGAAACATAGAAGAAAAAATATAAGTATGCGCGAGAGAAATATTTTTCTTTTGACTCCCTTTTAAAAGAATGCATAACGGTTGTGTACGGTGAAGCTTATAAACTTGTTTATGCTTCAGTACGCAACGTCTGGTAATTTTTCTGTGGTATAAAACTACATGTCACTGGCACACACAGTTAAATGAAACTTTCGTTTCGTTTCATGAACATTATTAAATAAGAGGGAGTATAAGTATTACTGATATAAAATGCCGAATATAATTTATTCACTAGATTGATGTACAAACACTAGCATCTTTAAATAAAAAAACATGCATATTTCTTTTTAAGAACTGTTTATTTTGTATATCGTTTCTTTTATTTCCTTTTATTTTATAATTAAATGATGTTTTCACTTACTTAAAGATGTACACAGACGGTATGTTTTTAGATATTTTCTTTGTGATTTATTCAATAGTTATTTCAATCATGAAAGAATCAAAAGAATGGTACTTATTTATCTAATTTTAACGTGTTTATATATTACCAGAAATATTATTGAATAATTTTATTTTTAATTTTCATAAACAAAACTTTTTTTATATCTCGTTAATATGTTAAACAAAATTATACATACTGATTAAAAAACCTGCATATATTTCATTTACAATATTAAATAGAAATGCAGACTGTTTGAATTTAATCGATTTTCTAATCATTTAAATATATATATATATACATATATATATATATATATATATATGTATATATGTATATATGTATATATGTATATATATATATATATATATATATATATTTAGTTATCATAAATAAACTATCAGAGTTCGTATTTCATTTATAAATAACTAAAACAGTAATTAGGGAAGAATTTCTCGCAGTATACAAGGTTTTATGTTAGAATATTTGTAATGTTATGAAAAGATTTTAATTTCAATACTTTTTAATAATAAAAATAATAAATATTAAATAGATGAAAAGACGACTCTTATTAATTATAGTTGTCCATTTGGTAAGATTATTTGGATAATAGATAGTTTGATTTCTTTCCTTATTGAGTTAGTAACGTATGATATCGATTAAAAATCTTTTTGAAAAATAGAAACCGGTTAAAATTTTCATTATACATGTGAGAATGACTTGCAGTTGTTGGTTGAACCGGATGGATATTCTTCAGTATAAAACCAATTCTTTGAAACACTTCAGTTTGTTAGCTATATAAGCTCTGCTTCAATATGTCGATAACGAGACACTTTAAATGTTTCTTCAAGCTATAAACTTGAATTGTCCGTACATACAAAATGTCACATATGGCGATTCGCAACATTCGAATACTCTTTATAATGCATTCGACGATTTCTCATTTCATGAGAAAACTTGAAAGATTTTTTTACGAGTTTAAAAACTGTAATGATTTTATAGTCTGTTTACTTCTTTTAAATAGAATTGATTTTTATAAATTTTAAAGTACACATTGATTATGTATACAAGAATTATATATATATATATATATATATATATATATACATATACATATACATATACATATATATATATATATATATATATATATATATATATATATATATATATATATATATATAATGAGAAGTACTGTAGATAGTTATCAATATGAACAACGTAAAATGGTTTACCAGATGCATCTTATTAAAAAAAATATAAAGAAACTAACATTGAGAATGAAAAAAACTGGAAAACCGCCAAGTTCAACAGATGTTGACACTTCAATTAACGTGCTCGTTAAATTTAGAGAGTTCGTAACGTTTAATACAAAAAATATTACAAGATTATATTACCATGATTAAAAATACATTGCATTTTTCCTAAGTATTTTAATCTGTGTACAATTTTAAAGTGTGTTATATATATATATATATATATATTTATATATATATATATATTTATATATATATATATAAATATATATATATATATTTATTTATATATATATTTATATATATATATATATTTATATATATATATATATATATATATTTATATATATATTAAATTGCGTTTATTAACGTTAGTAATTTTTAATTCATTAAAATGTTATAATGAATATAACAATTAATATTCAGTTTTAATTGATTCATTTTATATATTATTAAATTATTGAGATTAAATTTCATTATTTTCTTAATAAAGGAACATTTTTTATTTTAGAAAGATAACATATGTATAAGAAAATATTTATTAAAACTGTGAACAACAATTTATTTAAAACTTAGTAATAGAAATGAATTTGTTTCTTCAACACTTTTTTTAATATATTAGTTTTTTTATTTACTATAAACTATATTTATTAATTTGTTTACTTAAATGTTATTTATAACAATAATTTCAGTAATTATACATTTCTGCATTGAAATTAATTAAAATAAAGAGACGTCTTTATATTTTTAAAAATATATTTAAATTTGTTTGTGTATCTCTACCTGTAGTGTTAGTAATTATATATAATTCTATGCAGACAAAAATAATTACATTTTCTATAAAAAATGCTGTTTCTTTTCGTAAAATATCGTTAAAACGTTGTATTTACATTTCATTAAAATGAAATAAGTATATTAATCACATATAACTTAATTCATAAATTTAAAATTATTTGAAGTAGTTCATGAATGTATTTGAGAATGACCAATTTAATGAATAAGATAGTGTTTCTGTTATTTGTTTGATTGCTTTCTATTAAAAAGTTAAAGTTATTTAATCAAACTACATAAAAATATATTTGCCTAACTTTACAGTAATGATACTAAAACAAATTACATATAAAAATAAAAAAATACCAGCAACGTGTCAATATTCAATAAATCACTAAAAGCAAGGGTACAAAATTTTACTCGTTTTCATTCAAAAAATATGTTTCAATTATAAAACTTAATACTGTAATTTTCATCTGGTATCGATCAATTTTTTCTTTCGAAACTAATACTGTAGAAAGGCCATACTTTTCAACAACGTTCAATTGTGTAACAAGTTCTATAAAATCATTAATATTCAATTTTCAAAGTTTGCTTTTTTAAGATCAGCCGTTAAGTTGTCTGGCTTTTTTACTTTTACGATTTTACAACATGATTATGCATTCGTTCACTTTTGTAACAATGCTCGAATTTCACCCGTCGACATAGATCTGATTTGTGAATAAAAGCTGATGAATATAATTTTGAGTTGAAATAAAATAATATATATTACATCGGTTATATGATACTTTGTGTGTTTATGATTTATATACTTTTATATATTTATGTATAGAAATTGAATTTGAAATACAAAAATAAATGAAATCGTATATAAATAATAAAAAAATATATTTAATAAATTTAAACCTACAAATAAGTTTTCATATCATGATACATGATACAGTATATTGTTTAATTTATTTAAATACAACCGCAAATCTGACGACCTTTTTATTTTATCTAGAACTTCAAAAAGACGTACCTAATTTTAAAAATAACATTGAGTTATATTATGTTATTGGATTACATTAATTCTTTTTTCTAATATGAACAAAATAAATATCAGTTACGAAAAAACATTTTCCTAAAAAATAACATGTAGTATACACCTTTTAGAAAAATATTACACACACTTTTCTTTAACAGAAACTACATATATATATATATATATATATATATATATATATAAGTATATTTGTATGTGTATCTGTTTAAATGTATACCATTTGGTTGGATAGTTTCTAACGTTCCAGTGAAACATATTCTTCCCTTACATTTTCTAGCCCATTTGAGTTCAATGAGCTTGTAGTTATAAAGAATATAAAGAAGTCAATAAAAAGTAATAGACAATAAAAACTTTAATTAAAAATATACATTTTTTTTCATTCACACAGTCCGATGAACGCTATGAAATTAGTATATTAAACGTTATTGTTTATTAAGAAAATACATTTTCATATAAAAAAATTCATAGGAGATTCATTAATCTTTTATAATATATATATATATATGTACGTGTATGTGTCCTTTTAAATACAATATACAAATTCATTAAATCATAGAAAATTGTTTTAATTTTTTATTTTGACTTAATTTTAATGACCGTTGAAACAATATTTTATTATAATTGAACACATATGAATAATATTTGTTTTGTTGAATTGAATCATATAGATTAAATTATAGACAAGATAATATAATTAATCATTTTTTTTGAGAATTTGATTCTAATTTTAATATAAAATATTATACGTTTAGTTTTTCCTTTATTGATAATAAACTCGATTTATATAAAGATAAAAGATTATATCTGAGTGTGTTTTTGTTGTTGTCCAAAAGTATTTTGTGTAAGAGTTGATAAAAAGAAAACCAATAAATATGCGAAAAGAGATGGGTTCGAAAAAAATCTTGACATATCAAATAACTCGCTAGTAAAATAATAAATTTATCTTTTCTGTTCCTACCATACATATAAGCATTTTTTTATCCAGAGATGATGACGAAGTGAATGTGCTACTACACCCCACTGGCATGTAGGGATCCATGTATATGCTTTACCATCTGGCAATGCCAGCTAGAATTTATTTCGTGTATCTTTCAAGACAACAGTCACATTAATTCCGTTATTAATTACGAAAATTTTCTTTTTGTCATGTCTTTCGGGACCGGTCATGTAACACAAGACATTTCAAAAACAAGTCTGTCCTTTTATTACGGCCGTTTCGTTCTGCATGCTAAATTAACTCTTATGCATGTAGTGCTATGTTGCTGTACGTTCCGCATACAAATACACCGTGCGATGTTTTTCATATATTTGTGGAAAAATAACAGAATAAATGGTCGTTTAAAATTCTGAAAGGGTAAATTTCAGCGAAGTTTATGATCTGCATTCTCTTTATCATACTGTGTACGTATGTATACATATATAGATATATTCACTTTCACGTCTTTATATACATATGTCTATTTTCTATCTACCAAACAATCGATAGATTTCTGTATTTCTAATAAATTTTATTCGTATATATATATATATATATATATATATATATATATATATATATATATATGTCCAGAGAGAGAATCAATCATTCTGGAAACCATAAACGATAGTTGAAAGTTCATTACTATATAAAATATTTTTAACAAAATTAAGTCAGCAATTTTGTTTGGAATTTCAAGTATTCTTCAATAGTTCATTATTTATTTATACGGTTATAAATCAATTAATTTTTTTGTTATAATATAAACAACATAAAACCTACGTAATAACTGTAAAAATATTCAAGAGATGAGTACTAAATCAAATACTCTGTACCAATTAAGGTATCTCAAGCTCCTCAGTATCGTGATATTATTCATTTATTTATTGTAAACATATATTCAAAGAAAACGGAGATTATTTTCCTACCAGCCTAATAGATAGCTTTTAATAATTTAGGAAAATGGTTAGTAAAGTCACGATTGTATCAATGTTTAAATTAAAGATATGTGTAGAAAAATAAAATGGTACGAATCGTGAATTTTATTCGTTACAAATGATATTTTTTAATTTCAAAAATAAAATTTTATACATTCCTATAGTAAATATATCTTTTTATGACACAAATGATGATTTTGTACGCTTTCCCTTTTTATAGTCTTTAATGTATTTACGTTTAGTTTGTATATGTATGTACATTTGTAAGGTCTTCACAATGTGTTGACAATGAAAGAGTTAAATTACCTGAAAAACATTTTAATCGACAATATGAGAAAACTCGGTTACGCATGTTCATTTTACTGTTGTTATGTTTACATATTCATATGTGACGTAGACAATATGCACGTGTTGCGAATGTAATGTTAAACGAGAGGAAGAAAAACGCGAATTAAATGTACAGTTTCAGTGTAATTATTTATTATTTAATTATGACAAAGTGTAAAATAATGAATAGAGCATATTATAATACTGTTAATAATATTTCTTGTGTAGGGTATATTGAAGTGAGAGTATATTTAAAAATAATAATTTAATTTAAACGATTTAAATATAAAAATGAACGACACTTATGACTAGACTTTTAGATACTGATGCAATTTAATGTAATTATCACTGTTTTCAATGCCTTGCATTGACCAATAAGTCAATTAAATGGTAAATCTCTGATACCTACGTATTTTTCGGAAAGAATAAAGTAAAATCGCAAATAACGCTATAATAAGTGATATGAACAATTACGGTTAAGTGAAAGCATGCTATACTATAAACAATGTCTTATCACGGATCTATAATTATCATACAAGTTTAATAATGGTTTCAGAACCATTCTTAAGCATCAATAACTCGAGATTCTGTAATTATCAAACAAGCTGTAGTTAGCGGATGTAAACGGAGAGAAGGCAAAAAACAGGGCTTTTGTTCGTTTTCTACTCATTCCCTTACTCACT
The DNA here is from genome assembly GCA_034766995.1 of Acanthacorydalis orientalis. NCBI lineage: Eukaryota > Metazoa > Arthropoda > Insecta > Megaloptera > Corydalidae > Acanthacorydalis > Acanthacorydalis orientalis. Next base: position 17,189,036 of record CM068324.1, on the reverse strand, counting down.
GTTCAACAGCGAACTTGCATATCACTGCAAGTAAGCAAACCGAGTCTTTTGCTTGCAAGCAAGAAACATCGTCGAATGATTATGATTTCTCTTATCCTCTTTTATTCTTTATGTTCTTTGTAATCGTTTCCCAGAACATTTAGAATATTTTTCAGTCACTGCAGCTATTCACACATATTCTTATTTTTTTAAACTATCTTAAAGAACACAAAACACTGTATTTCTTGAACTCCTTTAATCATAGACATATGTGTATTATATACTTGAATAAATCATTTCAATAATAGTTTACTTGTCAGTTATTCTTTTAAATAATATTTAAATAGATTCATTTTAGTAAAATAATATGAAAAAAATAATTTTTCATTTTATAATGAATCATTTCTTAGTTTTCAACATATAAATACTGTAAAATGAAACAAAACAAACACATTCAATTCTATGTACACGAGTATGATCCTTCTGCTTACAAATATGTTATTCCACTACTCAGAACGGACATTGTAGTCATGGAAATATAACTATATAGTAGAGGTCACCAATTGGCGAACTGAGGTTGACATTCAAACCACTAATGAATTTTTCACGGACTACTAATGTTTTGAAACTTACCTCAGTAATTTTCAAATCAAATAGATTTTTTTTATGTTGTGGCCTATTACATTATTCTTTAAATAATATAAATAATGGAATGAAATAAATTATTAAGTAAGAAATTCAATAATATTATTTTGCTACATTAATTGCATTTAAAGGACTGTAAAGATAAAAAAAAATGTTTGAAAACAACTGTACGTATTTTATTTGATCATATATATATATATATATATATATATATATATATATATATATAATCAGTAATTAGTTATTTTTAATTAATAGCTATTATTCATACATAATAAATATTTAAATACATTTATCTTTATATCAAATGTTATCGTATTTGTTTAATTAAAATATTCATCAAAAATTCATATAAAAAATGATTAAATAATTAAAAAGAAAAAAAAGATTTGTATATTAAATGTTAAGGAATACATATTTCATGATAAAAGCACTGGATGTAGATATAATTCTGAGGGAATAGAATACAATAATATATAAGTATACACATTTCTGTTAGTGTATCGTTATAATATATTTTACAATTTATTACTTTGTGTTAAAAAAATAATCAATGAAAATAATATCTTGAAGATAAAAATAAATATATGCAGAGATTTATATTTAATTCCGATATTTTTTTCGAGTGGTAAAGTAAACGTTATATTAATTTTTATCAGTGTTTATTATAAAATATGCTTTAAAAACCTTTAACTCTTAAGAACTTTTATAAACGATATTATACATATATTAAAGAAATGTTTATTTTTCTGTTATAATATGTATTAAAGAATATATATAATTAATTAATCATATATATATATATATATATATATATATATATATATATAATTAATTAATATACATAATTAATAAACCTTGGCATTAAAAAAGAATATATAAAAATTAAGAAATCTTTTATATGACACAATAAAAAATATCAGACTACACAATATATGAAATCTTGTATGTTAATCTATCAATGTTCACAAGAATATATCAGTATAACGAATTAATCTGTGTATCCTGTAGAGATTTGTGTTAACAAGCTTAAGTAACAACAAATTATTGTTTGATGAAGCGTTAAAAAATCAAGATTCACAGAAGAAAAAAAAATCTGTAACGAAAACCATACAACTGTCGACACAAGAGACATCATAGAACGACATAGAAGGCAATCGACGGCAGATACCTATAATGATGATGATATATACGTACCGAATCCGATGAGGTCCCTTGGGAACCCGGTCAAATTTCCAGATCTCATAGAAAATCGTTTAAATGGGTATAGTTCGGTTATTGCTTGTTATTGGATTTTAGGGTACGAGAACGATATAGAATTCTATATTGATATTGCAGTTGAAATCGTTATATTTGTTTTTTATTTATCTTATGTTTTTTTCTGTTCTTTTAGTAAAAGTTACACATTCGATGTTTCGGTCACATAATGTACATTTTTAATATTTTATTTGATACGAAAAGAAAGCGTCTACATTTCAATCATTTTTCTGTGGTAGAGTTGTTGATGAATAATACTTGCAACTCACACACTTTTCAAATATTAAAGTACATTTTTGTTTGTTTAACACCTGATAATATGTTTAAATAATAATACGATACGAAAAAAAGGTTCTAGCTTATAAGTATATTTTTATGTTTTCAATAAATGTAAATAAGATTTTTAGCATTTTATATAAGTGATGAAATTTTTATAAGTGATTATTATATTCAAGTCAATTTTTCTTCAGTGAAATAAAATTTCTTAATGTGACACTTTAATATTATAGCATTAAATTATTTTTTTATTAAAAAAAATATTCAATTGTACTAGTAAAATGCATTTAAATTGTTTCTAGTTTCGTAGAGGTGTTTGAGTCTTCAATAAGAAATTATCGTTTGAGTAGAACTCGATCTCTCGGTCCATTGATTACGAGTTAACCAACGAGTCATTGAATTACGGTTATCTACGTACAACACACTACACATTTATTTGCATAGACACAATGAGACAAATGGGGTATGCACATCGACATAGACATAAATATATAGTATACGTTTATAATTTACATTCATTCAATAATTCTTTTACTTTTATAACACATAAATACGTATGCATGTACATATGTTTAATAAAATTAATACTTTTTTTTAGAAAACATAATGATAAACATTTGATTAAAATTATAGTAACAGTAAAAATATTCACTGATGTTATATTGTGTATTATTTAGATATTATCAATAATCATTTTTAATTAATTATATTAATTTATTTTAATTTTAATATTATTTTTTATAACACGAAACTTTCATTGTATGTTTTAAACGTATTTTAATTTCAGAAATTTCAATTAATAGTTTAATTTGAAATCAGATATGAAAGGTATTAAAATGAAAACTAATATAATTATTAAAATACTGTAGAGGGAATATATATATATATATATATATATATATATATATATATATATATAGTACTTTATTTCAAGTAATATTTCCTTAGTAAATGCTGATTGTCGTACTGTTTTTAAATTTGAACCGATGATATCAATATTCGCTTCGAATAGATCGTTTCAAGTGTGTAATCTTGTTTATAATGTACAATTGATTTCTGTTTATGCGCGTAACATAAATAGTGTTCGTAAGTGATGTGCCAAAAAACAACTCAAAATAACTAATGTATTTTCCGGGAACAACAACATGTATTATGTGTGCGAGTATGCCCGACTAAGCATCCATTTTCAACAAGCAGCTATCAGTTGATGTTAGTTCCTTATATTCTTTTATTCGGCGATATAGCTCTACCCTATATATTTGTATGTGTGTGTATATATATATATATATATATATATATATATATATATATATATATGTATGTATGTATGTATGTATGTATTGAGAATGAAAATGGTAGCTCCATTTGAAGCTCACTTATAATTCAGCTAAGCCGGTCTCATTCTGGAGACGACAGTGTAGAAATAGTGGAGTTAAATACGTCGTCGACACTTGGTTGCCATTCCGCAGCAAAGAGGGCAATTTTTCTAAGGTGCGAATAATGGAAGAGGCATGGCAAGCGGCCCTGAGTCCTCAGCCGTCTGAACGCGCTATGCTTTATATGATCTCCTCTCTACACTCGAACTTTTTGCTACGTTTCAGAGGTCTGAGCATGAAATTCTTTCGTTTCTTTAGATGTTTTGTTTGTGCCGTAACAACACCGACACAAGTAGCTGTAATTGTACGACCGAATTTATTTGTATTGTTTGCGATCCATGAAATTGACGAGTAAATTTTATTTGTGTTACTTACAATGTCTGTTCGGTAAGATTGGATGTTTGGGCACGGACGAATTTTTGTTTGCGAAATTAGGATAATTAAACGGAATTTGTTTGTAAAATACTGGATTGTTTATAACGAAATAGAGGCTTATGTAAAAAAAGAAAATACACGATAATTGTTTAATATCATTTTTTTAGTATTTTAATTAAACAGAAAATTAAATAATTGTGTGATATAAAGGATAATTCAATTCTCTTTAGCAAATGATAATACGTTACAAAATAAAACATTTGTACTCATAAATACAGTTATTTTTTTCTTTGAATTATTTACTTGTTATGTATTTTATTAGATATTGTATTTAATTCATAATAATTCCATTCGAAATATTAGATATTTTATACCGAACTGAATCATCGGAAGTAAATAGTACTCCGAAATACAATAATGTTTCAATTAAAACGAATACAGAAAGCTTGTATACATATAAAATGTACTCATATTTGCAGTAATTAATTAGCTACTAAATGTATTAATTATTGTTTGTAAATAAAATTATTATTGAATATTTTAATATGTTTCTATTTGAATAATAATAATTAGAATATACATAAACAAATATTAAATTACTGAAAGTAAATATAAAATTTATTCAAAATTTTCACAAACTCTGCACATTATCTGTCTTTTGTACTTACATACCCACTAATATATATATATATATATATATATATATATATAATATTTTTATGGGTAGGTATATAACATTAATGTACAGAATGATTTATTGTACAATTTTATTCACATAACAATATACATTAAATTATTAAACCATAAAAAACACACAGAGCAATATGTGTTAGTAACATGTTAAAGTCTCACACCAAAGCGTTTAGTGAAAATAAACGTCAAAAACATATCGTACATCGTATAACGAATTTTTGTGCAGTCAGATAAACTGGTTCACTTGAATCGTTGTCTATATATTAATACATACTTTAAGAAAAACTCAACTACTAAGAAAATATCACCACTTTCATTCCACAAGTACTTAAATGTATTAATATATGTATATATATATATATATATATATATATATATATATATATATATATATATATATATAATTTAGTTATCATACAGTTATTGTATAGTAATCAAGAAAAATGGTTAAAATTGGTCTTTTCAGCTATTTTTTTGGAATGATATTTCTCTTTTAATGATGTGAATTCACTTGACTTAAATATTGCAGCTAAAAATCGATTTTTAAACAATTTGAGTTCTAATTTAATCTTGTATTGGTTGCCTTTGTATTTAAATAAACGATTTCCTTGATGAAAATATAATTATTTAGCTGTAATTTTTACAATATTAAGAAAACGGATTTTTATTTACATTGAAACACAATTAATGAAATTATTATATATATATATATATGTATATATTTATTTAACTCATATATTGCAAATATTATAGCATAAATTAATGCTTTTAGAAAAATGTCATTATAGCGGAAGTAAGATAAAAGGAACGGCATAAATTAAATTTTATTATTTTCTGAACAACTTAAAAACTAATTCTGTGCAATATACTGTAGATAGGATGATACTCTCAGGTAAATGAAAATAAAGATAAATAATGTTAGTTTTATGAGTGAATAAAATTAGTTAAGATAATTTCTTTGAATTTTATAATCAGATATATTTTATGACGCATTTCAACTTAATTTTATTGTTAATAATTATATATATATATATGGGTATAAATGTCGATGCTAAATAGACTCATTATTTAACTATTTAATATTTAAATAAATGATAGTCTTTAGATTAAACAAATATAATAAAATACGAAAATAAATTGCGAAAACAACATGTACAGTGTTATTTGATTTTCTAATTGAAAATATCGTTTCATAAATAAAAATCTACAAGAGTACAAATTAAAATCAATACACATCAATTTAATATAAAATTGAAGTAGACACTACGTGTAGAATGAAACGAATGAATGGGTATGATTGAAAGTTCTCTGAAACAGTGAGACTCTTGAGGAAACAATATTCACGTACATTATTCTCAAAATGAAAAACTGTCTCTTCCAACATTAAAAAGAAATTCTGATGAAATATAGAATGTGAATTTTATTAAAATTATTTTCGAATATAATTTATTAATCGTGTAATTTTAATAAATATTTATAATTTCTAAAAAAAGAATTTAATAGTGATATTTGCAACTAATGATTGATATAAATAAGAAAATTAATTATTTTCTATTAGTTTTATAATAAATATTTATTTTTGTTTTAATGTAATTTAGAATAAAAAAATATATTTTAAATTAAATATTAAAAAATACTACTATAAATTTATGTATAATGAAAAAAATATAAAATTTGTATGATTGTGTCTAAAATAAATTAAAAATGTTATAAAATATGAAAAATATTTTAATATGTGAACAGCCATTTTTTTTTATTAAAATCGCTTGTACTATATGGCTCACTGTTAAACTCAAATTTCACGGCATAACTTAATATATTAAATTTCTTGAAAAATATATTTCAAACATTGTTTAATTAAGCTTCTATTTACTTCAACAAATACAACATTTCGAATACCTAAACCAAATAATATTATTAAATATGAGCATGTAAATTATAAACAAAAAGTATTCCCTTTAATATTCTGTCACGAAATCATATATGTATTTTTTTCGATATTTAGATTATTCGAAGAATTTCTTTTGTTTAATATTAATAAAATTTCAAAAGAAATGGAATGCCGATTTTAAAAGTATAATGTTTCGTTGAAAAGAAGCAGATAATTAAATTGTATTTTTCTGCATTACTTGGTAGTCACTATTTTTACTTTTTTTGTTTCGTAATAATCGTTCTTTATTAAATTTTTGTTTGATGACTGATTTACTGTAAAAGTCAATAACATCCATAAAAAGTGAAATTCGAGTTTATTCCCATATCTTCTTTCAACTACCTGGAAAATATAATTAAAAACGTTTTTTTTTATATGAAATACGATATTTGTAGAATTGTGTAAAATCCTCAAATTTATTATCTTTTTAAATATGTCTAATAATTATATTACTTATTTTTTCCAGTCATTTAAATGCTCACTTATTAAGGAAGTAGTTACTTTTATAACAAATCAAAATCATAATAGTTTACTATCTCTCTCATTATATTCTACTTTTACATTTTTATTAAATAGAAAACAATCTATTGTCACTTGAAAACTGGCTCAATTCTCTTAGAGCATGTACAACAAAAATATATTTATTTTCATTAACTTATTTATAAAATACTACTCGTAATTACATGTAAACTCCTTAAAACGTAAATATATATATTTTGAAGCATTGTATATTTGCAAAATATTTCAAGTATGAAATGTTTTATTTTAATTACAAAAATTTCAACAATTATCAATTATTTGCTTATATATATATATATATATATATATATATGACAAAAAATGATCTATGTAATAATTGTATTTAATTTCATTAAATTAATAGTCGATATGAAGTTAAATATTATATATTAATATCTGATCTTTTTGTTATAGATTTTTCAACATATTTTGTTAATAACAAATATTTCAGTACTTTACTGAAACGTTATAATATTATTAAATATTTTTACATTACATTAAAATTAATTTTTAAATTATGAATTGTTTAAAAAATAGATAAATCAGATGAAATTATTACTTAAAATAATAAATAAATACGTACTAATATGTTTTCTTGCTCATAAAAATGTATTTTGTTCAAAAATAAATTAATAATCCAATTAAATGCTCACAAAGTTAACATTTTTTAAAAAATAAATTGTATTCACGAAAAAAAAAACTTTCTACATTTCAGAATTTTTAAGCGATGTTATCAATTCATGGTTCATTTTTATTGACCATTTATAGATTTACAACTTAGTTATAATGCCATGTCTGTGACTGGCTGATAAAACCGATAAAGTTATATTATTTGAAAATATTTATATATTCGAATTAAATATATTGTTAGAAATTTAATGTATTTATACGGAAAATCTTATCATTTTATTTTAAATTTTAAATTTAAATAATTTATTATTTGAAAAAATATTTATTAATTTTAATTAATGAATATTATTATGAAGATAGAATCTAATGAAAATACAATTAAATAATACACTTATATATTTTTATAAGTATTTAATGAATAAATTAACATATTTTATTCGGCACGTTTCAACATGTGCAATTATATATATATATATATATATATATATATATATATATATATATATATATATATATATATTCAGTTTGAATTTTTTTGTTAATAAATAAATAACATGTTTTTATTCAACATATCAATTTTATCAGATCAAATTATTTCCATTATTTCTAACTCCATTTTATCATTACTTTCAGAGTAACTTAAATATACTTTTTCTATTTGTTTTTATTTTATGCAAACTTTACCTACATATCATTTTATTTATAAACGAAAATAACTATCTATACATTAAAATTAATGCGAATATATCAATAAACCACATAATTATTTGATTTATATATATATATATATATATATATATATATATATATATATGTGTGTGTGTGTGTGTGTGTGTATGTTTATTTGTTAATTAATAAAATTGATATCAAGTTCATCTGAAATTCAATCTTTGATCAAAAACTGGGCAGTTTAAGAGAAAATCGAGTTTTAATTTCTTACTGTAATTCTATTAATAAAAAAAATATATTTATTTTTAAGTATTCTTATTTCATGATAAATTGGTTGATATTCATCTCATATTTCGACTAATCCCATCTTTTAAAATTACTGAATACGTTAAAATATCAAAATATTAAAAGGGAAGAAATCATTTTCAAACTTTATCAAGATTACAAATTATGAATTGTTTGACATAAGTAGAAAACATTGGTCCATCTTTGATGTTCGATCAAGTAGATTTAAAATAAATTCATAGTGAAATAGTATAAGATTATATTGTAATTAGAGATTGAATTTTCGCAAGAGGATTTGTTACTGAATGTTTTATTTTGTATTGGTGTAATTTATGTAAGTAGAGATTGATTTGTAACTTCCGTTTGAAAAAAAATATCGCGTCTTATTATTTCGTATTTTGTATAAATAAAGATCTATTTATTTGGAAATGTGTGCACGTGTTTGCTTTGAATAATTCGCAAGTTTCTTTTACTGTCCAAACAATCACGTGCGCTTGTTTGACCCGATTGTTTTCCTTACACTTCGCCAAAATACTTTCGATATATTTATCTGACGTAACAACCGATCAATTTGAATTCGACATGAGTAGTTGACGCATCATAAAACATCAAAACGCACAGAAGCGTACGTATACACGTGCGCGCTTATACACGCACACGCATGCACGCACGTACATCGGCACACACGCACGATGGTATGCGGTACTTTAGCGACCGGGTCCCTAGCACACATTCGCAACATGACGCCACACCGCGCCCCGCCAACAACCCGACAACTGGCGGCAAGCAGACCTCTATATCTTGGAGCTTGCGAAGGAAGGCGTATGGCAGCAAGGCGTTAGTTTTATACCCTATACGCTATCCGGCCATCCCTCCCACACAATTTGAAATACCACCGTTGTACTTTATACAGATGTTCTACTTAAGTGTTAACATTTTATGGCTGTACTTATAGCCTAAACGCACTATAACATTAGAGCTATTTTCGACAACATCCACACATTAATTCAACAAAACAAACAAACAAAAAATAAAGAAAAAAGTGAAAAACTTTATTACTTTTGCAGACATGTTTTTTATCATTCGAATTGATCAAAAATATATGTTATTCCACTAATATTATTATTTACTGTCTTTTTCTTCTAAAAAAATATTGATTCTCTCAACTAAAAAATAATAGACATACATATATACATATAAATATGTACATATATATATATATATATATATATATATATATATATATATATATTGTTTACAGAGAAATTTTGAGTACAACACACATAGTAATAACTTCAAGAATAGTTCTTGAATGGGTGAAGAGTAATAGTATGTAACTGACTGCATCGTAGAATACTTTCATTCAATTTACAAATAAAAAGAGCTACATATATAGAATAGCAATTCATTCTACTATATGGGAGGAATGCACATAAATCCGTGCGATTTTTATAAATATCTGGATATAAAATTAAATTCATCGTTGCCGTAGGAATATCACACAAAATATAACTATTAATAACATTCATAATAGTCTAAATTTTGTAATGAGAACGATAATAAATGTATTAGAAAAGTAAAAAAGTTTATTTAATTTTAAAGAAGTAAATAATTTCTTAATTGAGTATTGTAGTAATATGTAGTATGCAAATATCTGTAAATGTCAGAATTTCGATCATATGAGAAAAAAATTGTCGTTTCATTTTGCATAGATTATATGCTTGATAATCCATTGAAATGCTAAAAACCAAAATGTATGAGTTTGGCGAAAAGAAGATAGTTTGAGACATAGCTTGTCTTTTTAAATAATTTAATAGAAATCTATACTAGGAAATTGTCTTGAAAGAACAGTTACTTTATAGACAAAATATACCTTCATAATATAAAATCAAATTAGAAAAGAATTTATTGATTGTGAGTTAGATTTTTTTTTGTCTAACACAAAAATATGTTAATTTAGAAATCAGTATGATACGAAAATTGAACGTTTTTTTATTATTGGACACCATTGAGAATTTATTATATATGTATATGCGCGTGTGTGTGGGAATAAAGTATATATTTAAACCTTTATAAATTAAACAATATATTATTGACATTTTATTTATGTGGTACAAAATCCAGAAATCTTTAATACTTGAATATGTAACTCATGTGTCTTGTTAGAGAGAATGATATTCACTGGACTAATGTATCGAGACGTTTGTGTGTAAACCTGCCTTTATAGAATATCTTCATAATTGTCGTTTCTCATCATCTATATCTGTCACTTCATTTATTTTCCCTATAGTATATAATTCTCTAGTATAGTTTATTATATTATGTGTAACCTTTGTAGAGGAACTAATTTCATTAGTGTAATCAAGAACTGTTTTAACATACTGACATATTAAGTGTACGTAGGTTTAGTTCAATTATCCTCGTATTTTGATTTTAGTTATGCTTAAAATATATAGAATGAGATATTGAGCCACGAGATATTGCAAATGAAAATTATGTATTGATAATTGTATGCTGATTGTAATTGTTTTAGAATAAATAAACCATATGTAAATTTTGTTTGTTTAATTATGACATTAATAAGGTGGGTACAAATGAAAAGACGTGCGGTAGCTTTATAATTAATAATAAACACGACAAAAACATACACATATCTTTTCATTTATATAATTATATAATTGAATTCAGGTATATAGGCGAAGGTTTGACTATAACATCCAGTGTTGCATTTCAATTGGAAACTTGGAACACTGTATTTGATTAAATTACATATATTTTTACAAACGAATATTAATTAGATATACGTATATCAAATATAAGAAGATCTTAATTAAACAATGTGAATTAATTGATCAATAGAAAAATTACACACTTGTTAGAGTTTCAAATATGATTATTCATTTTTCACTTTGAAAACGATAAAAAAATAGTAATGAGCGAAAAAAGTATATATGAGAAAAATAATTTGTTAATTTTCACTTTAAATTAAATAAAAAAAAATAAAACATACTTTTCAATGCAATAAATGCATCTTGAAAGTCCTTTTATAATGTTTTCACATTATTCATTTATCATTTTATTTATGTATAATTTTAACCAATGATTTTTATAGTATTTTTATAGAATAAAAATATTTCAAATAAAACAAAAAAAATAAATCTTACTTCCTACAAAAAATTGACGATGATTAAAATTATAATCTCATGATATATATATATATATATATATATATATATATAGTATTATATTTATATAAGAATTGTGAAATATTTTAATCATGTTTAATATTAAAAATGCTTCATTATAGATTTGTAAAGATATTGCATAAAATAAACACTAGAAAATTTTTTCCTGTAGCTTCCTTACATATAAAAATGTAATAAATTTAGTGTAATATATGGGAATAGTCGTGTCAATATGAATGAAGTTAGAATATTCTGAATAGGTACACGACGCTAAATCCATCATTTTTTTGTTAAATAGATGCTACTCAATCTTTATCGATTTACGGAGGATGATCCTTGAAAGACATTCTATAAAATAACCGTAATCATAAAAGCATAACCCCGGAAACGAGAATTACAATAAACTCCGGGTGTGCGAGCTTTCGTAGGTACAGAAATTTATCGCTCTCTTGTTGTGCAGTTATATACCAATTTTGTTCACGGTATTTTATTCAAACATTTTTTTTCAACACGTCCACACACCTTGACATTTATTAATAGACTTTTCTTTTCTTGTGGGTATGTTCTCTTTTTTTATTTAATCGATAAATGAAAAAAAATACACAAATACTTACTTATTTGGAATTTATGTATTTTTTCAGTTATATTTAAACGTTTTGTTATTTATATTGTCAGTATTTTTCATTCTATTTGTAAATTGGCAAAAGGATTTTGATATATAATGCCGATTAAATAGGGCGTCAAATCATATATTTTTTATTGTTTAGGTTTATATTCCGGTTTTATGATTGGACATTTTTATACGGTTGTTAACATTTATAGCATGAATATATATATATATATATATATATATATATATATATATAGCTGTGTATGTAAGTCAAAGTACGACAGTCCAGTGTTATATATTTACATAAAAAAAAACTGAAAAGAGTCAATAAGTCGCATTATCATTTATTACAAAAATGGTAATATTTGACAAATCTGATTTGACGTAGGTTTATATAGTTTTATTAATACGGTTACTGTGATTTATACATACAGTGGAGTTGGAAAAAGATAATACGGTAATATTTCTCTAGAATATTAAGTATCATTTCAACATTAGCTGGAAAAGAAATGAAAAAGCAGGGAGTTTACACCTAGTATTATACTCAGAAGTATATTTACATATATATATATATATATATATATATATATATATATATATATATATATATATATATATACATATACTGAATTACTTAAGATAAATGATATTTAAAAAAAACAGTAGCAAAAAGAGAAGCTTTCAGGATTTCAATGAAACTCATTTATGTTACATATATATATATATATATATATATATATATATATATATATATATATATATATATATATATATATATGAGAAAATATCAATTTGAAATACAACACTTTTGAATAAATGAATGTTTTTAAAAGTATGGAGTTTAATTTAACACTTTTCAATTATTTACAAAATAATACTTTTTTCAATTTTTTTATGTAATAAATTACTATACTACCAGACATATATTTTCAGATCATATTCTGTATACATAATTGTATATACATAAACTCTATAATTAAGTGTTATTTAAAATTAAACTATTCTTTTTTAATAGAATTCCAATTAAAAAGTACTTAAAGAATAAATCTTTGTTTTTCTAGTGTTATTGATGTCAAATCAAATTCAGTAATTTGTATTTACAAAATTTATTTATAACTAATTAAAAAATATCACTGTAGAATAACTAAATATGAAAGTAATAAATGAATGTTTGTTAAAGATTGCAGGTAGTTTAAAAAGAATATAATAACAATTATCCGGTGATTAGTGTTAAAGAAAAAGTATCATATATTTGGTTTAATTATAAAATCTATTATCTTTAATCTTATCATTGTTTTAGTTTAAATTGCGTTATTTTTAATGTCCTTCATTACCAGTTTTATTATTTGTGTTATACGAATAAAAGTTTAATATTTCAATTATGTTTAAAAGTTCAATCCTTATTAATATAATTGACATTTTAATATAATTGAAATATCCTTGCAGATAGCACAAAAGTAAAAAGATTATGAAAAACAATAAATAGAAGAACTTCAAAGAAAGCCAGTAAGGAGATTATAGTTTCTTTCTTATATAAAATATTAATAAAATGTAAAATATTAAAAGCTTATTATTTATTTACATAATTTACTTCTAATATTACTTTAGAATAAAACGGTAATTAGATTATATATATATATATATATATATATATATATATATATATATATCTATATATATATATATATAGATAGATAGATAGATATGTATGTATATATAATAAATTGAAAATAAAATTTTGCATGTAATATGTACACAGAGTAATTACATTAAGAGGAACTCTCGTGTAAGTGCAGTAAAACATTACACAGCCAGCTTACAGTGCAATACATATGGATTATCTGATTTAAAAATTAGCTGCAACTTATCATTCCATGCAGTTATATGTCATTTCATGAGATATTAAAAAATCAGTATATGATAGAGGTTTGTCAACGTACATAAACCAACAGTAATATTCGATTTTCATATTTATCTGCATATGCATATTAATACAGTTTAATATACAATCATTCATTCGTTTATGTTTTTATTAACTAATATAAAAGTGTATATATATATATAAATATATATATATATATATATATATATGTATATATATTGATAGATAAATAATTAGATAGATGGTTTAAAATTAATATGAGTATATAAGAAAAAAGAGATATAAAAACTCTTGCGATTTTTTTTTATAATTCTTTATTAGACACAAAAACAAATAGTTTTTTATCTATTAGTAACATAACATTATTAGTAATTATTTATATATATATATATATATATATATATATATATATATGATAATTTAAAATAGAAACGTATATCCAAAATTTCATTTATTTTCAAAATCATATGAAAAGATTTGTCAAATCGCTGACAATATGATAATAGATATGTACTCGATTTAAAAATCAACTAAATTTGTATAAAACTAAATGAACGAAAAATCGATATTCTATAGAGTAAAAATAGCAAGTGAATAGATAAAAAAATGTTTGACCGAAATCAAAACCAGACAAAACATTTGTAACGTAAAGGTGTGTTTACAGCACAGGTGTGTTTTATACTATAGTGTTTGATAAAATCTGAAAAGGATTTTAGTGATAAACAATTAAAAAACTGAAGTAAACATAGCTATATATAAAAAAAGAATTTAAAAGATTTATTTTAAAAAAATATAAATAAACACGTTTAGAGATTTGAAAATTCAAACAATTAATTACTAAAAACAAAGTAGATATTCAAACATCTATTTTTTGTTTTTTAATTATTTTTGTACAATGTTTATTTATCTATCATTTAAATTTTTCCTTTTAATTACTTATTTTCTTTATAATACTAACATTTCGATTGAATATATTTTACAATCCAATAATTCGTTTATTTCACAATTGGATAATTTTATTTTAATTAAAAACGAATTTTATTAAGTTTATGTGTTCTAATATTTTACCATCTGTTATCAATTTACATCTAGTTATTTTTTTGTTTACGCAAATTTATTTGAAAATAACATGATATTTGAATACTAATTTTAATAAATAATATATATGAATACATTTAGAAAATAAATTTTAATAAACTATATTTTTATTTCAATTTATGGCTGATGGTTTAGTTTGCAATGATTTATAATACAATTATACAAGTAGTTTATAATTCTAAACATTCAAAATTGACATTTTCATTTCAAATTATATATATATATATATATATATATATATATTAGGAAAACGTATTTCTTTTTTATGACAAAATAATGAAGTTACCAGCTTAATCGAAATTAATCTACATATTTATGAGTTTCAGAAAAATGGTAGTTGTATGATTGAATCGATTGACAGATTGTTAAAAATGTTAAATGGAACTATATATTTTAATTTTAAATAATTACAATTAGTTATATATTACTAATTTTTTAATTATTTCGCAATTTGATATTCAAAAATATGATAATATTTCCAGAATATATATGTATATATATATATATATATTTATATATGTATAGTAAAGTTTAAAATTTTTAATAATTTATGAAAACGTTTGAATATAAATAAAAGTTTTGATTTTTGTTAGGTTTCTGTTTGCCATTTCTGATAAATATTCATAAAATGAGAATAAGGAGATATTTAATGCACAGTATTATAAAATAATTGAAAGAAAATATAATTAATACGAGATCATTTCTGTCTTTAGCCAATTGCTCATTTTTTGCATATCATAAAACGTCGTCAAAGTATGTTTGGTGTTCCTTTGAAAAGTCGCAGGTCATAAAAAATGACGCCAGTGATAACGTGCATGTGTTCGCTTATACTACTTCAGTATCATACGCACAAAAGTTGCGTGTGTATAGCAGACATTTTCATGTCATCTCGCAACGATTTTTTTCTAAATTACGTGCGGTAACCCGGTGGAATAATAATAACCCGTGAATTGTTGAATATATGAATATAATGTTCGCATGTGCTTTTTTTGAGTGCACTGAAGGATACATTAGAAAACGTGTGAAAATATTCTAGGACTTATATATTTTTGCACTGAAACCGTTTATAAAGAAAATTTCTCGCAGGATTTAAAGAGAAGATTTCCAAGGATTTTCATTCTTTCTGCGCCACATTTTAAAATTTACTGCGGCTTCTCTTTTCCTTTTCTTTTAAATGTGAACTATGCTTCTAACAAATCGTGGAAAATCAAACAAGGAATACAAATAAACTTTCATTATCTCAAGTACCGATTGAATCGTTTTACTAATATTTTGAGATGTTATTGTCTTTTTAGTTTATAATACAATACTATTTGAATAATGAAGAATAATTCGAATAAATCGACAAGTATGTTTATTTTTCATTAAAAGTTATTCTAAAAGAAGATAAAGTGATCTACATGCTATCAAATATATCCTACAATAAATAAAAAAACATTTCTTTTTTAATTGAAGAAATTTTCTTATTAAAAAAAATATAATAATATTCGATTGAAAGTAATAATAAATAAATTATGTTTTTTTGTCAAGTTGTTCGAAGCGTACAAATATAATTTCACATTTAGGAAAACGTTATTTTAAATGTGTATGATATCGTGTGCATAACAATTAACTTCAAGTGTTACTCTAACAGTTATTACTGACTTGAATAATTGCTACAAAAAATGTTTGTAATTTAAAAAAAAAATTGTCCATAGTAATCGATAGGATGGATAATGGTAATAATAAGAAAAGTTATTTATATATTAGAACTGTTTTTCCATTACAAACGAACGTTCATTGAAACTGAAATATTAAGTTGCATAAATTATTTGATTGGAAAAAGTAGATATGAAAATTATCTATCTATGTTATATATATGTATATATATATGTATTTAAATTGACTGGTTTTGATGTATACATGTTCAGCGTAGATTTCCCTTCCAACGAATATCAACGGCTATAGGCGTTTCATAATAATATACTTTGAAGCATTAATAATTTGAATAATTTCACGAGAAACGTAACATTGTGTAGATTTGCGTTTGTCTACACAATAAACGAATTTGTTCGATTATGGAGTAAGAACTCTCAAACAAAAACATCACAACTGAACAGATTCGAACCGGAAATCAAATATATTCAATCTCTTATTTATTCTATTGTGCTCTTTGAGCTTGTTTCATTTCGACTTTGATGTGATTTACTTTTTATACATTCGGAAAATTCAAATAACTTATTGAAAGTATTAACGTTTTTTTGTATTTTATTTCTCTTATATATCAGTTAATCAGTTTTAAGTTATGGAATTGTAAAATATTTAAGAATTTCATATTTTTTATCATTTCAAAATTAAATATCTGCTTACATTTTAATTATCCTGCTTTTTACTCTAGACATATTATCAAACAATTCTCTGTTTATAATTACATTTTTTTAAATAATTTTTCTCAAGGGGTCTATAAATATTTTTATACAGATATTTATACATGAGGTAATGTTTTATAAATTTATTATTTTTTCATTTTTTTCTATTATCTGTAATTTAATTTTTGATTGATTGAATTATAATATATAGACCTAAATCTTCTAAAAAAATTATAATATTTTTTACTAACTCCCTATTGAATAAATATATTCAATATGTAAGTTTTAATAGAAAAAAAATAAATCATTTGAAATGTCAATAATATATCATTTTCAACATCGTTTCATACAGATAATACAAAAATACTATAAATTAATTCTATCAAAATAATATGTAAATAGATTATTTATCGTAATATCGTTAATACAACAAGCAAATGCTTTAAATGTCAACTAATGCATACATATATATATATATATATATACACGCCTGTATATATTCCATACAATAGTTTAAAATGGTTATTCCACATCAAACGCATTGGAAATGTCATATTCAGTTTCAAATTGATATCGATGATACACCTGTTTGCCTTTAGGCATATTTATTCTGATTGTAATGTTTTAAGATCATGACAAGTTTCTCCGTGTATAGATTTATACTTAATGCAGAGTAGAATAAATTATGATATGTGTGAAATGCCCAAATGCAATATATATTAATAAATTATAATGAATTCAATGGTTTCATAAATAACATTTTATATACAATAGATATTCTACACAAATATTTTTTATATTATATTAAATTTGCTTTGTAAAAATTAAACATTAAATAGAATCTTAAACAGATTAAATATTAATGAATGTACATTTTTATTATAATTTAAAGAATAGTTTTTATTTTCAAAATATAGAATTCACACAAACGGGAATTTAAATATCATATTTTTTTCAATACATTTAAATATATTTTACTCAGTTTTGGTTTCATTTAATGAAATTCACACGAAATGTATTAAACTTACTATCTAAAAATGAATAGATCTTTTGGAAAAACCCTATTATTAATGTTATATTTAAAGTCGTTATGAAATATATTAATTAAAGTTAAAATGATTTTTTCTAACTAATCTTCTATTTAGAAAATTGTTTAGTTACGAATTATCTCTTTTGATTTCAATAGATGGTCAGATGTCTTATTGGAAATGACATGAAATTATTTAAGAATATATATCTTAAATTCACAATTGATAAATAAAAATAACTGATACAAATATTTAATATTATTTAAGTTCAAGAATTCAATAATATGTTTTACAATATATTATATATTAGAATTTAAGAATATGATAAATAAATGTTCGTCGAATTATTTTAATTGATAAAATATTTAAACAAAAACAATTTATAGTTTTTCAATTTCAAAGTTGTCTCAATGATAATGAAAAAAAATTAATAGTATCTTTAATATAACTTTGAAACTAAACATGATTGAACGAAAAACGAAATAAACGATAGTATAAAATTATACACTGTTCCATGAACGAAATGTGCTTCGCTATATTGTTCCGAGTGCATAAATTCAAACATTCATTTATTCGTTCGTACTATATGCGAATTGAAAATGTAACTGGATTATCTGTAATCACACGTGAAACTGAACACTGAATCAATGAAAACAATCGTATGTCATCAGTAAAATGTCAACGCGTGTCAGCGTTGTAAAACAAGAAGACGAATCTCATGCGCATAATCACTTTAAAACACGCTTCGAGATTGCTGCTAATAGCTCATTCAAAATGACCCTATTTACGACTGATTTATTTGTCGAGTTTAGCACAAGAAACTTGTGTCTCCCGTTTTACACAAGACTTACCCCTTCGCCGTCAAGAAGAAATGTTTTGTAAACAGGTTTACATGCATACAATGTAGTGTCGTCTACAGAATTTATCATGAGAAAATTTATCACGAATTAATGATGTTTGTTCATCTTATGTGCTCGTGTTATTGTCAAAAATTCAGAAGAATTAATTACATTCCGCATAAACTGTAACGACTGAAAATTAATTAGTATAAGTAATCGTTTTATCACCACAATGTCTCACTAGAAATCTTTTGTCTTTTTGTATGCTTAATGTTTTAATCTAAAACGATTCTTTTTCAACAAACCTTGTCTTTAATTAAAATGTACATTATATGTACTTGAACATGTTGAAATTTGTATATTTCTATTGGATTTTTTTTAATAAATACATGAATTCAAATATGTAACATTAACAGAAACAAAAGTATGAAATGTTATAAGAGCAGTAGCGATATTTCTACAAGAAAGAACAGCGATATATTAATTAAAACATTACCGTTATTATGTATTGATAAACATTTAATAGATTTTAGATTTCACAGAAAATGTAATTACAGACTAATAACAGTGTTTTGTAATTACACATGTGAGATAATTTCAATTATTTAAATAAACATATGTACAAATGTATATATATATATATAACTTCTAGCCTATTAATACTCAACAAACACAAATAATGTAATTAAGTGTTAATTATACATAATTATTTAATGATTGAAGAGAAGATGTAATTTCAAACAGAAAAGTTCATAGTAACGATGGCAAACAGAATATATATAACAATATATATATATATATATATATATATATATATATATATATATATTGTTATATATATATAAACACATCCACATAGAACAATGTTCTTCGCAATTAGTCTGTTCTTTTATACGAATGAATTATGAACTTTTGTATATTTGTTTATTTTGAAAGATTAAAAAACAAAACGTAATAGCTATGATAAGAAAAGTAGTTGAAAAATCCGATAAAGTAATTTCGTACGAAACAAACAGTCACATTGTAACGGCAATCTGCGTTTTTCTTTTTTGTACCCCGTTCATATACAAATTTTCGTTATGACTATATAGGAAAAATATGCTAAAATGTATTCACAGGGAAAAAAGCTCGGCGTTACTTTTGGTACGAAGTTCAAACATTGCAAATTGACTCGGTAAGTTTTTTTTACGTTAGCAAACTGTCCTCATGTAAACCCCCTATCAGAGTTTGCATATTCAAGACAATGTTCGGTACGTGGTGTGGGGTTCCACTGGTCGTTGTGACGGATAAGAGGCGTGGTCCAAGATGAAATCTAAGAGCAGGAGGTAAATGGTGGCAGTAAGTATAGTCGGTTGGTAATGGTGGCACTGACGCAAACATGTTGATAGCAACGATGAGCGATCTAGTGATAACTCTCGGCTGCTGCCAGTCTAGCGACTTGGATGTCGGATGTTGGCTGGCTGGCTGGTTGGTTGGTTGGTTCTCTAGCTGGCTGTCGGTGAACAGTCTCCAACAAAAGACAGGTCCACGGGGATACGATATATTGCACGCTAGGGAAATTAATATCAAGTGTTTTAATACCGGCATTCAAACAGCGGCGGCGTCAAGTAGTGGCGTAGTGGCGGGAACAGCAACAGCAATACAACGGCATATGCCTGGCTGCCAGTGCTACCACCACCAACACCTCACCGCAATGCCACCAGCCCAGACCAGCGTCGCATTACTTTTCACCCTCTGCCTGTTTGCTTGCTGCCTGCCAGCCAGCATGCCTGCCTGCTGGTTCCCAACCTGCTATCCAGCCTACATCCCAGTCTGCTTACCAGCCTAGTGAATATACCACGCGTCCGCGTCCGCTGTGTCTGCGATACGAAAATACATACTACCGGGGCCTGTTCGTCGTACTCACTGTTGATGCTCTCTCCTTACTTTCATATTTTCATACTCAGCACCACGGGCATGTCATGCGCCAGGCCAGGACTATTTTTTCAAACGCAGAAACTAGGGTAATGGGAACACCGCGAAATTAACAAAATTACGTCGGTATCACTATATAGCACACTGTCATACTTATCAAATGTCTCGTTCAAAGAGCGATGTGTTAATAGATCTTCATTATCGTTGTTTGTATCTTTGAATTTTCATATCATTAAAACATATATATATATATATATATATATATATATATATATATATATATATATATATATAACCAATTAAAGTTACAATTATGATTACTACATAATTTTATGTTACATTAAATAAAGCTGAAAATTTAACATTCGAACTAAAATTTTATATTCAATATTATCTTATAAATTAATTATATTATTATGTTTGTTCATTTATTTTTTATAAAGCCACATTTTGAAAATTCATCATAATGTCCTAGATAAATTGTAACAAATATAAAATAATTAAAAAATATAATTATTAAATAATACACCAGATCAATAATAAGTTAATGAATAGAAAAGAATGAAAATAAACTACTTATAACTTATTATACTTCAATTTTTGTATTAAAAATAAAAAATACCTACAGTTATTATGACTTATCACAATAAATTTAAATATATATATATATATATATATATATATATATATATATATATATATTAACAATGTGATGACAGTAAAAAGTAATTCCTGTTTATGAGTAATCGACAAAAAATACACGAATTTTAACTATCATAATCATTATTAATTAATCTATCTGCGTTTAAAGTACGTTAAAGGTAAAATTTTTGAATTGATTTTATTTACAAATAATTTTCTGACTTTAATTACTTTTTTACTTTGAATGTAATGTTTATAAAATAAATATTATATATATATATATATATATATATATATATATATATATAAAGACATTTGTTCGAAAAAATATTTGTTGTTTGCATTATTGGAAAATTGAATGATTCATATTTGCACAAATTTTAGGTTTCATAAATTTCCAAGCTTAACAGTAAATTGATTTAAACATTTAAAATTATATATATATATATATATATATATATATATATATATATATATAAAGAAAGGGAGAGAGATATATAACCCAATAGAATATATCTTCATTATTTGAGCTATATGCAAATATTTTTAAGTAAATTGAAAAGTTTTAAACAAAATATTTTACAAAATTACAAATAATATATCAAATGAAACCACTTATTAAAATATAAAAAACATTCTAATATGACGTCTCTGTGCTTCAAGAGCCACTTCAATACTAATAATTTGACGGTAACATTATAAAAACAAAATGAAATGTAAAAAGATTAATAAACTCGTGACTGCAACTCCTGCGATACAAATGTATTAAGTACCAATTAAAAAAAATGTATAATAGAAAATCTGTTATGTATACAACGTAATGTATACATTATAAACGTGTACAACAGCTATGCAAATTTTCAATACTTTCAAAAATATGAACAAATAATGAATCAACGAAAATGTGAAAATATCGATGCTGAATTCATATTTTAATTACAGAAATATATCAAGTCTCTGTATAACATTTACATACGATTTTATATAAAAATGAATACAATCATCTTCAAGTACCAGTGTTTGATAATTAAAATTCAACAACATAAAGTATTCATACAGTCATTTAACTTTTTATTTTAACATTAATTAAGAGATATTTAAATTTAAAAATATTTCAATACAGAATTAAGAAATACATTCTATAGATAACTCAATTTACTGACTGAATTGAAAAAATCTTACTAGAATGTTATGAAAAAAGTATTATTAGATATTCATTTCATTTAAATAAAATACTTTGTTCTCTAATCACTAAATAAGAATTATATGGCTATTAAATGTGACTATTAATTAGAAAAAAGCTTCATAGTAAAAACATTACTGAATTTTAACTTTTACTCTGTTAGAGAAAAAAAATTAAATGATAAACAGATTTATTAATAAGTAGAAAAATAAAAAAATGCTTAAGAAGTATATATTTGTTTGTGGTAATTATAATACTATTTTTAATAGCATATATATATATATATATATATATATATATATATATATATATTACGATAAAACATATAAAAAAATACCGAAACATCGATTAAAAATTAAATAAAAATCTTAGATGTATTATTGAATACAAGTATAAAATTTAAATTTTTGAATCAAAGACAAAGAAAAATGTTTTTTTGTTTCATAGTCCGCTTCTGGTAAGTTAATGCACTTCAGTGACGTCGCCGTTTTGCATAACCGCGTTTCTACATTACGTCGGTAAAAGGTGTGCAAATATTACATCTATTCCGGAGGTTATGAATAATTTAGTTTCCTTTTATTAAACTGGGATAACTTTTTTTCTTAACACATTGTTACTTTGACTGTTTAAGGCTATTCTGAAATATTATTGCAATGAATTACTGAACGATTGGAATATTTAGAAAAAAAAATTCCTTTGTATGAAATAGCCTGGCTATTTCTTTATTAAATTGAATATGAACCTAGTTTCATGCTAGTACTTAATAAGAAAATATTTATCAAGTACATGAAAAAAAGAATCTCTCTATATCAATGTATATGTATATAAATTAATATTAACCTCTAAATGTATACCATATTCTTAATATGCAGTTTTTATTGGAAGTTCCAAATAGATATTTGCATTGAAATTACTTATTAAAAAATTAAGACAATTTGATATTAATAAAACTCTTTGTTCACAAATGTTCGTACTATAATATTTTTGAAAAATGAAAATTTTATACATCATTTAAAATCAATGAAATACATATAAGATGTTTGAATTCAATTAGATAAAATGTAATTAAACATATAATATGATTATTACATGAATACAATATAAAGGAGATGAATTCTAAAAAATGAACAGATGCTAAAGTCAATGTTATTTAAATAAAGAGAGAAAAATAATTAATTAAATTATAATCTAATCTGTCAGATATGTAAATCAAAGAATATATTATTAGTGGTAATTTGAATTAATATTGATATTTAGAATCTGTTATACCAATTAAAATCGCAGTCGTAAAATTTAACATACAAATTTTATTCAAAGTAATTCATCATTTTCATATCTGCTCCTATGTAACAAAATATTGATATTTAATGTCAAATACATTTTAATAATTTCATAGTTTAATAATAAATTTAAATAATTCTAAATCAGTTTGAGCAATTATGTAATAAAATTTATTAGAATCTATTAGAAAAAATGAACTTTCTTTTATTAACTAGAAAACAGAAAAGATTAATCAACAAAATATCTATTTTTTCAATTCTAAATTGAATATTATTTTATTCACTTTTATCATTGTTCAATGTTCTTATTTATATATACTTCATGAATATTTTTGTCTTATAATAACGTGCCTGACTTTAATTTAGAATATATTTTATAGAAATATGATACAAAAAAATTTTTTTTTATTTCTTTATATACATTTTTTAATAAATTTCTGTACGGTGTTTTGAATGGATATAAAAAATATCACAAACAAAATAATGAAATACTTCCTTATATAGTCATGCTAAACTTGGAACATCGTAATAAATAAATTTTAATTTTGAAGAAAATATTCAGAATATGCGTAAATTTAAAATAAACCTTACGAATAAATCTAAGGACTGTTACAGCATATATATATATATATATATATATATATATATATATATATATATATATATATATATATATATATATATATAATGTATGTGAGTGCGTGTAGGTGTGTATATGAAAGTGTATATAAATTCTCTTCATTTCTTTGAGTATTGCTAACTTTATTATATGATAGCGTCAATTGATATGCAATAAAGAGTATACTTATATTGACATAGTAATTTTTCACTGTGAAGTATGTGGGTTAAAAATTGTGAAAAAGAAGAATTCGTCGACAAACGAAACGAGCAAAAATTTTTATCTGAAGAGTTATATGACAATAATTTCCTTAATACAGTATGTATTTACCTCCAATATTTTATATGCGGGTAGTTTTTTTCATAAAAGATCAAAGAACAGAACAATCGAGAGATGTCGGTGAATTCGAACATAACTGCGACGCTTACATCCTTCTAACGGCAAACTCCTTGTCCCCCATACACAACCACCATACACCCACACGTACTCATACCCGGCTATTCTGCGAATCCGTTACCCTTCCCCTGTATATTCCTATCCTCGAACACACATTGAAATTCTCGCCTCGTCACACTAAAAGTCTGAATTTTTCTCAGCATTCCTGAATCATGAAAGATGTAGGCCAATTTTTTGATGCATGACTGAATGTTTTGTTATTGACATTGGCAAATAGAACTCTTATCAACAATAAATTGTATTGTTCTTTTTAAAACATTGCAGATACATCGACATATAATTTCAAATAAGAATCATTGAACGATTTATAAAGAAAAAAAGGCCTCCTTTGCTGATTTCCAACATATATATATATATATAGATATATATATATATATATATATATATATATATATATATACACTTATTAATACACGTATATATTTTAAACAACGACGCTTATATCAAGAGAAAAGTGCTTTATACAAGTTTTAAACTAATAAACAACAAGAATAATAATTTACTACAAACATCAATTTTGTTCATAAGCGTCGTTGTAGATCGTTGTGTTATATTAACAATCTTGTAACATTTCTGATAAATCACGTTTTTAAAATGAAAACCAACATAACTGGAAGAAAAAAATCGATTTGAAAATACAAAAGAATATGCGGACCACTTTTTAGAAATACAAAGGTTCTTCAAATCTCTGTTTGTGTTTTATCGAAATATATAAAAATTATAATATTTTAATTAAATGTATATTGTTAAGATGTATTTCAAAGACAATACTATTATCTTTAAAGCATCGAAATATACCAAATCAAAGCGTCAACAATATTCTTTTTCCTGTCCTTTGAAGATGATGAAATTAGCATTGAAATGCCTGTGACATCACTATTATCTAAATATAATAATATTTCATCTTTCATAAAAAAATAAATACAATTTTTCAGTGATGATTCTTTCAAATTATATATATATATATATATATATATATATATATATATATATATATATATATATATATAATTTAACTCACTTTTTAACTATTTTGTATTTCTATTTCGTACTTGGTTGATCCTGGATTGTAGATTCTAACTCGACCTATTTAAATCCAGTGTACCATACTAACCTCTGTACCAGTGGTGCATAACATTTATCAATCACGAACCATTCTACTTATCGTAAATTTTCAAAGTATCGCACAATAGTAGTATTTTAAATGGCAATTATATGTTCAAACAATATTTGATATCGACTAATACCGTATAGGGAGAACTATTTTTTTACATAGATCTTAAAATTTTAACCTAAGTGTGTACGAAATAGTGTCAATCCTTTAAAATATTTTTATTATTTATAGGAATTTTCGTTGCCATTTAATATTTATATTCAGACATTTTATGATAAGCAAAAAAAAAGAAAATTGCACAACGATTATTTATAACTCTAAAGTTATTTTTTTTATATCGAGGTTCGAAATCAATCTTTGTGCATCGTTACTCTATACACTTATAAATTTAGTGAATACTGTAGATTTTGAATAATATTGTTACAAATATATTGGACATAATCGTTTCTTATTACAATAGAGTTTTTACTTTGTGGTAAAATTCAGTTTACAATGAGTTTCTTTTTCAAAATTTTTCGAATGATAAAGAATTCATTTGTGCATTTTTCATATTGTTTTTTATTTATAACATTATAAATATATATATATATATATGTGTATATATATATATATGTCAGAATATGTCAACATTTAATAAATAAGTTTCATTTTAAATAATTCATTTTGTGTTTAAACATTCTTCATAGAGATTAAGTTCTATCATTAGTAATAGATCGCATCTGAAATGATTTATATAAAATATGAATATATTTTAACATAAAATATTAATATATATATATATATATATATATATATATATATATAATAACAGCAAAATGTTCAAAATCTAACAAGAAGCATCAAAAAGCAATAGTGCAATCACAAATGCAGTATATCATATATTGGGTAAGGGTCATATTTCAAATAGACAGATATAGTAGTGATTTTCTAGCCCCTTGAAAAAGTTCTGTCCAAAACAGAATATACATTTATGTGACATATTTTTAATATTACGTTGAATTTTGTTGCTTAAACTGTCGTGATCATACTATACTGTTGACAGCTCCCGCCATATCAAGTTTAATTTCTCTCAACATACACAAGCGGACATATATATATATATATATATATATATATATATATATATATATATATATATATATATATATATATATATATATGTATGTAAAGAATGGTCAAAAATATAAATGGTTTGTTTGGATCGTAAATGTCACTAAAACTGGTATATATATATATATATATATATATATATATATAGCATATAGATTTGTTTAAAAATAAATACGTCTGTTGTATAAACTAAAAATTAATCACCAACACCCGAGAATGTTGTAGTTTATGTGACATAATTGGAAAAGCATATTTCTCTATAAAGCTTGCATACATCATTTTATACGAACATGAAAAGCATGTGAATTGTTTGAATAAAATATATTCATGTAATTTAACCTATTTTCAGCTAGCTGTTATAAGAACTCTTACAATGTATAATATATCGTACGAAATCCCAAATCCCTTAACATTCTACATACAAAGTAAAAGTTTATATAACTTTGCCGACACTAAGTCATTAAAAAAATATTAAAGTAAACGAATAGCTTTTAATTAAATATTTCTAAATATATTTTTCTATGGAAAATGAATACAATCTAATTGTATCAAATAAATAAATTTTTATTTAATTAAATAACAAAATTATTAATTATTATACTATTTGATTCATTTAAATGTTATAAGATTGAACATAAAAGTTAATTACTGGAATACACATGTTTAAAAGCGTTCTCTAATTTTTTTCACTTTTTTAATTGAATAATAATTATAAATCTACATTTAAATGGTACATACAGGTTTTTAAAGACGAATTATCAAAACATATCGTTCAATTATAAATTTTATAAAATTTTAATCTAATTATAGTAGTTTAATCAAGTCACAACGAACATAAAAGCACAATGTTTGATTTAAAACGCACAACTTTTAATACTTTAAAAAATATCACTAAAATACATTCAATTACACGAATATTTAATATCAAAAAAATATATAAATTTAATAAGAAAATTATATAAAATTCAAAATGAAGCTGGAGAATCTATTTTTAAAATATATTTTAATTAAATAATTTATAATATATATATATATATATATATATATATATATATATATATTACATTAATAATTTACAGAGTACATTTCAATTAATCAAGTATATACGGTAGTTTATTAATAATATATTTCAGTGAAATAAATTGAAAAACATAATTTGTAAAATATGGTCTAGTGAAGTAAATATGTGTATTTTTTACATTAAATATGTGACTTGATTGATTTTTTTATAGTCTGTTCTATTACAGAAGCTCAATTTTTAAGATATTTGATGCAGAGGATTAAGATTGTATTAATAATAACGAAGAACAATTAGAGAGAATGCAAACTGGGACATTAGTAAAACTGAACTATTGATCAGGTTATAGAAAACTTTTAATAATATTAAAAACACTATTATCTCAACGATGTGTGTGTGTGTGTATATATATATATAATTTTAGATAAAATATAATAAAAACAGAAATACTTTCACTATCAAGTGTTCAAATAATGATATTCTTAAAATTGAATACAAAGTTCAGGTAATAAGTGAACACTGTCTTTACATTAATTAAAATTAAAAATTCATTTAACATATTTAGGTCAATTTAAAGTTTGATTAAATGTATGAATTGGTATATACGTTTTTGACATGTTCATAATTCATGTGTTTAACGCATAAATTATTGTTATTATAGTAGCGTAAGCTCGTATGATCGCTGCGCTCAATTAGATGTATATCATATGTGCATATATATATATATATATATATATATATATATATATATATATATATATATATATACACACATATATGTATATATATATATATATATATATATATATATATATATATATACACTTGTATATAGGAATGTACACTTTCATATACACGAATAGAAGTTCATTTTCTGGTCACAGTTCACACGACCTTCGTCACAATATTATGCCACAAAGTATATAAAACAAGAAAAACAGAGAGGATGAATATTTATTAGAACGAAAATCATACACTCCATCTCCTACTCGCATACATCATTGTCGTGGTATAGTCCAGAGTCCGGAACACACCGATTTTGTACGCCGACAAAGCTTCCCTGACACCCCACCTCCGGTAATCTATAGGCCATCCAGAATCATTCACCATTCGGTACCCCACCCTTGTATCATCACCAATACACGGTTGCTCTTCCTCTACTCTTCCTCAAGTAATCAACAAGTCGCCCTAATATGCTAAGCCGAGTTCAATGTGTTGTGAAATTGTAAACATCGGTCCTTTTACAAACAACGTTGAATTTTGGACGTTCCTCTCTACTCTGTGTGATCTGTTATATATATATATATATATATATATATATATATATATATATATATATATATATATATATATATATATATATATATATATACACGTTCGTTTACCGGAATGTCCGTGTTGATATTTATTCTTCGGTTTAATGAACACCATAGAACAAGATAATGATCGAAATGTACACTGGTATCAATGTTTACGGTACTTATCGAATTTAGATTATTAGTTAATGATGTAAAGTATATTTCTTGTATGTTATGTATGAACATTTATTTACATGATTTCTGTTCATATGTATTTTAAAAAGTAGACGTGTATAGAGAGTAAACAAAACATATTATTTGTATTATGGCAACCATTCGTGTAATCAGAAAAGTAACAAAGCGTAACATATTATAACAACACATAAACATTTCGGAGTATTCATGTATAAACAATATAAACTAATTTCAAATTTTATTATTAATAATCAATGGATAATTTATAGAGATATGTATTGCTTGATGGAAATAATTATTGATGTAACAATGTATATCGTTGAGAATATATAGATTTGATTTTTGATTGAACGATTTTGGAATGTCGTATATATATATATATATATATATATATATATATATATATATAACGAAATCGAAATATCAATATAATCATATAGTAGTAATATTTGTATAAAATACGTACGGAATGAAATGATAAAATAATATTTCAAATATGAAAAAATCAATGAAATTTAAACCGTATTGTTTTTTATGGTGTTATTAAAGATTTTAACAATCATCTAATAAAATCTATAATAAAAATATACTTACAAATCACATTTACCATTAAAAAGTATACTTTTCGAAAAAAGAACGTAGCAAAATCTTTTAAAATTCAGATATTACAAACATATATAATGGAAAGTAAATATTTACAACTTCAGAAATTCACATAATAAATTCTTTTCGATATAAAAATCTATGTTTATATACTTATATATATATATATATGTTTATATACTTGTATTTACATATATATATATATATATATATATATGTGTGTGTGTGTGTCTGTGCAATAAATATTCCTTTATTTAAAAATGAATATATGTAAAATAAATATTAAACCACTATAATTTAATGGGACGTCTGTGGCTGATTTTACATCACCAATTTTCCATTCTATGCTATTTCGACTTTTGCTGACTACTAGGATAGTGATTCAAATTTGAGACGATTTCTGTATTTGATAGAAAATGAAGAATAAATTATTAGAGTGCATAAGTTTTTTTTGCATACGTGTTTTCTATATATAATATAATGCATTAATTATGTATGTATATATATATATATATATATATATATAATCTTTTAAATATGTACAATATATATATATATATATATATATATAAATATATATGTATAATTTAAATATTAAAAATATTTCTTTTAAAAAATATATAAGAAAAGATTCAAGTGTGAAAAGAAGAAATGAAAATAAATAATTATTAAAATTTTTATTAAGGATATGCTTTTAATAACATAATCATTTCCTTATATATTTATTTTGATTACATTTATATAAAATAAATTAAAATATCGTAATAACTATTTTATGTTGAAATATTTTAAGAACTGAATAAATGTCTGAGAATAGGTTAACCGTTGGGTTTGTTAACCAGCCGATTGAGAGATGTCCGTTTTATACGGTGTGGTAATGAAAAAAATAAAGTCACATTCAAAATCTAGTGTAGTACTTTACGAAAAGAAAACACATTCATTTTCCAAATAAAAAATTTGTACAAATTTCTATCTATATATCATATCTAAAGGTAGTGTAATATGTCAAATGAAGCATTAAAAAAAAGAAGTTACTATAAAATGAATAAAGTATAAAAAGTATAAAAATATATTCACTCGTATGACGAAGAAAACGAGGTCAAAAGTGAATTTTCACTAATGTTAAATTTCACTTGGAAAAGAGGCCTAGCGTAGTTGAAGTATTCGTGAGAAAAGTGAACTATATAATAAAATATGAAGGCGAAAAAATTTTTTTCCTTCGGTGGTGCGTATATAGACACTTTTGATCCTTTTGGATAGCAACGCGCAGAACTTTGATAAATTCTTCATCGTAATAAAATAACTTCGCACATTAAGCGTTGAACACTGTGAACTGTGCATTTTAACGAGATAGCTAGGACCCTATAGTAGAGACTTGTGCAAGGCCGTAACCCTGGAGAGGGTCCGAGAACAGCCACCTCTGTCTCCCTCCATTCAATTACCTATTTAAATTCATATTTTAACGTATGGTTTTGGTATTCTTTTTTGACACCTTGTCGATACGCACTTGATCAAAAATGAAATGGACTTGAACACGTTTACAACGTAACATTGACTTGGAACATTTGTCAATAAAAATGTATTATTTAATTATTAATCGAGTAATACGGATTTATTTTTTACACTTTATCATCATTCATGACTACACTTGTATATAAATACATGTATCTTACAATGATAATAAATTATTCATTTTAATGGTAGATACATTGTAACAGAAATTTTATTTTATATTCCAAATGAATTAGCAATATGTAAAAACTTTGACAACACAGGTTAAAAGTGTTTTCTCATTAAATACAATTTTCATATTAAAGCAAAATATTATTTAACCTCTTTAAGAGGTGTATATTTTAATAAAAGGATAAATTCTATTTACAGTACTATATAGATATCTTAGGAAAATGGTTTATGCAAAAGATAAAATAAATTAACAGCGTTTCATATTAACACAATCAAATTGTAAATTTATTCTCATCTCATATATATTTCATTCGTACTATATAAACTTCATTTGCATCATTTATTGCAATTTTATAATTAATACAAACAATACTTATTTTTAAGCATAATTATTAATGAAATCATACCTATTATTTGTACATTTTTCAGGACTTTTTAAACTTGTTACAGCGTACAATGACAGTACAATCTTTACACTATAATGTAATTATTTCGTATTTTTTTTCTTTTGTATAATAGTGTATATTTTATTTAAAATATTACACATAGACCAGAGACTTCAAACCATTTAATATTGAATCGGAAATTAAGTTGTAAAAACTATTACGCTGGTTATAATTGTTTTCTTTTTTAACACTAATGCTTTAATTTTGAATTCATATAATGAATATTCCAAATTAATTACTTACATTATTATGCAAACTTACATGTATTAATAAAACATACATTTTTTAATTTTCGAAAAAAATGATAATTCATCTATTTTATTAGATTAATTATCTTTTTTGACAACAAACTGTTTAGAATATTATAATTTATATATGTTTTGTGTTTATTGTAATATATTAAAGAATATAATCTCATATTTTACAGAATACTAACTTATAATAATTATTATATTAAATGTAGAAACTTGAATCGTTACAAAAAAATAAGTTACATGTTTTAAAAAAATGTAAAATAAAAATGATTTCATTTGAAAATCTAACATAGATAAAAATATAATGCTGTATATAAGCATCTGACGGTTTTGGAAATATGTTTGTTAATGTTTTCGTTCGGCTTCGGTAATATTCTTAGGGAAAATACACAGAACAAAGGTTTCAGTTTAGTACATGAAACATTGAAGAATGAGTAAGCGTGTTGTTGAATTAGAATTGTTTATCAAACAAACTCGTGTATAAGAGAGTATAGTAACATTTTCATTATACTTCGTTGTCATGTAGTAGAATTTTATACTTAGTTTGGAATATAGTAAATGTTTTTCTTGAATAGAATGAACTGGTCATTTTAAATTCTACGCATAAAAAAATGTACATTTTTTGAATTGGATTTATTGGAATGAGAATTTTTAATATAATTAAATATTTTTATTAATTATTCATTGATTGAAATAATTGTTAATATACTTTAACACACACACACATATATCTATATATATATATATATATATATATATATATATACATATAAATATATATATATATATACATATATACATATATATATATATATATACATATATATATATATATACATAAATATATATATATATAGAAATATATATATATATATATATACATATATATATATATATATATATATATATATATATATATATATATATATATATATATATCCTAAATGTTTTTCTAAAATATCTATTAATACATATACAATTATTCTGATTTTTTGAGGCGTAACGTTTGATTTTAAAAGAAAAAGGTGTTTGTAGGTATCGAGATATTAGTAAAATGTCGTGTTTCTTTTTTAAATTTCAACAAAATTCAAAAAATAGAGTAAATAATAATGTTCTGCTCTTACTTAATTTTAGAGTTGATAATCTAATAAAAACTTTTTTAATATGATCAATCAACTTTATATTTGAAACTGAAGTAAATTATTTATTGAGGTATGGTTGTGGTTACTATAAAATATTTTATATGTTCATTTAAATTACTGTCAAGTATATTTCATCAAATAGATTTTATTTTACATTTGAATACTAAAATGAACATTTATAATTTCAAGTTTTAAATATAAAAAATAATTAAATGCTTTTTGAAATTCGAACTAAATATTTGATTTATTTACCTTACCTAGTATGTGTGGTATTTGATTATATCGTATATATATATATATATATATATATATATATATATATATATATATATATATATATATATATATATATATATATATAGTCATTGAAAACATACATTGAAATGCTTTTTCATTAATTGATATTCAAATCGTTTACTTTCTATTTTATCGATGATGAGTTTAATTTAAATGTTGATATTTATAAAAATATAAAATGACTCTTTTTTAAAAATTATTACACTAATTGTTCTGAAAAAATCAGAGTATGATCATAGGTAATACTTTAAAGAATTCTGTACACAAGAGAATATGTAATTAAATTGATGATTGTTTAATTGAAAATTAACCCATATCAACTTCTTATCAATACAATAATTAGTTTAATTTGTGGAAAGTTGCATATTCTGTCATTGGTGCTTAATAAATAAATACAATTCACCAGTTGAACAAATATTAGTGTAAAACGAATCCTGTTTTAATTGTATAAATCAGTTATCATATTTCACAAACTAAACCTTAATATCCTCAATCGAAAATGCTATCCACGGCTTTGATTCTGATGGGTATTTCGCACTAACTACATTCCCGCCCCATTAAATTGACTCGTGCATCATAATGTTTTTCTTGTGAATCTACCGGCCATTGGGAGGATAACTCTCATACTTAAAACAAATCCCTCTCCCTGTCACCACCTATCACTCATTCCACGCATATACACGACGTTAACCTGTAGTGCGATTCTGTAAGTTTACAATAAATATATTATACGTGATAAATACTTGTCAATTTTTTGCATACTAGTCAGACAAAAATGTATTGGTATTCAATTTTTATTCGCAACACTGACTCCAGAAATATAATGCAAAACTGTAACACGACACTACGTTCAAAACGTAATAGGTGAGATTCCTTTTGTTATATACGTTACAATATAAAAAGGAAATAGAAAGAAATGTGATATCCGAAAATGTTCTTTTTTGCTGTAATGATGACAATGTATTTATTTTTTTTGTCAATTTATTATTATAAACGATGTACTTTTCATACGCGGTTCAATACATTTGTAGATATTTACATACGTACGTAAAAATGCATATATATATATATATATATATATATATATATATATGTATAATTATTGTTAAAAATATCAAATTAGTCAATAGAATTGATGACAAATAAATATAAGAAAGGGACATTTTTTTAATGTTCTCAATATTTTTCATATAGTAAATATATCAAATAAATCAATATGAATTCTAAATAATTAAATAATACTTCCATAAACTATATTTCAATATATATATACTGAAACTTGTATAGAGATAAATAAATAAACATAGAAATGATATTTTTTAAATTACATTTTTCAGTTCTTGATTTCGTTTTAAAATATTTTTAATTAAATATATTTTTTAAAGAAAAAAAACTCAAATATAAAATCAATACTAATTACGTTAAAATATTATAACACATATTACAGAATTTCAGCACCTCTCATGCAACTTCCTTACGCGAATATCGTCTTCGCACACATTCCTCACACCCGTCCTTTGCAAGCGTCAACACCCTACCATTGCCCCACTTAAACAGACACTGAGCTAAGCTTTCGCTGATACTACAAGAGAATTTCATCCCCTCTATTGTAGGTATACTAAACATCTGTGTTCATCGGAAGTGCAAATATTTGCACTGTACGCTAATTTAACCTCACTTTTTTATATTAAAATCTTGATTGGAAATTTCGGATTCTATCTACTTTGTTCGACAAACTTCCTTTTTTTCTTTATTAACAGTGCACCAATTAATGCGCTCTACGTGAATATATCAATTTTATTTTTTCCGTGTTCGTAGTTTTAGTTTGTTTGACGTGTAGCCATTATCTGCTTGTTAAAGACCAATTTGCAGTTCCTTTTTGGTTGTTGTAAAGTTTATGAAGTAGTTAAGGTACGAGAATTATTACTTGGCTGATGTCTTGAATTTACTCATCGTATCAATTTAATAATTTCCATGATATGTTAGTAAACTTCAATGAATTTACGAACACAATGATTGATGTTACACTTTTAGTAAATCGTTTCTTAATTGTCGTTGAATTATATTTAATAAAAAGTATCAAAATGTTAAATAACAATTTTCTCTATAATTATGGAACGTTAAATATTTTTTACATGTGATTTATTTTATTTTTATTTATTGATTTGTTGCTAAGAAAACAATCAATTGAAATTCGATTAAAAAATACATAAATTATTTTATTTTAATATATGATTCATTGATAATAAATCTTTATTAAATTTAGATGTTATCTCAAACATAATACCATTTTGTATAATTTCATACCGAAAATAACTTCATCGCCTTTTAAAATATGCTTGAGGTTGAATATGGGATTATTATAAATTTCACGCAAATCATTTTAAATAATTTCAAATACCTTTAACAAATATATCGATTGACTATGAAAATAAAAACAAACATCATACGTGAAATTTTAATCACATATGAAATGGAACATTGTTTGAAAACAGTAAGGTTTATTCATACGTAGACACAAATGATCCTTTTTCACATACTGTACTCCGAATTCAGGTAACTTTGTTTTCCCACTCGTATTCAAGAGTTTGTAAAAGTGTACCAAAATTAATATACATATTTGTGTAGGCTAGGTTCAAAGAGAGACTTTGGCACCCTATCCGAAATAACTTGATGCAATGTTTTCTTAATTGAGTTATAGTGAGACTTCATTACAAGACATGAATACGGAATATCTCATATTGTTACGAGTCAATTTAAATGTACATACTATAGATTAGGCTTGCGAATAAAGAAGACGGAAAAATAAAGGGCGATAGTTGAAAAGAGTACGTGAGCATGTTGCAGATTCTCTGTTTAAACGAATACACGGATTCTTGGTTAACTTTTTCAAAGAGATTGTTGGTATCTTTAATATTATATTATTAAGTTTATCGAGATTTTTTTCATTGTTTATTAATTAAAATATATTCTCATTTAATTATTTTTAATATAAAACATATAAATACATATATATATGATCAATTTTTACTCACTTACTGGTGAAGACATTGATTGATGAAGAATATAATTTTATTATATATACTGTCAAAAATTATCCATTTTTAAAGTGTACTTCAAAAATATATTTTTAAAATTATTTTATATTTCTAAATCATTATTTACTATTTTATTTTTCACTCATTAAATGTATAATATTAAAATTATGAATATTTTTTGTAACGGGAAAAAATTGAAATTATTTCTTATAAATACGATTTTTATTATTTACTTCATTAAAAATATATTATTTTTTGTAGCAGATTTTATAGTGTTTTTTTTTAAATAAAAAAGATAGTATTGTATTATAAAGTTTAAACGAAAAAGTATCAAGTACTGCAAAGATTTTTTTAAAAATAAATAAGAAGCATTTATAATATAATTATTGAAGAATTAGTCTTTAACAATTGTTTATAAAATGAATATATCAAATGAGTATGCATAGCTATTATACTTATATAGCTTATATACTTATTTTCAAGTACATTATATATATACCAGCAAATAATTAGTTATTAAAAATTTATAATGAAACATTACATAATGAGATATATTTCATATTCTAACAGACGTTTATTTTTTGTAATTTTTTATTCTTAGTTTTAAAGCGAACATAAATATTTTATATTCAAATTCTTAATACCCACACTTTATCTAGAATATTATTTTATCATCATATACAATGTTAATGATTAAATTTACACAGAAATATATCTCT
Organism: Acanthacorydalis orientalis; assembly: GCA_034766995.1. NCBI lineage: Eukaryota > Metazoa > Arthropoda > Insecta > Megaloptera > Corydalidae > Acanthacorydalis > Acanthacorydalis orientalis. Next base: position 17,150,401 of record CM068324.1, on the reverse strand, counting down.
TTCTCTATCTATCTATCTATCTATCTATCTATCTATATATATATATATATATATATATATATATATATATATATATATAATGTTTGCATATTTAAATGGATTATATTTTCTTCACACGCGTCCGCTGTGGAAACGCATAGATTTATTTCCATTTACATGTCAGTCAGTCATTAAATTACCTATAACACATCAATCAATGTTGTCACCAGGAGCATCCAGGGGGAAATGATTTTATTTTCATGCTGAAAACTGCCCAGGGTTATTTTTTAAAAACATTATTTATAATTCGTTCGAAATTTGGCTTTACATGTTAACATAAATTCATTCAATATTCTCAATACCATTCATGTTTATATACTTAAATGTTTCTAAATGGAAAGGTAATCTATGACTAAATACGTACACACAAAACGTTATATATATATATATATATATATATGTATACTTTTTCTATATATATATATATATATATATATAGAAAAAGTTCTATTATAAATTAAACTTTTTTTCTGACCTTATCTGTGTGGCGCAATTTTATTAATATAATATATTTTAATACAAGTTTGATAAAAATAATTACTGTTCTTTTTTAAATATTAATTTGAATTAACTTAATAAAGAAGTTTTCGTAATTATATATTTTGTATAAAATGATAATTTATCAACCACTTCTTTTAAACATAATGTATATATTTTTTAAATAAATACATTTATATTTATTTTCATAACCTATAAGTAATTTAACATAATATTTCGTTAACTAAATAATCATATAATGTTCTTTTCTACGAGTTTCATGATATGTTCCTGATAAGTTTATAGAGAGAAAAAAATAGTTGTAAATCTTGTTCGTTCGTTCAATGTGTGTAAGCAGAAAATACTCGATTCAACGTCGTCGTACGAAAAGTACCAAATGTCTAGTTGTGGAAGTGAGTGCGAATCATTCGATTACTGAATATATACCTCCAGTAATTTTTGTTACTTGATTACGTCATTAGTATTGGGTATCTGCGCAAACTTTTGGATAGCTAAAGTTGCAGTCGCCAGACAGCCAACGGTCTAACTTCATTTAATAAGAACCAGAACGAAGTTCAGCTATCGGAGTGATAATAAAAGAAATGCGCAAGACGGAACGAACTTAAAATCCTAAATGGTTTATTTTAACATAAATGTATCCGCAAATATACGTACACGCGTTGCTTTCCCAAGAATCTGAAATCCATAATAGACTACGTGATCACCAAACAAAAAACAAATTTGAAAGCAGAGCATGTCATGCTACATATATAAGCTATAGGAACTGAATATGAAGTAGAAGATTATGTACAAGGGCTACAAAAAAAGGATATTCTGTAGTGTTTTGTTAATACTATAATATATTGTTTAAACCTTTTGTTATGTTTACATTCTTTCATTGACGTTTTCAGCTCTTACTTAACACAAACGATGAGATAGAAAAAACATAGTACATCACAAGCACTAACAATGTTTGACTAACACCTACTGAACAACAAATTATTGTTTGTATCTCAAATAATTTCATTAATTCATAATAGCTTAAATTACTTCCATAAAATCATTTTTGTACTGTATATGTATTAATTACAATAAATAAATATTTATGAAAAAATATTTATATTAAACCCCATAAAAGAATCGTTATAAAATAATTCTTAACTCTATACATTATCTTACTATTTTGTATCCATTCTTTGATTTTAATTTAATAATAAACATTAATGTATCTGCGCTGTTATAATAGAAATGTTGGATTTATAAAGAAACACACACATGTATATATATATATATATATATATATATATATATATATATGAATAGTAATTTAATTTAAAATAATTCGAAAAATCAAATAATTGCATCAAAATTAATATTTTTATTATGCAAAATTCCCTTGCAATGTAAAAATAAAGAATCAAACCTTTTGAAAATTTAAAAGATGAACGTACCTTTACAAAAAATAATTGAAAGCATCTAAATATAAATGAAATATTTAATTTTGAATAAATTAAATCACTGTAAAATCTTCAGTCACATCAACGTTATTATCAAAGATTAAGTAGAAAATCAAATATAAATGGAATTCATTAAATAAATTGTGTCAAAAACGTTTTGAACGTTGACAATTGAACAAAAATCAAATCCATCGGCAGCCCCATTTTAAAATGATTCAATTATTACGAAAGTATAAAGTATAAAACGAATGGGAGACAATATCTATTAGAGGCAAAGTTGGCATGCTTAAGAAATAGCTGTAGCCATCTTTCATCAGCAATTGAGTTGCATATCAGTTCTAATTATCTAACCTAAGTGAAGCAAGAATGAGGGCTGTAACTGGAAATCAGCTAGGAACAGCATGCCCCGACGCCGAACAGCTCATTCCCATAGAGAACTACATTTTCTCTTCTACAGGGATGGGAAAATATGTACAAAATTTGTCTCGCCTTCTATTTATTTACAGGAAAAATAAAATGCCGTGTTCTTTTCCTTACGTAACGTATCGGACTGGTACTTCAGCGTAAATTAATTAACTAAATTTAAAAAAGAAACGTTTTTCTGTCTATAAATCTCTGAATCTGATCATTTGTTCACGGCTTTTTCAAAACTTATCTCTTATACGTCTATTCACAATTTCATTCGTATATATATATATATATATATATATATATATATATATTGTCATTCGTTCAAGGTTTTATCGTTTTAACAGTTCATTTTCTTTTTCTTTTCTTTCCGATTTTATCTGAAATTCATTTTGTTCGCATACATTTTACACAAATATATACACACATGTGTACGTATATATATATATATATATATATATATATATATATATATATATAAATAGTATTATCACTTTAAAAAATCAATTATAAATGCTGTAAATAATTAAATTTAAAAAAATATAATAAATCTTATTAATAATATTATATATAATTATATTATAATATAGTGAGGTTCGAGATATAAATTTATTAATATTATAATATATATTATTATAAATATTCCTTACAAATTGATATTATGATGGGTTGAGTGCATTATATGGCTCTTTTAATATGAAAACGAAGCATATTTAATGAACAAACAAGACAGTGTAATATTTAAGGTATCTGTCTAGAATATAAAATATAAAAGTGATCTGTTGACACTCTTGTAAGTTACCATGTAGATAAAATACATTTGGTTAAATATTTGAATCTTTTTAGATGATTGAAAACCTCAAGGCAATAACAGTTTTGTTTTTGTTACCCGGCACTTGTTTTTTATTTTATTTAATCCCTCAAGCTTGTATACTAAAAATATCTCGCGGCTGTAAAACTTGCACAGCATCGGTATCCTGAGCCATTCACATGCTGCACAACCTTGTATAAAGTATAAAGAATATTTAAATAATATTCTTTTTGTCATTCTAACAAATTTGTTGAATAATTTTAAATGAAATTTGTTCGCTGGTTATAAATTATTATAAAAAACTATTTTAAAATTATTTTTATATCCAAACAAAAAATTATTTCAAATAATTTTATTAATAATATTTTATCTATAAATCAATTCCTTTGACAATTAATTTAAATACAATTATATATATATATATATATATATATATATTATTTCTTTTAATACTAGTTATCTGTAAACTAAAAACTTTATAAAACGAGGGAAAATAATTTTAATCATCAATTAAAAGTTATAAGTTCTCATAGAAACTTATTTTAATTTGATAGGAAAGAATTTTAAATGATATTTTTTTTAATTTTCTTTTATTAATACTAAATTTATGTACATATATACATATATATATATATATACGGTATGGTACATAATCTTAGAAATTCAATTCTTAAATTTATTTCTAGCAAAAAATTGGCAACCGTATACGGAAACTTTGCCAAAACTAAACTGAATTCGACAGAATATTACGAAAAAAAATTCGTCAAGTATGTAACATACACTTATTCAGTGTATAATAAAATCTTAAGTGTGATAATTGAAACGTCTATGTATAAAAATCATTTTTATATAGTGTCCGTATATTCAACAGTTTTTTATTAATAAGAAGTCATATTTAAATATTAGTTTATTAATTTGATTAAATTGATTTCTATTTAAATTGAAATAAAAAGTAAATAATGAATATGCAATTTAAAAACATATTGCTTTTAAATATTTATTATCAAAATATAAAAATGAATCCTGCATTAAATCAATAAAAAATTATAAACGAATATAAATACAAATAAATATTAAATGTTTAGAACGATATATATAAAATATTTATAGAGATTGAATGAAAAAACAAATGGAAACGTTTTTCATTAAAAAATATACAATCCTTTTATTTCTAAAAAAAACGAGAAAACTCAGGAGACAATACAAAAATAACAATCAAAATTAATAATCAAATAATTAAATTTTATTAAACAACTTTCTTGAATGAACCTACTAAAACATACATACGCCAGTAGTCATTTATCACAATTACAGAACGTATTAAAAATAAACTTTGTTGTTATTGTGTTTTTTCCACAACTTCACAATTATTTAAAACAACACATTGCATCGTATCGTGAATCACAGCTGATATAAATAATTTAATTTGAGAACGTATTGATAACGCTACGGTCTCTGATAATAAAGGTTAAATTTGTTTTCAACAGTTTTCAATTTATTACATATGACGTGTGTGCCAACCCTCTCGCTGTTCTAAAACTCCCTACGTTCCCCTAAGGGTAAAGTATAAAAGGCAATAAAATTGTGTCAATTAACATGGTACATTACAATAAAGAGAATGTTTAAAGTACTTCGCCGTAACATTTGTATTCATATGTATATCTATATTATTTTTGTATTACCGCCATGGAAAAATTAAATATAAAAGTTAAGTATAATTAATAAATAAATGGGCTTTTTAAATTTATATACATACGTAAACATACATTCACATCATTTATATGTATATATATATATATATATATATATATATATATATAAATTGAAGTTAATAATCATTGTTATTTAAAAGACTTCTTATTTAATATAAAAAATCCCCAAAGATTCAACATTTACTTAAACGTTGTTCAAAAAAGTACATACACACAATCGTAAATAATATTATAAAATATTATACTCGTTTCTTCATTAACAATTATGAGATTTTCTCGATGTGTTTTTTAATATAAATAAACCTTCTTTGATATATAAAGAACGTAATTTTGTAAAATAATCCCAGTAGAGTGGAAAACGAGTATATTGGCAGCCTGAATGTATTGCTGAACGTAAAAGAAAACAAACTTTAAACATAATCGATAACATAAATTTCTAATTATTGTGCACTTAAAGCACAAGACAAAGACGAATGATGTATTATGAACACATGCTTTGCTAGCAGGTTATAAAGGATGTAGCGAGATGCTCTTGCCTAGCCAACAGTGACATATTTCATTTACAAGTTTCGCAACGTTTAACTATAATGACTTTGAAAGTGACTTCATTAACCAACAACGTATTTCCTAATCGATAACAGACCGCCGTCTACTCGACGATTTATATTTTACCCTGCGTTCAATACACTTCACTTCAATGATCTTCACTTAGCGAAAAAGGATAAATCTATTGATATAATAAAGGTGTACGTAATGAGAAATGACACAAATAAGATGAAAACGTAACAGTGTTTAAACTCTTCGACGTTAATGTTAGAAATTTGAAATTAGCGCGCGAAGAAAAATTTATCAGTTATTACTTAAGCAAATATTCAAACATAATTACACATTATGCTTTTTTAGCCCCAAAAAAGTTTTTGCTCAAAACTTTAGATTATATCATTTTTTTATTAAAGATATTTGTCAACTTCTTCGACCTCTAATATCGTTAAGAAGATTATTTTATCAATGTTTAGTTAATAAAAGATGACATATGCCACAACACCGGATTAATACTCGTAAAATGTTAGCAGACATATCAGTACTCATAAAAAAAATACTAGATACACTTTAATATCAAACGAAATATATTAAAAATATAGTTTTTAATAAAATATTTAAAAATAATTTATGTTACCAGAGCTACATAAAAGATATTTATTTATTAATTTTTGCGAATGAAAATACTACTAATGGCTTGTTTATATTGCATATTTTATAAAATATCCTTAAAACACGCACACTCACACGTGTATATATATATATTAATGAAATAACTGAACCAAGAATTCATGAACAAAACTGTAGCTGAAGGATTGAATATGTGAATTGATTAGAGACAAAGATATCATTTAATTAACTGCTTAACAAGCTTTATTTTAATAATCCAATTTTAAGATTATTGACATAGTGAAATTGTATTTAATTAAGAAATAAATTACAACGAACTATTAAATAGCATAGAAATAATCCCATTAGAATACTTCATACTGATTAAAAATACTTTTTAATCCAGTCAATTTAAATAGTATATATTTTAGAATAATTGAATTTGTTCTTTCTATTATTTGAACATTTTATTGAATTAATTCGTTAAAATGTATTACAATTTCTTTCATACAATACATTTCTAATGGATAATGAAAATTCTACTCATATTCTAAATGACTGTATAAGATCAGATTTCAAAATATCAAATAAGTTAATTATATTCTAACGTTCTAAGGTAGTATTATTGTTATTTGTTTGAAAAATCATATATAAATATCAATAAAGTGTAATTGGATCTCAGAAAATCATTTTTGTGCAATAAACGTATATTTAATCAAGTAATAATTTTTTATGATATTTTTTTTCTCATTTTACAATCGAATATATATATATATATATATATATATATATATATATGTGTATATATATATATGTGTATATATATATATATATATATATATATATATATATATATGTTTAATTAATATTTCAGAAAATATCTCAAAATACAATTACTTTAAATAATAATTTCGTTTCATGATTTTTGTAATTATGGGTATAACCTGTTAAAATTAAAACTGTTAGTTTTTCAACTAATAATAAGATAATTCATAAAATTTGCTATGTGTACATCGTTAAATTCATATATATATATATATATATATATATATATATATATATATGTGTGTGTGTGTGTATGTATATATATATATATATATGACTTTTTTAAATTAAAATTATATTCGAAAATGAAAATTTGATTTTTAAATTAATCATATATTTTTTTGAGATTATAAAGGATTTAGTCTCATGTTTGTTTCATTTGTCAGTTAAAAATTGTAAAAAGAAATATAGATAAAAGAAATGACTGAATCGAAAGTGTATAAACTTACAAAGATAAAAAGTATAAGGAAGATACGAAGGGTGTTTAATAGCTTCGAATATTTTCTCAGATTTTGTATAGTAAAAATTAGAGTAAAATTTCAGTAACCGATAATCAGAGAATAAATGAATAATTTATTTACGAATATTGATAATTATTGTTCCCATTGAAATTACTTGCTGTCTTGAAGTGTATAATAATCATACAGTTATGTAGAATGAATGAAGCTTACGAAATATAATTGTTAAATTAGTATTCAGTCGAATATATTTTTAATATGTAAAATTTGCTAATTTCAACAACAGTTTCGTTAACACAACATCATTATTACACAGCCGTCCTAGATTACAGTGTAGTACACAAACAGATTAGGACAAGCAAGCGTGCCGAGCCTCGTCGCTTAACACTTCGCTAAGAAAACGTTGTTTCCGGCGAAACAACGGCTTTGCACCCCCGCACCTTTACTATAATTTGCTGCCTGATTAAAATGGCATAATGGCACAATTAGTACTTCTACAGTCGACGACTTCTACGCTACAATTCATACTGTTGACTCATCCACGCTTCATCTGAATTGTTATGTAGTGTATTATGTTTCACCTGAAAATATACTTGTTGGAATTATCTCCAACGTAACTTGGATTGGTCTATTTTCTAATTTGTTTTCTTTACGATCTATTTGTTTTATTAACAAAATGAAAAACACGAACAAGTATATATATATATATATATATATATATATTTTCTATACAATAAAGTCTTTTTACCCACTGTTACCAATTTTTTATTACTGTGTACGATATTTTACTTTTTTATTTAATACCATGTCTGTAAATTATTATTAACTGCGATTATTAATAGAATACGAGTCCCTTAATTGTCGTAAAAAGAATCATATAATAAATGTTTCATTTTAAATTAAACTTTCATGAAAAACTTTTTTGAATTTTATAAAATTATTACAGAAAGCTAGTATATTTTGTGTTGTTGTTAAGAAAAATATTTGTCCTAGATTTCATATCTATATTTAGTACATTTCTGCATTTCATTATGTTTTAGATCACTATTTGCTTAGTCTTTTTAATTTATCTATATTCACTCCAAAACAACTTTTCGTTTCATTTTCTTATGGACACATGTTACACAAAATCTAATTGAGAGAAGCTCAACTACAAAGAAAAAAGTATTATATGTACTTATTTATACTCAAAAAAATCATCGAGTTTATTTTGTAAAATATTTATATTTGATTACTTTTATGTACCAGAAATGTTTAACAAGGCATTGCTTCATCCTATAAATTAAATCGGAGTAAAAATTTAATTTATAGTATGACTGTTTATACATTGTCGCATGAATGAAAAACTTTATGTTGTAATTTAAAGTTAATACAATACGTATCTATAAAGTGTATTTTACGTTTCATAAAATGTATATAAAGTTTATGCTACTAAAAGTGTGGATAGACAACAATGTAAGAAATTGGATATTATTTTCAACAGTCTGTTTATATTTTATTCGAAAGGATCGGATATTATTGATTTTCTTTTCTGTATGTTTGTATTACATTCATCATACGACAAATTACATCTAACAAATGATTCAACATTCATGATCCTCATTATTCTTCATCAATTTACTCGTGAATAAAACAGACTATGTGCTAGCATATTTTTTTATTATTCAAACACATGAAACTCATCACTTCAACATACGTTATTTCATATTTCCATATTTATATATATATATATATATATATATATATATATAAATAAATAAATAAATAAATACTGGTAGAATATTCCCTTAATATAAGAATATAATGTTTCGTTAAATGTGATAAAAGTCCATTTAAGGATTAAGATTGTTTCTTCATTTTTTTAGAAATTACTTTTTAATATTCATTTTAATTCAGATCTCTTTTATTCATAAATGTAAATGAAAAACAGTACAAACCGTTAAATTTCGATTTAAATTAATATTTCTCAATAATTTGTTTCGAATCTGCTGGATATTATTTTTGAGTGGAAATATTTAATAGAATTTAATTTATTAATGAATTATTTGATAAATATTAGACTTTGTGAAAAATATTATATTATCACACGTGTTTCTGCTTATTAAGTGTATATATATATATATATATATATATATATATATATATATATATATATATATATATATATATATATATATATATATATATGAATACACGTTTGAGCTTCATGACCTTTATATTACCAAGTGAATACTCGAGACATTTTTATACGTCTTTGTTCTTAAATAACTAAGTTCCTATAAAATACTCTATAAAAAAATTAACTGTCCACAATGAACAGCAAAAAAATAATAATAATAATAACACAATATGAAAAAAGAGAGCATGTAAAGAAATGTAACAACACATCAAAATACAAAAGAGGTCTTGAAGGTCTTATATAAATGCAAAGTTCGAGCGACGACCGACAACTAAAGTACTCAACGAACAAACATAAAGATATAACGAGTGCATTCTCTATGTTTTTCTTAATTGTCCGACAGAATGAAAACGGTTCCATAACACTCCAGGGAACTGTTCGCTAACTAACGCTTATAGCATAATATAAATCTCATCTAGGGTTAACACACCAACTTCTTGTTGACTGATAAGTGACGCGGTGGTACAGCCGTTCGTTCGTTCTTTCTTTCTTTCTTCCATTCATTCATAGAGAAATACAAACGGTTCATTTTTATTTGCTTTCTGTACATTTAAACGTCGACAGTAAGAAAACACTTACTTGAAACTTTTATCCAATACTTATCTACTTTATGACAACTATTTATCTTACTCATAAATGAAATTATTTTATAGTCATTTTAAAAATTATATATATATATATATATATATATATATATATATATATATATATATATAAGAGGAATATGCATATTTTTAATGATTTATACATACATATAAAATAATAATTAAGCATGTACGTTAATAAGAAATCCTAGGTACTAGAGGACACAAAGACTTTGTATGAAGTTATTTTTATAGACAAATTAAAAAAATGCATTTTATACAAGTAAATAACTAATTCTATTAAAGTGCATCAACATATATATATATATATATATATATATATATATATATATATATATATATATATGTGTGTGTGTGTGTGTGGATATGTTCTTCATTTACTGAAACAATAAGATATGCTATTTTTATCTTAAATAAGTATTCATCGACACAATAATATTAAACCTCGTATAAATGAAATTGCAAAAGAGCATACTCTATAGTCATCCGGTAGTGGGTCAACCACGACCCATTGGTCATAATCAGATTAATTCGTGAATCCATTTAGTCTTCTCACTTCTGAAGATAAGCTTATAAATTGAGCCACAACTGAGAATAATCCCAGACAAACATTGCTATCATAGAAATCGTTGTTTACTTAGGCACCAGCTGTTTAAAATAGAATTCAGCCTACATACGAATTACAAATATATATATATATATATAAATATATATATATATATATATATATATATATATATATATATATATATATATATATAGATAGATAGATATGTAAACAGAAAATTTATGTATATATATATATATATATATATATATATATATATATCTGTTCATGAATCAATGTCAATCCGTTAAAATATTAAATAAGTAACAAAAATTTTATGCATCAAAACATATAGGGAAAATATTATTTCTTTCCTACAACAGAAATCGTAAAACTAACTTAAGAATGAAACAACATATATATATATATATATATATATATATATATATATATATATATATATATATATATATATAAATACACGTTCTATTTATAAGCAAAATATTATTCTATATTTTATAAGAACTACATACATACAAATAATCGAAGATATGAAACAAAGAAATATTATCAATCCCAAAATAAACATTACAGATAGATTCACAATGAGGTCGAATAAGAAAAGAGACTCGACAAATAAAAATTTCAGCGTTGATAGAAATAATTTCAATCATTTTCCGTTCGTATATGGTATAATTGAAAAATCGAAATAACATTTAATAATGTTCCGAATTCATTAGGAAAAGTAATTTTATTAAAACGTTTGTTTTAAAGAATATTATTTATATACTTCATTAATTTAAACCTATTTATATATTATGTTAAGAAATATTATGTGTTTCATTTAAATCGGAATAAATAATTGTTAATTATGTTGAAAATAATATATAAAAATAAAAAAGAATTTAAGTTAAACTGCTGATTGAATTTTGCTTGGTATTTAAATCTAGATTTGCAGCATATTATCTTTAAATAATGTTATGATAATATATATATATATATATATATATATATATATACATAGATATATATATACATATCTAATTTTCATGTAGACAGTTTTAATCTTGTAATATCGCTGCATGGGTCAAAGTGCATTGTTTAGTAATATTGATTTTATCAAACAAATGTGTAGCTTTTTAAAATATAAAGTAAATATAGAAACATATTACAAAATATATTATAATTGTCACGTTAAAAAGTAACTTGATTTGCGAAAAGTTAATTTTTATTGATTTTAAAAAGTTTTTAAGATTAATGTTCATTAAACAACGAAAATAAATTGCTTTTTTAAAGAAAAATCACTTATTCTTTTAATATAAATTCTAATTTATGACACTTTAGTCAACAAGTTTTTGTATTATGATCGCTTGATTAAAAAGTGACTATCTCTCTAATAAAAAAAAACACTTAATAGTTTTAAATTTTGGTAAGTAACACTTTATACAAACAATTTATTATATTATGAATCAATTAAATTTTTATTTAAATATATACATGGTTATTATTTGATAAAATATCTATATTTTTGCTGACTGATTTTTCTAATTTTTCATTGTGAATTTTAAAATTAAAGATTCTTTATTTTCAGTACTGAATTAATTTCTTGTCATGAAAATATCTCCTAGATTTCACAATCTAAAAAACACTCTTGTTTCATTAACCTTTTCGAATCATTATCGTCTACATAAAAGCGTAATATTTCTAAAATATTAATTAAGAAAGGATTTTTAAATCAGACTTCATACTTGAAAAAGTTCAACGTACAAATGCAAAATCTCATCGACCTCAATTACTCTTTACTGCGTACGCGGTGTGCGTATAAATTCGACACGGTCAACTATTTTTATTTAAATGTATAATACTGATCGTTTTACATAAAAATATATAAATTATACGCGCTTGATTCGTACACGTCTCATATTAATCTCGCAATAATGTCGAAAATGATAATCAACATAAATGTGCACGTATTAATCTGTACAGTGAAATGAGCACGCGTATAAAACCTAAAATTAAATTATATATGTTATTGCTGTTCAGTATACTGAAGTCATCATCATCTGCTACAAGATTTAGGCCATACCGACAGGGGCTCTCTCCTATCCAGTTCAATTTCAGTGGCGCACCGCGCCCCTCGATCCTCCCAACAACGACGGAAAACTGTTGCTAGAGTACGATTCTAACATTACTGTATCTTTTCTCGTATTATACTTTCTGTATAATCCGTTTGGGTATTCCGTAAACGTCCAGTTTCGCCACATGCTTCTACCGTCTCTCACCCACTTCTATATTTCGTTATAATGTCATTTAATTCGTTTATATTTAATTCGTCACGTATTTTCTCATTTATCTTGTAATCTGTACGTTTGTGCCCGGCCGCTTGTTTCAGAAAATTCATCTTGCCTGTCTAGATTCCTTACTCGTAGTCGCATTTTACAACAAATGATAGCCGTTTCATGCAATTTCGTTATGTTTGTTAGTTAATAGGAAATAATTAAATTAAAACATAGTATTAAATCAAAATCGTTCTTTTTTACACGGGACAAAGCAATTATATTTAATATTTGCTAAAACATTATGGATATTTTAATGAAAAAAGGTTAATTCGTTGCTTAATTAAAAGTTTTCACTACTATATCAAATATATACATATTAATACTGTAACATTACCTTTTTTATCCTATTTACTTATAACAGTATCGTCTTTAAAGTTTAAATACTAACTTCTATATAATTGAATTATATGTAATATTAAAATAAATTAATTGGAATTATTAAATGATTGGCAAATTATATTACTGTCATATAATTATAATAAAATATAAATTTCAAATATCAATTTCTTCTTTATATATATATATATATATATATATATATATATATATATATATATATATATATACATATACATATCCATATATAAAGGTAGATAGATAGATAGAGATAGATTAATAGATAGATGTATAAAGCATCACAAGAAAACACGTACGTTTCGAGAAATAGTAAAGATTAAAAATGCAATTAGCTGCTTCCGATTTCGTAGAGATAAATTGTAGTATTCTGTATGTAATCATAATTCCATAAAACAGTTCATATTTGCTAAAGCCACAAACAAAACATTAGACAAGCCAAGTACAAAACTCGACATGCATAAATTCCGACCAAACAAATGAGTTAGATGTATATATATATATATATATATATATATATATATATATATATATATATATGTGTGTGTGAGTGTGTGTGTGTGTGTGTACATGTACGTAGAGACCTTACACCAAATAGCATGACATGGCAATAATACGAAAGGAGGCAAGCTGACTTCGCTACTTTACAAGGTATTTATTTAAAGGTCGCATATGAATATATTATATTTGGTAATACGTAGAGAACACAGTTGCCATTGGGATATAATGGTAATGGATTAGATGTTACCCCAGCGTAGAATCAACGGAGCAGAAAGCAGTCGCTTTGAAGCTGCAATGTTAGATGGTGTCTCGGCATATGGACTTCTATAGGCGGTATATAGCCGTGTACAAGACTTGCTGCTGATAACTCCTTATCAGATGAACAGTACAGTATGATGTGTCATGTTGTCTGAGGAGTGAAGTTGAGACCACATAGCTTATGTCATATTAATGTTTTGTTATCGTGTACACACATACTTCATACCTACACATATCCTTATACAAGCATGTATTCACACACACCTATATATATATATATATATATATATATATATATATATATATATATATATATATATATATATAATCTTTAATATATGAACTTGAAAAAATTGTGCATACAAAATATACACATGTACACACTTCTTATTAAACGTTTCTTAAACACTGTCGTTTTAAAACTAGTTCAAATACTAATATTAATTTTTAAAAAAAATCTTTTTTTAACAGTATTTGTTTGTTTTACAAAAGCATAATATTAAAACTCCTGGTATATTTCGTAAGTAGTTTAATATGCAAATCAGACAAGTTATAGAAAGATATCTTTATTGGAAACAAAATTATTTTTGTATTATTTATTTAATGTGCTTTTAAAAGTGTTTCGTTAAACATAAATACTTCAAAATAAAATTGGTAGATTTTATTATTTACATTTAAATACAGTCGGTTTTAATTTAGGTTTCTTAAAAAAAGTCAATAATCATTTTGATGTAAATGAAATGAAAATAAAATATAAATTATAAAAAAACAACCCAAAACACATATTTGTTTTAAACAAATCATTTCTGTATTCACAATTCTGAAACTTAAGAAAAGTATCCTTTTAGTCAATTGAAACATTGTAAATTTTAAAAAGTATACTATTTAAAAGAAATAATTGAATACCCTAAAATAGTTTAACTTTCAAATAGCTGAAAATAGTAAATATTTATTGAAAAAATTTAAATTTTGTAGTAAACGATATTTGTATTGACGAATTAATAAAAAATCTTGTGTCTTGGCTCAAATTTATAAGTTATTATTAATTAATGAACAAATAATATTCTTATAATTATTTGGTGAATTATAGAATAGAATATTTAAAAATATTTTGTTATTCTGAGAATACTCATGTATTGACAAAAACAATTTTTCAAATAATATAAAAAATAGATACTTTTATAAATAAAATAGTTCTAATGTATTAATATTCACAAATCAAAATAAAAAACGTTAAATGTTGAAGCATGCCATTATCAAAGTAAAGAATTGAATAGAAGAAACCGTAACTTTGCATATTCAATCATGTCTCATGGGGAAACGCTTGGTGTTGGCAAAAAAACTTTCATTGCTTTATATGGTATAGCCAGATGGTTGCGTAAGTTGATGATATTATTTATTGATTCAAAAAAAATCTCCATAGGATCAACATGAAAAACGATTTAGAGTGAATTCAATACCTGGCGAGGTATATAACAAAATCAGGTTTCACATTGAACCTTTCAATATAAACATTTATTTTATAATAGGACCAGAATTTCTTTCTCATACATTTTTCATCAATTAAACATTTATATTCTATTTTGTTGATATTTTAAAATAAATATTTAATTCTCACTCTCAATTCTCATAGCTATAAGTAAATTAATATAACTAATAACTACACAGAAGGGAAATAAATAAAATAAGAAAACAATTCCTTATAAATGAAAAATGTTATTAAATATAGAAAATATAAAATATAATTTTAAATTTCACTATTTATAAATATGTGAAAGACAATAACATAAAAACGCTCAAAATAAATATCTTAGAGACATAAATTAACCAAATAGATAAGTATTTTATTATTTGTGTAAGTTTTTCGCTATGAATTATTTTATATTTTAACAGTTTGTATTATATTATAATAAAAACACTTAAATATATACAAAATAAAACTAAAACTTGTATCTTAAACTATAAAAAAAAGCTCATTTTATATAACTGTACATTTTTTGATCAAATATTTAATGATCTTTCAGTAAATTCATTATTTGTCTAACCAAATGTTAAGGAAATTTAATAATGTTAAGTACTCGATTGTCCCTTTCAATTGCTGTTAACCCCTCAACACTTCTTGAAATACAGTTTATACAATTCTGGATGTCGATACAAATTATACATATATATATATATATATATATATATATATATATATATATATATATATATATATATATATATATAACTGAATATATCTGCCACGAGTTTTGAACTCGCGTGCGGTGTATACAGTGATATTGAAGTTTGAACTGCTAGAACATTGCTGTTGCTCGGTTATTGTCGAAGACCGGTAAATATGGGCTGTCTTTATCTCCGTTCTATGCGACGGAATTAAATTAAGGGCCAGTGGTTGTGTTACCAGTCTATTTGCTGGGGACAAGACTACTGTCTATTATGAAGTCATAGACTAGCCTCTAAAGCTTAACTCGATTTAATAAGATCGCGTTTAACGTTTATTTGTGGAACATATGGCCAATTTTTGTTCCAAGAATTTATTTCTTGTTTGGATAAAAAATATCAGATTTTTAATTCGTTTCAGCATTCTCTCTTATATACAATTGTTTCCTTTTATAAAAAAAGTTTCAACAATTTTTATATAAAATGTTGCATATTTATAAAAAATTATTTTAAATAATTGAAATTTTAAAATTAAACTTTTTAATTATATAAAAGTTTAGAAATTAACACTATTATTATTAATATATATATATATATATATATATATATATATATATACATACATATATTATTAGAGTCGATATTTTAAAGAATTTTTTGTTATAAACTCCATTTAGTATAACAATAATCAATGTATGAATTGATTCAGTAAATACTTTTCAAAAATATGTTTGTATACAGACTCTTCAAGTGAATATTCAATCGAAAAAAACATATCATTATTCATATTTTTGAATTGACGTAGCTACTTTCAAACAAAGTTTACGAAAATGAATGAACCACACACTATGTGATCACAACTCAAAACACAGAAGCGAAGTATATGCCCTAACACTTTGAACTCACTGTGCGTCAATGTCGACTTTATCTGGATAGAGAATTAGAAACTTGAAATAAAACTTACGTTTCATGAGTTTCAAAGATAAAAGCAACTGGCTCGTTTTGTATGGTTACGAATGATGATGGATGAAACTTAACGCCATCTTTGTAACATTCATATCGTTAGATACTTTATTCCAACTCACCACTATATAATTTATACCCTTCTATCATTTCGAAGAAATCAGAGGAGACACCCACGTATGTACACACTCATAGACTTTGGTTAAGAATAATGAACGTCTATTATGTTGGTAACCTAGTTAAAAGGTATATTATTCAATATCTATCATTATAAAACTTTTATAAAAGAAATGTTGCTTAATATACGTGTATGTAAATACATACACACACACACACATATATATATATATATATATATATATATATATATATTAAAAATCATACTTTAATATAATAATAAATAATTTATTATTATTAAAATATCAACTTACTGAAAAATAAAAGTCTAATAGAAATTGAAATTAATTTTAAAAAAAAAGATATCAATGTATTAATAAAATATAAAAATTATTTCAATAAAATCAGTACGTTAAAAAATGATTTATGTATAACGCTGTATTCATTGTTCTATCATATAAATATAAAAATCTATTTTTGAATGTGTTTTATTTATAGATTGGAAAAAAGACTCAATTTTTAATTTGAAATATTTTTTTGAATTATAATATTCGGTTTTATGAAGTATCAATTTATGAACATTAATTTTATTATTAAAATATATTATATATTGCATATAAAAACATAGTTACATTTTTATTATTTATCATGCATATTGAATGTCTGAAAAGTATTGTCTAACTTTAATAATAAAAAATATTCATCAGACTGTCAGACAATATGAAAAAATAAATAATAGGCTACAGATATAATAAAGGTTATAGACTTATTTGTGATCATTCACCCTATGCAGTATTTTATTTTAATTATATACAATAAAACAACTTTTTGAAATTAAAACAGTTTTTTAAGAACAATATATTAAAAATAGTTAAACTATAATTATTTATTCAGAATGAAATAAGAGCTAGTGTTGAATGATACTATCTTCCTCATACAAAGAAATAATCCGTAGAACAATAAAATGTTAGTAATTGCAATATAATCTTAGTAAATTGCTAACTTTATTGTGTGTAAGACAAGTTCACTTAATTATAATCGATGATGTTATAGTTTCATGTTACTATATAAGTCATTTGTGTTGTTATAAAACAATTTATCTCCCGAACGGTTGATACCTTAATGAATTAATTCTAATAATAAAGAAACATAATTAGAAATATCTTAATTTTGAAAAACACATCGAAATTTAGTATGAAAAATCTTGTAAATAGTAAATATTCATTCAATGACAATAATGATTTATCAAACGGAACTATCTTATTACTGAAAATGATGTTTTATTAATTCGTAAAAATATAAAATCAATTTTTATATAAATCACTATTTCATTTCTATTTTTTTTAATAAATAACATGAATATATTGATGTTTCATAAAATAAATAGCCCAATTAAAAATAAATATTATCGTTGAAATTTCCCTTTTAGTTTAATTTTACTATTAAACTATTCTTTTTTAGTTAATATATAAGCAAAGAAACGATTGAAAAAATCATGAATTAAATAAATAATCTATTGAAAATTCGAAAATAAATATTTTATAATAAATGAAATCAAACTTTCATACACACATACACACACTTACAAGTATATGCAATGTATGCAAGTATTTAGAAGTCTGTGCTTGAAATGATGCGAGAATATTCTGAAGCTACTAACGGAAGCCTACAGAAGCTGGGATTTTGGATATTTTATGCATATGCGTACTATAATCGCCAATGTTGGTGCGGCCTGTCTCTACCCACGCCACCCTTATTACGTACTAACTAACCCTACAAATTACAGTCGGTTTATTACACAGATGTTCTTGTATGTTCCAAGTTAAGGTTCATTATAAATCAATTTTTAGAACGCGATATTAGTGTCGCCACGCAAACAAAAAACATAAACTCGTAACTAATTGTGGATTACTTACAAAGATACATACATACACATACAAATATATATATATATATATATATATATATATATATATATATATATATATGGCATACACTATACGAAAAGGAAAAACAAAGAAAAGAACTTAATAACATTTTCAATTATAGAATCGTGTTCATTTTTTTAAATGAATATATAATATAAAAAATCTGTAACATTTGCAAATATATAAGTGATATAATTTAATTAGTTATTTAAATTTTTAATAATAAAAATTATGATAAGACCATAAAATAAAATGCGGTATAAAAACTGAAAATTATTACTTTACAAATATATTTTCATATAATGTCATAAGTTAATATTTACTTTCATATAATTGAATGTCTTTCTCTGTTTCGTTAATGTAATTAGAATAGGTAATTTTTAAATAATATATACATTAGTCAGTTTTATGAAAATTTAAAACAATAATTTCATTCCATTTTTATAATGAAACTTCTCTATAACAAATGCAATCCTTCTCATAAGTTCGTTATAGGGAATATTTGTTATAAAAAGGTTCTTATTAAATATATATATATATATATATATATATATATATATGTATATATATATAATCAAAAAAAAATGTTTCAAAAGTTGCAACTCTTTTTAATATTCACAAAATAAAGAATATAATTAGATAAATAAAACAAAGTAAAAATCAGTATTTTTTTTAATTATGACATTTTCTGAAATAAATTGAATATAATAAACAAAATGTCTTAATATTTATTAGAAAAACAGACAACGTTAATAATTGCTGATGATAAAAAGATACCATTTGAATAAAACGTTCAATTATTCAGAAATATTTTCAGCTCTTGAACATGTTATGTCAATATTAGCTGTATAATATACAATAAGGTATAATCCTGTTAGAATGTGAATAATTAAACATAATCCTAATAATGATTCAAAGTTTCATCAGGCAGAAATATAGGTGCACAGAGATCAATTAATGATGAATTTGAAATTTTAATAAGATTCACGTAAAGTAATTCGTTCAATCATCAGATATATTTAACCATAGTTAATATTTGTAATATATTTTAAAATAGTAATATATAACTCAGTAAATTTGGCTTACAAGTGCATTTATAGGCTTATTAAAACGTATTTTCTTATAAACACAGGATAAAAAGTTTTATTTTTTGTCAAAAAATTAATAAACGATTTATTTTAATATATATTTTTTTTAATTCTAGGATTACTTATAATCAACAATATTTCTTATAACAAACCAAAACTCAACTACCAACAACCAAATAAATTCTATCAATTAATAAAGAATGTCTCATACAACTAACTGAAAAACCAACAAGATTAAAATGTAAATAATGTTTATTTATAAGAATCTACATAAAAAAAAAACATTTAGTCTTAATAAAAAGAAAGATATTCACAGATCAATCAGCTTGTTATCTAAGTAAAAATGTAATCTGCTTAATACTTCTATAGCTTTAGGACTATTGAAGATAAAATGTATTTATATATATATATATATATATATATATATATATATATATATATATATATATATATATATATGTAATTGAGTGTGTATTCCTTAAAACATACGTCATTTTTATATATCTGTTATTTTACTTTACTAATCTCTCGTGCTGTATTATAACAAACAAAACATATAAGATGATAGTATAAAAATAAAACACTTTTATTTGTTTCGGGTAAAACGAAGTAAATCGATTTAGGATTAAGACTCCTTTGAGAATTTATAGGCGTAAGAATTAGTGGTTTGTGTATTAGAGGATTATATATATATATATATATATATATATATATATATATATACAGACGATATAGATGTACGTACATGGTCGTCGTTATACAACTTTGTTAAGATAAAAATTGACATTTAAAGTTTGTTACACTGCCAAATATGAATTGCTGTTTAAAACTTTAAACAACTTTTTAGTACGCTTCATATTGTTTTTATTATCATAACGGTGTTCTTTTTAAACTTGTTTTGTTGTCATTTGAAATCTAGTTCATAAATTTCAATAGTTATTTCTTATAAGAATTCAACAGATAATCGAAGTTTGAATAAAGTTATCTTTTATAATCAACATATTTCAATGATATTTATTTTTATATTTAATATTCGAAATGAACAGATTTATTAGGTTTTAGACAATGAACTGAAATTGATGTAAAGAATTGCGATAAAAATGCTACAATAGAATATAAAAAAGTATATATTATAAGTAGTCAAGGTGTATGTTTTCCTTTTTATTATTATTCATTTTAGGAATTTAGGAAAAAATACAAGTAATTTAATTAATTAAATAGTTCATTTAATTTTGAATGCATGTTTTATTTGGTAAAGAATACAAACAAAATAATTGAGAGATATTTAACAGAATATCAAGCTCTATAAATACAAGATAAATTAAGAGAGCAATTTAAGATGTAAACGCCTATAAAATATCAAAATTGACACTGGTATCAATAATATATCATTCAAAACCGAAAAAGTACATAAATTGATAGTATAATTCCGTTTACGGCTCACTTTGTGTTCTGAATAAGAGGATAAACAATAGATAACATTTATCAAACTACATAAAATATACATGTGATAAAACGAAACTTGCCCATTATTTTCACAAGTTGATGGTATCCTGAAAAACAATTAATTTAAACAATATACATGATGAATTGTTGTATATTGTTTACTTACAACAGAGACGTTGTTAGCTTCTCTTACGACACAGATTATAATAATTCACGACATGGAGAATGGGAGAATGAGAATGTTCGGTAAAGGTGTTAGAAATAGTACTATTGAAACGAGAGAGCTTCTACGATAAATAAGTATAATTAGTATCTACATCTTTCTTTGACGGCGCTGTGCAATTTTCCGAAACAGACAATAACACTACAGGAGGGTAGTAAAAACTAACTTCTTGCAGGAAACGCAATTGACTATCACGTTTGAATCTTTACTTACTTTAGATATTTTAGAACTGCACGAAATGTTCTTTCTTTGGGTGTATGCGTGAACATTTTCTTTATATAAAAACAACATACACCCTTAATAAATACACATTAGGTATTCTCGATTGCGTGTTTACATATATATATATATATATATATATATATATATATTCAAAGGTATTTAAAAATACAAACAGGATTATAACTATAATTGTTAAATTGTTAAATGTCTGTTGACTAATTTTAATCATTGAAACAGATTTAACATTCTATTGATTTTGAAATAATTATTTGATCCATTTACTGTTTATTATCAATGTTTATAAATAAAAAAAATAATTAAGCAGTTTGATCAGATATTCGATTATTAAACTTCACATTATTATCAGTCTTTATAAAGTCAATAAATTTAAAAATTCGATACGAATAATATAAACTAAATAAAAGACATAAAAACCTAAATCATGCTAAATTTGATTTTATACGAGTAGTAGTAATTTATAGAAAATAATTTAATATGATTCACTGTATACGAGTTTTAATAAAAAGTTATTTTATATATATATATATATATATATATATATATATATATATATATATATATATATATATATATATATATGTATATGCATGGGTGTGTGTGTGTGTTTATGTATGTGGTAAAATTCATCAGATAAAGAGACGAAACTTTAAAATTAAATAAAATATATACGTTCGCAAATATATAGTTATACAGTTCATACATTTTTTAGTCAGTTTCGTCTCATTTACGTGCTTGTTCACTTTATGACTGTAAATGCATGTTTCGTTTTAGAGTTGCCCAAACACGACTTGGTTTCATGATCTAAATAAACTGGAATGAACAAAAAATGAAGTTTTAATTTAACATTTTTTTTCATTCAACCCGCCGTTAAGAGAAATGTATGTGTACTTTATTTTAAACTAACATACGAGTAAAATTGTTAATGTACAGTTCATTATTTTTTAATCATAGATAACCAACCAAGAAATAAAGTAGGAGTATATTTATTCTCTTTTAAATGATGTGGTAATATCGTCAGTTAGAAGTAATACTGATTTGATTACTAATTAAATTCTATTTAAAAATCTTTTTTGACTGAATTTCAATTCTATTCTATTTAACCAATGAAAATAACACTTATATTATCATTTAATAACTAAAACCAATAGATAATAATTGATTAAATATTCAAATTTAAACAATAACATTTTAAATAAGGCGAAATATTATACAAATGTAAAATATTTCTTTATCATTTAATAAAATATTTATCTATTTGTTATCAAACATTTTATAATTTTTTTTAAATCGAATAAAAACGTTTTTTTTATAAATGTGATCATTTACCAGTCTACCAAAAAACAGATTTGAATTTCTTATACGACAAGTTCAACAAGTAATTTTAAAAATATCTACATAATATTTTTATATTTCGGTAATTTATTTACATTCCCAACAAAAATGTTTCACTTATAAATCATTTCAAGATACATTTCAAGAATTGTAAATACTTACTCATAGTCTATTTTTCCGAATTTAAATCGACACAATAACACAACGTATATAACAAACATAAAAATTTACAGTTATATTCACGTAAATCTACTTTATGTATGCTATATATATATATATATATTGTTTCTAGGTTTCCTTAAATCCACCCCACTGACGGACTGTGATATTTCCTGAGTGTCATAAATGAAACCCACCAAAGGACATAGCGGCAATGTCACAATGAGGTGATATATATTCTACGATACCAGATAAATATCTCTATTTTTATATACAAGTCTGACAAAAAAATAAATTTTTCTTTAAGAATGAAGAAATTCCTTCTATTAATTTGCTTCTCTGTTGCTTCCTTTATATTGACTTTCTTCCTGACACATTCTTTTTAAAAACTCGAATTTTATCAATAAACATTCTTTTTGAAATATTTCGTATTATATACACTCAACATAATATATGTATATATATATATATATACATATATGTGTATATATATGTATATATATATGTATATATATATATATGTATATATATATATATATCTGTATATATATATATATATATATATATATATATATATATATGTAAGACGTGAATTGAAGACATTTATATAAAAAATGAATTAATTTGAAATAATTGATATTAAATAATAATATAAAAATCAATACTTTCAGACTACTTTCAATAATTTTAGACTTCATTCACTGATTTAAATTAAATATCAAACATATGTTTATTTTTTTAATTTATAAAATAATATTAAAGTGGATTTGTTAAATACTTTAAATTACACATATGTGATGATTAAAAAATAAATTCCAGTTGAAAAGTGTATTATCAGAAAATCCATATTGATATTTTCAAACTTGTATAACATTCTAAAAGTTAAAACTGGATACATTAACATTTCAATCATTTAAGTATATTATGTTTTATTAATTAACCGAAATTAAATTTAATTTAAAACCACTGATCGATTTTTTTAGACATGCTGATCATATTTGATATAAATAAACATTGGAATTAAATCGATCATATTGAAATATCGAAATTATTGAAGCAGAAATATGTATAAATAACTTCATATAATTAAATACAAATGGTATTGAAACGAATTTCTATACAAACAGAAATGCTTTTTGATAGAAATTTTGTTAATCAACACTCATAATTTATTTTAGTATAAATTAATAACAATGCAGTTTATCGAAATTTTATAAAAAAATATAAGTTTAATATTAATTCAGTGTACAATTAATATGGTCTACTAATCATCTATACTCGGAAATATGTAAAATAAATGTATCATATCCGGTAATTAAATTTGCGTTAATTTCAATATTTGATAATTCCAATATGATCAAGCGTCGAGTTACATTCATACGCATCTTTATAAAAGGGCTCTACTACACATTTTCATCAGCATAAAATTCACTCAAATCAATGTGCACAATACTGTTAGTATCGAACTGTGGAATTGTTTTTATACCGTTTCACATTATTTAAACGTTTTGAAATCATCTGTAATAATCGTGTTTGCACGAATCGAGAATATTTGATTTTTTATTTTGATGGATTTTTTATGGTAGTAAATCTCTTGTCTTAATTAGATTTCTAAATTACATATTAACCGATATCAGATTAATATTTGTACACTCTTTATAAATAATTTTTATACCAATTTCATTATTTCTTATTTTTATAAATGAAAATGACATTCTTTCATTTATCTGAACATTTTTTAAAATATTTTACACAACTATATATATATTAAGGTTCATTATAAAGTATTATTCTATTCTACAGATAATATCATTATAAGGAAACTACTATAATTGTTGAAAAAAATACTTTCTACTCCAGTTTAGTACAGTTTCAGATTTAAAAATTAATTATTTATATAAATAATGAATGTAAGAGAAAGTGAAAATAATATATTAATAATTAATTTTTATTCTGAACTGACAGTGACGTATATATTTTAAACCCTAATTAAAAAGCTATATTTAAAATGAACTTATTAAAGAATATGTTTCTAACAGAATTAAGAGTATCTGTTCCTATTTGAATTAATGAGTTTTTCTCGAGACAGTAAGTTCGTTGAAGAAAACTTTTAACAGTACATCCTATTCAAAATTTTAATTTTATTCCAAATTTTCTGAGGTTAAGACAAACAATAAGATACTCAAATACATTCTTAAGAAACCAAAAAATTAAACTTGGAAAAAACTGTGTAGTAATCATAAATATTTGTATAAATATCTTTATATAAATATTAATCAGTATGCAATAATCATTTAATGAGCAAATATGTAATTAGTATATTATGTAATTAGTATAAATTATAAATTTGAAAAAATTAAATTAGAATTCGTGAATAATAATTATTTTTATTTCTTTGAACATATTCGAATATAAAAGATTAAATTATATATGTATATATATATATATATATATATATATATATATATGTATATATATATATGTATGTATATATATATATATATATATATATATATATATATATATATATATATATATATATATATATATATATAATCTAAATATTAAATGAAACACTCTGCCAACACTCAATATGTAAATGTGAAAATTTCACAAGATTACAAACTCTTAAAACTTACTTTCGTGTACTCAATAATCCCTGTAAACTCAGTCATAAAAGCGACCAATAAAACCTAAAACAATCATGACAGTTTAAGAGTGACAAGTTATTGACACAGACCAAGGAAACAGTCAATCGCGATTTTCATAAGCTGCCAATCACCATTTTCCCTTCGTAGTATATCGTCCCCTATATATTATCCAGGACACATTTATGCAGGCCAATTTTACGGTTCTGTGGATATAAACATCCATTTTCCCTTCCAGGCATGTTTGATTACATTGATATGCTGTAAAACATTAAGTGCCTGCATTTGAGCGCAATACTTTTTTTTATTATTTTAATATATTAGGTTTACATGCCACTGGGATATTTTTGTCAATTTTAAATATTGTAATTAAATATGCAACAATAATAAACACACACACGTATATATATATATATATATATATATATATGTATATATATATATATATATATATATATATATATATAAATAAATCAGGTTATGTTCAACAACATTCTTTATTTTTAATATTATACACACATGTATGTATATATGAATATATATATATATATATATATATATATATATGGATGTTTCTGATTTGCCAAACATCCCAATTATTTATTCACTACCAGATTGATCTGCTATTTTTATTATTACTGATCGTACTGCACATATTTGAAAATATTAAATATGTATGACTTAAAAATATTTTAGTACAATCATAAATAAGTTTCAAATATATTCTTTCTATAACTGATTAATTAGTAATAATTTGTTCAAAATTAATATATGCATATATACATATATATATATATATATATATATATATATATATATATGTATATATGTATATATATAAATACAGCAAACCCTTATATAGCACGGTTAAAACTTCATACTAAATATGTTATATCTTTTATATAGAACTATATTGTATTTTAGAAAAACAGAACGTATTTAACTTTACTTTTATTTAATATATCAATAGAAATTACTATATGTTCAATAAATTATTTTAATAATACCAAATAAATTTTGAGATTTTAATATCTAAAAATTTTATTAATAAGAAATCGTTATATAATTTGAATGAAATAAATGTGACAACTTAATGACAAAGTAATGATAACTGAGAAAATATTTTAATATTTCATCTTAATTGGGATTTTTGCCCCATTTCGTTCTCTTTGTATATATAAAACCGTGTTATAAACACTGTATTATACGAGTTATTGTTGTAATTTTTCAACCGTGCTAATCTAATTCGTATTGTAAAAGTACCATATGATACGACGATTTGCTGTATATATATATATATATATATATATATATATATATATTATTTCAAAATATTCAAATATTCTACAGTATTTTGAACTAGAAGATATTAAATGAAAACAATACATTATTCAAAAATACCTTTTCTCCATTGAATATGGTACTGATTTTATTTTAAAATTACTAGAATGAAATTCTGTAAATTTACATTGCATTTCATATATTTTTCGATGTAAATATTTTTCATATTCGGAAATCTAAATATATTGATTTATTTCATCTGAGTTTATTATTTATAATGAAATTAATTATAAATACCTTTGTTTATAAATGGTTATTGGATTAAATTCAGTTTAGAGAAGCAAACTCGATTAATGGTTTTTGATATTTTTTTAAAAGTCATAGATATGAAAAAATATTCATAAAAGTAGGGAAAATAAAAAATACTATTTTGTTCACTGAAAGTTTTCAATAAAAAAACATAGTTAACAAAAGTACAGGGATCATAAACATCTTCATAAATATTAAAAGAGAAACTGTTGAATAACGACACTTATGAGAGTTAATTATTATATTAATTGTACTACTAAATGTATAATAGTCATCCGATGATTTTTGTATGAAAATTATTCGTTCGCAAATGGCGGAATATTTGAAAAAAAAAACAAATTAAAAAGTAAACAATTCTCAGACAAAAACTTATAAATAGATATTTGAATGAATAGCGGTAGTCCACTTGAATCGTTAACGTTATCCTGAAATATATAGAAGACAATCGTTTTGACTTCAGCCATATTTTAGAACTCAGACATATAAGGAAAATAATCAAGAATTTAAAAATAACAAAACAATGATAAAAACTGCTAACTTTTTTTAAAAAATGCCACACAAAGTTTACATATAACAAAATATTAGGTTGATAGGAAAATAATTACGGTTTTTGTTTTCTGAATTCTAAACTTATTTTTTTCAATGAAAGTGTAATTTTATCGTTTTCATGTTAATATCAATTTAAAATGCATTTTTCAGTCTGTATTTTGGTAACATCAACTTATCGGTTTTATTATTCATTTTTCTTCAAATTGAGGAATTGAAATAAAGATGGAAATATTCGTAAACTAACGATGTTTTTGGTATGGGTATTATTATGGGGCGTACGGTGCAATTGTGATTCCAAAAATTTCGTGATGAGGACAAGAGCCTTGAAGATGAAGAAGGTCGTAGGCGTCCTTCTTCAGTTCATAAAGACAAAGTGAATGCGTTAGTTGAATCAGAACCACACACAAAATTCGGGAGCTTGCACAAAAGTTAGGCGTTAGTCATGCAATAGTTCTGGACCACTTAATACAGCTAGCTGAGAAAAATGTATATGAATCTGAAGGTCATAAATCGCAGTTATTTTTCTACCAACCTAATACATATGCATATTAAACTGTTATCATATAATAGAAATCAAATAGTTATATATATATATACATATATATTAAAAAGAACATAAATTAATCATATCTTATATGCATGTATTTATATCAGTAATTATATATATATATATATATATATATATATATATATATATATATATATATATAAAGATTAAAAATTGACACACGCTATACGAATTGAACTTAAGCACTCAATCTTGACATAAACAACAAGATTGTTTATTAGTCATTCCCCACAAAAAAAATGTTAACTATATGAAAATAATTTTGTTTGTTCAAAGTAACAACAATATGAAATATTGTTACGTTGACAAAACTTCAGTGCAGACAAAATAAAAAAAGGGTCAAGTGTTAATTAATTCGCATGAAATTGTGACAAAACATTAAGTTTTCGTACGTTATGAAAAAGGGTATAATAAAAGTTGTTTATTTAGAAAAAAAAACATCCACACATATTTATATGAACATGGTTTCTACATACGTGCTAGGCCACATTCAACCACAAATACGGATATATCGTGTGCCCACAAGGGATTTTTGGAAAAGGTATTTTAGTGCAAACGTAGCAGCTCAAGGTCACACTTTTTTCCGCAACGTATGTAGTTTTTTTCAAACGCTTTCCGCAAATATTTTCATACAACTATTCTATATGCAACTGTTTTAAATATTGAAACTTTTAAATATTAAAAAGACTACGTCACCATTAATATTTCATTGAAGATAGAATTAATTTTATTAGATAACAAACATGTATATATTAATTTTATATTTAGATTTTAATTTTCTTAATAATATTTCACTCTTAATTATCATTATTATATCAATAGATTTTCAGTTTGTATTTGATATCATTTTTTAAAGGGAAATCATTATTTATATTTTTATATATTTGTGTATGTATATATATATATATACATATATATATATATACATATATATATATATATATATATATATATATATATATATACATATATATATACATCCGATGTGTATAAGTCTGAAAGAGTACGTAGTAAAAAGAAAATAAAGAAGACATTATATTAACCATAAAGAATAAAGATAACCTCATGGTCGTATTGTTAATTCATCATTAGACGCAAATTTCATTTGAAAGTTTTAAATATTCATTCCAATCAGCATCTCACTATACCCTAATGTAATTCTTAGAAGTTTGAAAGCCGAATTTATAATGTAGTTTCGGAACGTTTTAAGTCGCTTCAGTGCGGCATTTTTAAATAAAAAATTAACAATTTGGTTTCGTTCAAGTGGGAACGTTCGTTCAAAGTTTGACTAAAATATACAATGTATTTTCATATATATATATATATATATATATATATATATATATATATATATATATATATATATAGACAGAGAGAGAGAGAGAAAGATAAAGAGAGATAGATAGATGTATTCGTTACTAAAATTTTGAATTATTAACTATCATTTTGTAATTCGACAATAATCTAATATTCTTTTTTTTCTTATAATTAACTACAAATTTATTTTTTTAACAAATAACTTGAAACACCTGTTTATATAAATTCTATTCTTCGATTATATAAATATTATCAAAAAGAAATTTAACTAATTTATTGTAAGGCTATGTTATGAAAACAATATATATACATTTGCTTTCAAGTCAAGTAAGGCTGCTAGAAAATTCAAAGTATACTTATAAGCAATGAAAATGTACATTGATTTGAAATGAATTCCTAAATTTCCATTCTTGGTTCTCGAATTTGATAAATCTTTTATAAAGAACTTTTATAACTTTTGCTCTAATATCGTAAATAATAGAAAAATATTAAAACAGCTCTTCTTGAATACACAGTTACGTCCACAAAAAAAAGATCGAGAATAAAAATAGAAAGTAAGTAAGATAAATACACAAGGAGTTATTAAAGTACGTCTACAGGAAAAAAAGTATCTCCAAAATATACTCCAAGTAGATACTTTGGCAAAGTAGTAAGCTGACAAAAAACAAAAATATTTACTGATAAATTCCTTAAAAGCTCAACACATTATATAAACCCGATTTTTTCGTTTTGTATTTTGGTCTTTTTCGTATAACGCACGTTAGCGTCGACATATCGGAAAACTTGCTGAAGTCATCGCTATAACGATATCATCTCCTGTAAGTTCTACGCAAACGTATTAAATTGTTCAGATAGCATCAGCAAGTTTTTCAAACCGTCGAAATCAACAGGGATATACGCAAAGTAACTGGATTTTAATACTGTAAAACACTATATACATACTTACATACATACATATACATATATATATATATATATATGTATATATATATATATATATATATATATATATATATATATATATATATATCCATACGAAGAAGTAAACAGGCCTAAAAAACTATTTCCAAATCAAAAACTTTTTCAAAAACTGAATATTTTCAAAAGAACTTTAATGAAGTTCTACATAGTTCTATCTTTCTATAACATATCGACAGAACAGTGTTTTACCTCAACATTTTCAGCTGTTATTTATATTTAAATATTAAAAAAATATTTGTGTTAAGTTTTTATTTCAAAATAGTCATAAATGTTCTATTTGTAGTTTTTCTGAAAAATAAAATCAAAAAACTTACGAAACAGAATACTGATTTTTTTAATTTCAGCTTTTTAACACAAATGGATATACATAATACTTGAAAAGTATATTTATAAAGGTAAACATTGGGCCATAATTGCAAAATAAGTAAAATATTTCTTTAAAAATATTTGTATAAACTACACGTTTATGATAACTGAAAAGATCATAAAAAATAAATATTCAAAGAAATATTTTAATCTATCATAGTAACATTAAACAAATTTGACTCGTCAATTATTAATTCATCTTACGAATATTCCAATAAAATCAGATGACATCTATGTAAATAACAAAAAAAAATCTTTAAGAAGAATTATTTAATCATGTGATTTGATTGAAATCAGAGTTAATTTTATATTTTTTAAATAATAGTTTTAGTTTTATTTATTTGAAACACTTTTGAGTTTAAATATATGTTTTGTTGAATATATTTCATATTTTATATGATATATTCTTTAAGTATTAATAATTGAATTTTAACAATGAACAAACTAAAAGAATTATACCAATACCGCATTTTTATAAGTAGAAATCAACTTTATTTATATTAATTTTTAATTAATTTCTTGATTCGATATATATTTAATACTTTTCTATGTAATATTTGAAAAGAAAATACACTTTAAACAAACATTATCAAAAAGAAAACATCCAGAATAATTCGTAAAAATTAACTTACAATTTTCGGATAAACCTTTTTTTATTTAACATAATCCAATTCAACATATCTCTTTCATTAGCTCAATAAACTCAAATTTCACCCAGAATATATTTACTGTATTCCTTAACAATATTTGTCTTTCAATCATCATTATCTATCGCATTTCATTTCTTTGCTGTTTGTCTGCTCTCCCCTTCTTCAACCATATGAACATTTTCTTAAGCCATTTATTCTCATTTATATATTTTTTGTGTATCCATATAACCTTAGAATGTTTTGTTTGCAGTATTATAATATTTAGCTTAACTTTTCTTTATATTCTCAACTAAATTTTTTTTATATTCATAAATAATTCAACAATAAAGAAGGTTTTAAAAATATTCATTTTTTAATTTACGTTTCCAATTTTTATGGAATTAAATGGTTTAAGAAAATAATTGTTTTTAAATTGTCTAATTAAATAATATTGCTTAAGTTGTACTGTAAACTGTTATAACATAATTATGACCATATAACCAGGTGAAAAAATTAAACGATATTATAGAGGTAAACTTTAAGAAAATCTATATGATTTTTATTAAACACCGTACTTAAAATTTGTTTTTAATTGTTTTGATTGTCAAAATATACAATAATAAAACTCGTTTATTAACCAATAAATCACTGTCGTCTATTTGAAAAAAAATATTCATATAAAACTTGTTACGTGTTTCAGAAAATATATTGAATTTATTTAAACTTTGAGGTATATTGAAATACATGCATTTCAATATTGATAATATTTTGCAATGTAAAATAAAATTTATATAAAACATATTTGTTTGTTTACTCGAACGAGATTTACAAATAAATTCATGATTGAAATATATTTCTGTGCACGTAATTGAAATATTTATATTAAAAAAGAACGACAGATGTTTAATCCGGCTACTGATTGTGAAACACGTAACAAACGATTTTAATTTTGTAATTGTGTTTTTTAACGGTTTATTAATTGTTCTCCGACACAACAAAACAGAACGCACGTAATTGTCAGTGTATCGATATACATCCAGTAGTGATTTATTGAATCAACTGATGACAATACAATGCTTATTAAAAGTTTATGTTTGATATTTAAAGCATTATCTGGTCTTTTCAATCGAACTGATTTTTTATCCATTGCAAGTTTAACGGTTTGTATATCATCATTTTTGAGATTTATAAATGTTGATATTTATATGTAAACATGAAATAACAATTGTCATTTAAATAATAATAATAATGAAATCTGTCATGCAAATACTAATACATTCTAAAACATGTCTTCACTTTAATAAATCAAATAAAAATAAATTCGATCATAATTTATTATTATAAATCTTCAATTTTCAATTACAAAATTTAGATATATTACTTTAATATTGATAAAAAATACCCTGGTTATTATCAATATTAATACATTTTGAAACATGGTTTCTTTGTATATATATATATATATATATATATATATATATATATATATATATGCATGTATGTATGTATTTATATTATTTATTTGTACATTACACAAGAAAAGAATAAGTCAATGTAACAGGGTTGCAATACAATAGATCAGATCCGTCACTTAACGGTATTTTACAAGCGAAACATAAAATTCTAAAAAATATTCACCTATAAATCGAAAAATTCAAGAACTGACATAAATACAACAGCAATGTATCAAGTAGTGGAAATTGTACTGCAACAACAACCGTCTCGTACTACATATTCGCTAGTGATATGGTGCAGAAGGGGTTCATAATATTATGTGTGTTCAAGTCTACAAAACACTGGTGTAGGTGACTGAAGATACGGGAGAGAAGTACGAAAAATACGTACGAAAACAGTTGGGTATGGAAGATGTGAACGTTGGTGCCTTGTGTGGTGCCAAAAGCACACGCTCCCAATAACGGTGACTGCCATGGTCGTAGTACAGCGTCGTATGGCATACGTCAATGTGTAAGTGTGTATACATATATATTCTAAACGTGTGTGTGTGTATACACACTACGTATATACATATGTTTTTGTGTGTATGCGTGTGTGTGTGTTAGACCGACCGGCCAACTTTGTGTGTTACGCCATTCTAAGTGTTATGGATTCCGCAGAACATATTTTTCAGTTCTATGACAAAATAAGCTGTAAGCATCACGAGAAAATGATTCATCATAGGTGGTGGCGGACAACTACCCCCACAACCAGCCGCCTCGACAAGCACAACTTGTTTTGGTTGCGTTCGCAATATGATCTTATAACGTCGTTATATATTTAAACTAGCATTCGATATAAATACTATATTGCACTTGCAACAACAATAAGAATATAACAATAAGAAATAAATATATGAACCGAATCCGTTTATACAACATTTTTGTATCAACATTGCAGAAATTAATTAAGAAAATGTGTAAATATTTTTATAATCATTTCATACACAAGTTTTTTATTTAATTCTGTCTCTAATTTATATCAAATATATTTATACAATTTGACATTATGATATTTCAACGATAACAAATAATGAAATGTAAATAAACTTGATATAATCTTAAAAAGATCTATTTATAACATATATGATTCAAAAGAATTAATTTTGATTACTGCTCCAATTTTGTTTAATTATTAAACTTTTAGAAAAATTAAAAACGAGTCAATATTGAATATTGAAAAATCAAAATAAAAATTAAATCAAAAACAATATCTATTCGTTTAAATTCTATAACAAAGTCTAGACATTAAAAATAAAAATACACCAGCACAACGAAAAAGAACTTCAATTAGATTGTGATTCATTTGAAAAATACGTAAGTTTATGAAGAATAGAAAAGAAATCATTTTCAATAACGACGTTAATCTTAACATAACAGATATCGTTTATGTGATAGGGGTTGTTAGACCCTAACAGCAGTTCTCTACAGGAAATATTTTATCCTTCGGAAGAGCAAAGTTTTTACGGGTAATCTTTCCTTGAATTGATATATCTACATTTAAATCTATAACAGCTTAGTGAGTTGAATTTATTTCATTTTATCTTGAGTGCCTATGATGTCAATTTTGTGAAATAATTCATAAAGAAAAAATAATATTGTCATCTATCATCTATTATATATATATATATATATATATATATATATATATATATATATAATTCAACAATATGTCGTGTTAAAGTAAATAAAAATAGTACATATCATATTGAATATATTCGGTTGCATGTCAAGACGCACTTTTCAGTTTAATCACCAAGGGAGATTTCGAAATAATGTGATAAACTAGTAACTAAACACCCATGGGATTTGATAAAATAAACATTGAAATAATTAAAAAAAGTACTGCAAAAGAACAAGAAGAATGTAATTATTGTTCAATCAGCTGAAAAGGTAAATATATTTATATTTCATTTTAGAGTTTCATTAGACAGAATGCATTTTTAAACAATTTTTTTGTTACATAAAACTTTACTAAAAATAATTACGCATTCTTATCTCTTTATAGCACTGAAAATTATTTGTACTATTTTTTTACATGAATAATAATCATTCTAATATATTTTTTCGATTCACAGGAACCTATAATTAAAATAATTGAATACTCTATAATTAAATATATCTACTGTTAATGTTTGCGTTCAATAAACAACTTTTTAGTATGTAAATGAAGTTAGTTGAAAATTTCGAATAGTTTTGTAAACATTTCTAAGCAATATTCTTGATATTCATGGTTCAACAACACTATATTAACAAATATTAACAATATTAACAAACTCAATATTAACAAATTGCACAAGAAATATCAAATCAATATTAATTGCATTACATACAAAAACAGCGTACTAGTTATTATTATATTATAGTTACTGAAATAAAATTCAACAAGTAAAAATATTAAGTAAAAATATATTCTATAGCATATACTTTTAAATATTATAGAAATTACTAACACGGATTACAACTGTAAATAGATTAATTATCTCTCTCTCTCTCTCTCTATATATATATATAAGTATATATATATATATATATATATATATATATATATATATATATAGATAGATAGATAGATAGATAGATAGATACGTGTACATAATTGCATGAAATTAATTAATTAGTTAATGAACTAGTTGTTCAATTGGTGTTAATAACACTCAAATCTCCAGATACACACCTGTAATAGTATTAATCATAGAACGAATAAACACATACACATATATATATATATATATATATATATATATATATATATATATATATAAACAAATAAAATATAGTATTTTTAACACATTTTTCTGTATTTTTGGTAATAATTATGTATTATTTATAATAACGTGTTAAAATATATGGATATATATATATATATATATAATAGAAATAACGAATATTCGAATAAATTAAATAAAAATGCTGATTATAATAATGTATAAAATAACCGGATTTAAAATATAATAAATTGAAAATTCTGATTTTTTCATACAAAATTATTATATTCACTTTAAGATATCTTATAGATTTGCATCAAAATATAATTATTGTTTATTTCCATATTATTTATTTATGAATGTAAGTTATATATAACATAAATAAATATTAAACACTTGAAATTTAGATAATTATTAACTAATGAAGAACTGACATGATTATTTCGATTTTTTAATTACAATTTATTTAATTTGCTATAATTAGTTTCTAAGAAAAATAAATTATATTTATATATGTAGAAACGTAAATGTATTATACATATAATCAGATAAAAATTCAAAACATATGCTATACTATCAGCTTTAAATAAGAAAACTTTTTATCATTCATCCGTTGAGTTACTAATCCGACATATTATCAACTTGACTATTATATTATTAACTCAATAGACATGCATATATACATACATACATATATATATATATATATATATATATATATATATATATATATATATATATTGAGCAATTGTTTATATTTATGACAAAGTGAAATCGATAAATTACATTGAAAATTTTTAACTATTCTCAATATTCATTCATCAAATATATTTAATTAAATAATGAAAAATAATCATTTACATTCATCTTAAAATAAATTAATAAAGTGACTGTAGAACAAAAAGAGAATTACTTAAGTGAATAAGATCTACTACAAAGATATAAAGAAAAAATCGTTGGTAAATTTATTTGACAATAAATACTAAAAGAAAAATAATTATAGAATTTTTTTAACAAAAAATAATTATTATAAATATTCAACTCTGTTATTAAATTTATAAAAAAAAGTAATCGGAAGTTGATAAAAATGTCTAATAATAGCAAAAAGACAAACAACATTGTGTTATAAAATAAGCTGTATATAGCAATGGTCAAACAGAATTTGTCTTTTGTACGCTAACTGCTTTTGTAGAGAGATTGATAAAAGATTTAACAATGTAAAAAAAACTTCAAATAAACTATTCCTGTTTCAAAGTTCTCATATCCTATTCTGAACTACGATATTATTAATAAGGAAAAATATATCATACACAAGTTACAGAATAAAGAAAAAGTTTACCCTCTACTGGGAACAATAATCATTTATTTTATGACAAACACTTAAGTATGCAAATCAATTATTTTTATTTATTACGTAACATTATAAAAACAACAAAAATACGTTGCAGTTCTGTATTTCAATTCAGATTATTTTCCAGTTTTCGTTTCATTATTCCATTTTTTTTAATATTCAAATTTGTATAAATAATATTTAGAGTTCTTTGTATAAAAGCTTCTTTTATATAACTAAACTCCATATACATCTAATAATTTATACAAATATGTTAGAAAATATTTTTAATCACTGTCAAAATATCAACTGATGAAAGATTCAATAAAAAATAACTATTATAAAAGACTACCTGTTACAAAATCAAATTCATAGTCATAAAACATTGATCAGTAGTTCAATATGCTGGTCAAGTATTTCCAATCGCTATACGAAAATATATTCAACAATATTTAGGACAATAATAACAGATCGATATCAAAAACGCTTTATCACAGACAGTGAATGCTGTCAGTATTCAAGATCATAATTTTCGAAACAATAATTAACTTATACTTTTAAAGTAGATATTTATTGATGGTTTATATACACGTTATGGATATGAGTATGTTTGTATATATATATATATATATATATATATATATATATATATATATATATCATGTCGAAAGTAACAAATCAAGAAGTGAAATGAATAGAGAAAAAATGCAAATTTTAATTACATCGAATAAAACCATTAATTTGTTATTAAATTTACACATAAAGTACGAACTTCTCGAATAACAATCAGATATATGCACAGCATATCTGACTTTATAAAATAAATAGAATAGCGAAAAGGGTCCATCTACCTGCTTAAACTATATCTACCCTGATTAAACAAAATAACCACCTTCGTTTGAATCTCGCACGTCATATAAACCACATCAGGATCTCATCCAGCGCAACAAACACAGACATAGTTCGAATCTCGCTTACACATACGTGAAGCGGACACACGCACACAAGTGCAGTAAAGCTCACCAACCGCATACACATACATAATGACACGCAAGTATGCACGAACACACACGAACGCATATGAACGAAATAAACACATATATTCGAGCCCTCATACACAATCAAACAACATACACGAACACCTTCTCTACACCTACAGACACCTTCTATTTCTTGTCGCTCGGCATTGCCAGCAAAAACATATTTGTGTCCATAAATTCTCATTCCTCGGGTATTTTTATGCCTTGAATTATGGAAACAGGACGATGATATCACCAGTGGTGGTTTGTTCGTACAGCTACAGGGTCGCAGGCACCTTGTATAGAAACTGAACTAATGCACATTGCAAATCGAAATTTTCTAGTTCGATATTTTTATCAACTGTTCTTTCTATTTATCGTGACAGCTTTTATTAGAAACGAATCGTTTTAAAATTTTAATAAACTTCCAATTTTGACAGTTTTCCATCAAAATATCTAATAAAAAAATGATAGCACTGCAGGACAAATATACATGTGTATTTATTTATTTATTTTACTTGTTTCGGAACTTTTTCAAGAGAGAAACTTATCAAACATTCGAGACAATCGGTTTTTAAATGAAATATGACATATGCTACAAGGATGGATTCAAATTCATGATATATTAACGCAATACATTCTCCACGTGCCTACAAAAAGTGATCAAAAATTTATTAAACTAAGAAACTATTCAAATAGTTAACAAACATATTAATACAATATTGCTTTTGTAAATAATAAGATATTAAGTGTTAAAATTACTAGAAAAAAATTCAGTTTATAGTTATTTTATATAAAAATAAAACAATGTACATTATTGACTACATAGCAATCAAATCTACATTTAAAAAAAAATGAGCACAAGTCACATACAACTGAAGAATACCAAATTTCTTCAACAATGTTATTTTACTTTCGAAAAATTACTATTTGTTCGTTCTTAAGGTAAAATTTAAAAATCTGGCTGATAATAAAAAAAATATTCATATTAATTCAAACAAATATTGTGAAGAATTCATATTAACATAACTATTCAACAACATAATTATTCAATAGACCTATTCTGTTGTAATCAAAATATTTATTTCCGCATCAGTGAATGTAAGACTTCACAGCTATTTATCTATTGCATGTGTGTGGGTTAATGCTTCACAGAGCGTTTCAATTATTTAAGATTTCGAAAATTATATAAAACTACAGCCATGAACTGTCGTCTCAGTAAAAATATATATTCATTTAATCAGTCGTGTCGAGTTTTTCATGTGATTTGGTTGCTACATAGAATTATTGTAAGAATTACTCTTTAATTACTTTTTAATGTAATTGTACGATTTTCTGTTTAGTAATAAATATATGTTGATCTCATTGATAAAGATTTTTAATTATATATATATATATATGTATGTGTATAAATATATATATATATATATATATATATAAATATGTATATATATATATATATATACATAAAAATATAATTGTTAATTAAAAACATTTTAATACTTCAGTATACAACTAGTTAACTTAATTATAAAAAATATGTTTCATTAAATCGTTTATTTACTTTTCTTCAATTAAATAATACTTGAAATGTTCATATTTCTAAAATGTAATATGTTTTATTTATTATGCATATCTTAATTATATTAGTTATATTACGTGATGGAAATATTAACTACAAATTTTTATTGTTTATAAAGTGCACTTGCAGGGGTGACTTTATTTCATATAACTATGAAATTCAAAGTTCATTAATTTGTTCATCCAGAACATTTGACTGCATCTATTGTCAATTTAATCCATATTCAATTTACTCGTAATTGATAATTTAACTTCACTGATTCAAAAATATATTTAACGATTAAAAAAACATTTAATGTTTTACAAGCCGTGCAAATAGATATCAATATAATGCATTTATTGCACCAACGACTATTCAACCACTATCTATTATTCAGTAGATAAAATCACTTGAAAAGATTGCAGAACTCGGAAGAAAAATGAAAAAGATTTATTGAATCGGAATCCTTACATAAAATGGACAATTGGAAACTCTTCTTGCATGAAATATTAATATACTATATGGTGGCTGTAAAACAACAAAATATTGAAATAAATCAAAGTAATATTTTTTGTTTATTGGGGTACAGTTTATTAAATTTGTTGTTAAATTAGTATGAATATAATTCGAATTTACTTGCATTTTTTTTATAGAAACTTATTTCTTTTACAACAATAACCTAAATGTGTTAATTTAGATATTAAGGAAATTTTATAAAAATATACTATTAAAATTATAAATGTTTCAATTTCTATTAAACGCAATTATTAAAAAATATTGAGCGAACTACATACAAAATCTTATATCTTAAAATAAAATTTTAATTTAGGATTCATTAAGATCTTAACAAACTAATTTACATTTTTGTAAGACTACTACTCCTACTATATCAATCGACACTAACGTAGTAACATCAAAGCAACCTCAAAGTAATCACTCGTACGAATTCATACTTTGATCATATTAATCCTATATTACAGACTACAGTTGATTTTCTTTAAATTATTTAATGCACTTACTTTCATGTGGAAGTAAAGCTATTTATCTACATTCCAAATAAGAATTCTAGTTTAGAATGCACTTAATTATAATTAAAATCTAATTCAATTTATATGAACTATGAAATTTCAATTATGAAACATTTTATAACAAAAAACTATAAATAAATGCTACTATTTATAGATTTGGCAAAATATAGTCATAAGGTAATATATATACAGACAAAAATGTATATATATATATATATACACACACACTTAATATAGAATCGACCTTTCGTACATCTTTCGTACATAAAACATATATATACATAACAATTCATAGAAATTACATAAACTATATTTGTAATGTGTTCGGTGAGGCAAAAGGTAAAACGTATATTAAAAGAACACTAATTCATAAACACACGCACATCTATCTATATATGTATATATATATATATATATATATATATATATATATAATGTACATACATTTGTGTAACCCTTTATGAAATAGATAGCTTTTTATCTGGTTTTGAAACGCCCTGCGTGTTTCGTATAAAAATCTATGAGTATAAACATAGTTAATATTCACAATTTTATGAACTTTCTATCTCTTTATATATATATAATACGAATTTTTATAGAAAATATTAATTTTGTTCGTTATTTGCTGACCGTTTAAAATTAGAAATCAGATGATTACATATACATTCGTTTATGAATAATATATTCTACGTAGCAATTAAGTTTAGAATTTAATTCGATATGTATGTTATTAATAAATAGATTTTATTTTATTAAATAAATCGACATGTACTTCTTTTTGTACTCCATTAAAACCTTTCTATTAAACTTAATTTGAAATTATAAAATTATTCCTGATTTCGTATGAATTAAAATTTATTTACGTTACAAATTCCTTAAAAGTACTGAATTTTATTTTTTAAATATTATTTATTGATACCAACTGACAACCGTTAATATCTGCAGTAAAAATTTTTTGAATTTCATTTTAGATACAATACATTAATACATTTTCAATTTAATAATGAATATTTAGTTTAATACAATATGTATTTATATATATATATATATATATATATATATATATATACATATATATATACATATGTCTGTATATAATTTGTAATAAACTTAATGTACTTTACACGTAACATATATTGATATAAATATCCATCAAATATATGTAATATTTATGATCCACAAAAGATGACAAATGAGATTTATAGTGTCAGCCTTTGGCACGATCTTTAAAA
Organism: Acanthacorydalis orientalis; assembly: GCA_034766995.1. Taxonomy (NCBI): domain Eukaryota; kingdom Metazoa; phylum Arthropoda; class Insecta; order Megaloptera; family Corydalidae; genus Acanthacorydalis; species Acanthacorydalis orientalis. The sequence goes on along the minus strand of CM068324.1, from coordinate 17,107,601 downwards.
TGTATTTTTATTACTTTATGTGGCATATGGGTTCAATTTTTCTTTAATACTGTTGTATAACTATCTATATTCACACATTTGCATATATATATATATATATATATATACATATACATATATACATATATATATATATATGTTTGTGTGTGTGTATCTATGTATTGGATACACATGAGGTGAATTTTCTTTTATAAAAGTGTATTCTTTCAATACAATATATGAAATATTGAAAATAGGTATGGTTCAATGGCTACTTCATAGACCAAAGGTTGTAACCTTGTAAGAGGCATGCTTAAAATGGTACGTGTGATGAATTTTCATGCATTTCAAAATCATGTAATTGTATTTGATATCCTATAATATTTCAACAACAGCAGACACATTAATATTGTCATACGTCAAAAGTATATACATGTATCGTGTATACAATTATTTAAAAATTATTCAATTACCCGAGATGTTTTAATTGTTTCTTTTTTACAATTAGTTTTTTTTTAAAAAAAAGAAGCGTATGTTACATGACAAATAGCATTTATCAAAGAATAATATTTTACCTCTTCGCACTTATTAATATTTTCATATCATTAGAAAATTTCATTTTATCGTACTCAAAGAAAACAGTTTATATTTGTAGAAGTATTAACGGTAATAAAAGCAGTAAATGAAAACACAAAATGCAAACTTATATATTGCAGCTGTAATCGCACATACCTGTGAGATTGAATTTATCTTAAAAGTTTTAATTATAAAAGTTCAATTTATATTTTAATTAATTGATATTTGTTTCTCTGTCCTATTCATACTACACAAAAACTAGAAATTATAAAAAATAGATTTAATAAATATCTAACATGTCATTAGTAGTGAATATATATCAAACACTTATCACCTTAATTATTTTATAAACTAAACGTTTGATGGACTTATTTAACAGAAAAGTTAAAACTGTCTACAGTTAACTTATTCAATTTTTTTCTTACCGCAGATGTGTTATTTTTTCACTGGTTATAAACTATTTTTAAACTATGTTAAAGAAAAACGTGGCGAAAGAATTATTTCATATAGATCGATAAGTAATATTTCACACTGGAAAATTCTTTACGTGAATAAAATTGTAAACAGGTCTACATACATTTATATATATATATATATATATATATATATTTGGTTTTGTTTGAATGTTCCGATATGAATTATTAAACTCAAGTAGTTTTTTCTTTTTATAATGATTTTCTTATTGGATTTATTGTTGTTCTCTTTAAAAATAATTACATAGGAAATTTAATTATTTTTGATAGAACATATAAATCACTTAATAAATAAAAAAATTGCATATAGGAACTTGTAGAAGAAAAGGTGACTGAATAAATTTTTCAGTTTTATTGTAAATAATTACTTTTAGGTGTAAGTAGTAAACACAAAATTAAGTACATTTAGAAAATTATATAGACTCAAACCATTTTATATTCACGAGTTCATCTACCCAAAATTCAGTATACTAATTAAAATAATTATAAAATTACAAAATATGATTTTAAATTAAAAATGGCATGTAATAAGCACATCAAAATATCATACTAAAGATACAATAGATATGATTTGTTATAATAAAGGCGAATGATAACATTATTTCTTTCAAAAAAGATAGTATTTCAAACAATAATTCCAGTCGAAATTTAATAACTTTAGTCTAAAACTTGACAAAAAAGAAGGTAAAACCAAATAATTCTCTAATAGACATAGATACCTAGAGGGCAATACTTTTTTATTAAATACTAAACTAATGTTTTAAGCGCTATTTTAAAGTATAATTGTCAGTGAATGTCTATAGTATAATACCAAAGTCTACAGAAAAGTAGAGTCCAGTTAAATGGCCCTCCAGGCCACCACTTTTATAGAACCTACTCACAAATTTATATTATATTTATCATTAACTTATATAATTATATGCTAAATATTTAACTAATATTTTAATGACAATTTTAAATCAAAAATGTATTCTTTGAATTTTAAAACATGTTACAGTCTACACGTAACGTGTATTAAGACAAAAAATTGAACTATATGTAACATATATATATATATATATATATATATATATATATATATATATATATATATATATATCTGTGTGTGAGTATGTGAATGCGTGTGTGCGTAAATATAACAGCAGGTTTTGCTGATAACATACTAACTTTGGTTGTGATGTATATTACATTTATCTTTACATTTTGTCGCTAAATTTCGATATCATCAGTTCATTGTTCATCAAGCTGCAGGACTAAAATGTATTTTATCAACATTCATATATATATATATATATATATATATATATATATAAACATACGTACGTACATACATACATACACAATTTACACAAAACCATATCTATACTAATGTTATTATTATTTTGATAGGGATCTATAAAAATTCCATGAGCATTTTATTAAATCTCTCTTGTGTGGATAAAAGTTATATTTACATTACAAAATATACTAAAGAGTTAGAACAATACTTGCAGTTTTCATTCAGTACGTCTGATGAAAAATTATAACTTTATTAAACAATTTACTGTTTTATACTTTTATATAAAAATAAATTTTTATTATGCTTCAAAATATAAGACATTTTACATTATACGTATGTGTGTATATATATATATATTTATATATATGCATGCACAAGTATACAAACTATGTACATATTTATTTGTAATTAATATTTTAGAAAAAATACTAAAGATTAAAAGACATAAAACTAGGGTATAGAATTAAATATGTATACATTTTTAAATATTGTTTAATATTTGTAAGTATATTAAAACAGATAAACGTCTGTTCGAAATTGTTCAATAAAAATCACATTTGAATAAAGTTTGAAAAATGTGAGACTAAATTAATGAATACGTGACAAATTATAGTTTTACTTCGAAATTAATACATGCCATCAGACTAATTTATTTTAAACAAACTTTTTATTATTATAAATATATATATATATATATATATATATGTGTGTGTGTATGTATATATGTACAAGCATTTAAAATTACATTTCCCTGTCTGGAATACAAAGTAAATATTTGCAATCAATGTTTACGTGTGTCAATGTGTGTTATTCTGAATCGCTTTAATAAATTCATGAAGTATATGAAAGTTGCTTAGAACGATTGAAAAGTAAATTAACAAAGTTGTGCATCGTTACGTTACAGGCGTGCGTTATCACGCCCAAAATGTGTGATGTACTACTTGATCAACAGCATAACTACGATTGGTACTAATCTAATATTTATATTTATTTAGGGGTCTTCTGTGGACAAGCCCAATTACAGTTGGGCACGGAATGCATACAAATATGATCGAGATTAATTAGTTTCAACAGTAGCTAGCGTACGACATATGTAACTACTATGATATTATATGTATAGGTGTATACGTGCTTTTATGAAAGTTGTATGTGTAAGCTATGATAGAATAATGTTACAATAAACGCTAAGCAAACAATTCTAAGTTTATAGATTTCGTTATCTATAATTACGTTATATACATGCATGTTTCACAGCACTGTATATTCTATATCAATAAATAAAAATATTCATTATTGTTTCATATTTTACAAACTTTGAAATATGTTTAGTTTTCTTATTTCAATAAACTCATATTTGAATACTATTAAATTTTTATTTCGATTTGAAAATAATCGTTAATCTGTAACAACAACTACCACTGGTCAATCATTTGCAGATATTTATACAAAAAATAAGTTTTCGAAGTTAATCTCCATTCAAAAATACTTTTCTTTCGAATCTCATCACATTGGTATAGTAAAGGAACGAGTGAGCGTTCAAAACATTAAAAAGCAATAAAATCACAAACTTATTCACATTAATGAATCTCAAATTACTGAAATACTAACTCTCCTTTTTTAAGATAAATTGTAAGTAAAAGACGAAGACAAAAACTTTGTCACAATGACAAATAATAAAATTCTTAATGAAATTTTGTCTCATTATCATATTTAATTTTTTTTGTCTATTTTTCTTACAGAAAAATATAACAAGAAGAAAATTACTTTTCGTTTAAGACAATCATTTTAGAAAATGAATAAATATTAATTATACAGATACATAAATAGATAAGTATTTGTACAAGGTGTTAAGATATTACATATGTATAAATGAACACGAGGCTTATAAAACGAACAAATTTGCTACAGAAACGATTATACGTGTTATCGCAAAGTTGTTCCATAATGTCTGCACACTGGACATCGTCCCATTATCGAATATATTGTATCATGAGAACATTAATTCTATATTATTATACTCATGTATATATATATATATATATATATATATATATATATATATATATATATAAAGGTTCATTACATTATTTCACACAATAATATAGACCCAATTTCGGAATATAATGACATTATTTAACGGCTATTCCGTTCAAACAAATATGTTACACATGTACTTTATATTATTAGTCAATTCAACAGACTGTCATATTCATAAATAATTATATGTTAATGTTAATAACTTTGTTAAATACTCACTAATTACAGGATGATTACTTTATTTGTAGATTTAAATTGAGTTCGTATTTACCTGAAAAGAAAAAAAGTCAATTAATAAAATGGTTTATATAGAATACATATTTTTTGTTGCAATAATAAATAAAATTAAGTACAATCTTATGTTATTTTTAGCGTAATAAATAGAATAAAATTTAATAATGAATGATAGTTTAACTAATAATACAATAACTATAAGAATAATTGAATATTTAAGAACGAAGCATATGTGATTTCTGCACTGTAAAACTTTTCGAAAAATTGAAATAGAGATTATTTCATTATTTCTCAAATAATTTACATTTTGAAACTCATTCTTAATTATAAATATAATCTTTATAATTATATATAGTCTTGGAAAAATACGTTTACATATTTTTAATTTACTTTAATTTTTTATCATGAATAAAGTAAAAAACACTTTCTGAATTTATGTAATTTATCAATTACCTCGATAAATAGAATTAAAATAAGTATCATAAAATCAATCTATTGACGAAAAATCAGAACTCAATATTTTTCAAGTACTGGATATTTTATAAGTTTATTATATATATATATATATATATTAATAGCTAAAAACATCTTCTACAAAAAAATTTTAAATTGATAAATTCACATTTTGTAAATATAATTTCTTAAATTTTCATTTATATTATCACTTTTATTTATGTTATTGCAATTAATTCTTTATATTAAATAAAACACAGACTTTTAAATTAATTAATAAGCTAATATCTGTTAACTCTAACACAATTTAAATAAAACCATTTTACAGTACTTTGACATATTAATAGACACAATAATTGATCATCAGTTTTTTCCTTATATTAGATTCAGTCATAAATAAATTCAATCTATTTTTTGTATTTTTAATAATATTTTTAAAAAGTAGGATATTTAAAAATATATTTTGTCGAAAAACTTAATTCTTATACAATCAATCTCCTACTAATATTTTATATAAAACAAATATCAAGTAAGAGCTGACAGAAAACGATAAAAAAGATCTGATAGTTTGGTTAAATCGAGCTAGATTGGTTAGTAGATTTCAAAAATCTATCATAGATTATCATCCCAAAACAAGTATAAGCTGTTATTGTAACATAATGTAGTGATTATAATAATGAGAATTCAACATTAACTATATTTGAATACAGCATGGAATATATTTAGAAGCAAATTAATATTAATTGATAAAATGCCGTATAACGTAAAAATTTAATCTTATCAATCCTATTTCATTATGAAATTTAAATAAATTTAGGTGTAGAAGTTTTCATGCAATAAATTTAATTATGAGACTTAATTTTTAATTTATCAATACAAAATAAAATAAATAATGTTTTTCTTTATTGCATTCAATAGAATAAAAATATAATTTTAATTTATTTATATATATATAATAATGAGAAACGTTTACTTAATTACTAAAAAAAAAGTATAAAAATGTTTTCTACTATAATAAAACTGTCTTACTTTGCATAAATGATGATTTTTTTGTAAAAATGTTCAGTTCATGTGCTAAAAGTAATAATATTACGTGGTAAGATAATAATTATTTTCATTTTAATATAATAAGTTATTATTCCGCAATGGATTACAATTATAAAAATAAAATAGAATGATCACAATTCGGCTTTTTATTTGAAAATGTTATAATTAGATAAATCTAATAAGGTTGTTAAATAAAATAGTTTTACAAAATTTATTATTTGGGAACGTTGAGGTTACTTTTGCCTATAAAATTTCGATAAGATAATTTTTCTTAGTGGAATATTTTTTTAGAAGAAATAAAGATAAAATTTATGTTAGATAGAATTTACTTGAATAAAGATAACTATAGAAGTAGAAAACAAACTATTGATTGCAATTTTCATATTGTTTGAAATACTCAATTATATGTAATAGTTTAGAAATTATACTTTTTTATATGATTAAACAGAAAACAATAATACTAAAAATTCTATTGTATATTTACAATTTAAAATAATAGCATATATCGTAAAATTATTATTGTACATATATAATCAAATACGAAAAATGTATTACATTCAAAGAAGGTATCATTGATTTCATTCTTAATACAAAACATTCAAATTTAACATCGGTAAATTTTAATATTCATTTATTATCAAATATAACATTTTATTATTTATATTATTTAAATCATTCAAACGATTTTCATAATTTAATTCATTATTCTAAAATATATTAATAACAATCATTATTTTTGTAAGATTACTTCTTAGATAGTTTTTTAGCAACAGAAAATTATCATTTTATCCTGAAAAGTTTCAAAATAACTTTTTTATACCTAAAACCAATCACAAGAATGAAAAAATAACATAAAAAAACTAATAAAAATCGTTCAAGAATTGATATAATACTTTCAAAGCATGATAAACATAATGAAATACATTAATATGAAATAGAAAACTACGGCCTTCATTTCAATAATCAATAAAATAATAATAAATTAGACACGTGTCAATTCTTATGATTAAGAAAATGCGTCAACATGAATATTATTTGAAATATAGTGATATATAATGAAATTAAACAAATATAAAAATATATAATAAAACGAAAATATATTCTTTTATCGACAATAGAAAAATATAATATTAGATTGCTAGGAAAATAATTGCGGTTTATGTGTTTCTGATACCTAACCTAATTTTTTTTCAATTAAAGTTTCGTTTTATTACGTTCATATTAATATCATTTTAAAGTGATTTTTTGGTCTGTATTTTGATAACATCGACTTTGATTTTATTCTTAATTTTGATTCAAATTGGGCTATTGAATTAAAAATGGAAAATAAGCAGATAAGAGCATTCTTTGTATGAGTTGATCAGCAGAAACCGCTCAAAAACTAAACGATGCTTTTGGTGTGTGTACTCTTAAGCACCGAACGGTGCAATGATGGTTCCAAAAAATTCGTATTGAGGACAAGAGCTTTGAAGATGAAGGTCACGAGCGTTCTTCTTCAGTTCATAACGACCAACTGAATGCGTTATTTGAATCATAACTACACACAACAATTCAAAAGCTTTCACAAAAATTAGGTGTTAGTCACCCAACAGTTCTGGACCACTTAAAACACCTAAACTACTTAAAATTTGAAGGTCATAAACCGTAATTATTTTCTACCAGCCTTATATATATATATATATATATATATATATAATCAATTTGATACGAGTCTCATACATTTCCTATTGTATTCTAAATTAGAAATATTCTTTTAAAGTTATCATTAATAAAAAAGACTATAAAAAAATATTAATCAGTTAAATACCCGAAATTATATTTACACTTGTATATAAAATTGAAGGAAAATGTTTTATCATACAGAAAATATATAAGAGTGTCTGGTAATTTTTCATATATTTGTTATATTTTTGTATTATTTGTCAAACAGATTAGTAATTGAGTGAATATGAAGGTAAAACAAATAATATTGTGTATATATATATATATATATATATATATATATATATATATATATAATATTTTTATTTTGCCAAACATGAAACGCAATTTCGCGCAAATGTATGTTGTCATTACTATATTTTGTGACATATTTTCCATCGATACGATAATCTAAATGAACATTTATCGCACAGTTGTATCACTGAATCTACCGTTTAAATAATAAAACAGACCACTTCCAAGAAGTCACTGTTGAGATGTTGTAATGTTCTATTGGGAAAGACATGTTCGAATCGTACATCTCACATGAGGTTGACAATTTCAAAGAAATGATTCTTTATTATTATTTTTTATATTTCGAAATACTAACGTACGCGTCATATATATATATATATATATATATATATATATATATATATATATGTATGTATATATACGCATGTATAAATGTGTGTATACAAGTATTTGTTTACATTTGTATCTAAAAAACTAGAGATACTCTATTAAAAACAGTGGAAACGAATACTTTTGACGTACTGCATTACTGAAGAAGAACGTCGGCAGAAGATCATAAAAATGGTTGATGTAGGCTTCGCTCTTACTCTATATGTACCACTCTGTACTGCAGAGTACTAAAACGTAGCATAGAGTGTAAATTTGAACATGTTTTATGTATAATTGGAATATATGTACAAAAATTTTTGAAAAACAATTTCAGTAAAGTTATTAACAACGATAAAATTTTTTTTTTTTTTGAAAAAAAACTATATCGTCTTATTCATTTCTCTCCTCTGTTGAAATGAAAAGTCAACTATAATGTCATGATGTATTTAATAAATTATATAGAAATGAACATTTAGAATGAAACTATTATGCAACTATTTTAAAAGATATTTGCAGATACAAATAATAGAAATATATTTGTTCAAAATAATGTTTTGAAAATATTGATAATTTTAATTAAATGGTAAATTTATTTCAATTAAGATATAGTCAAACTATTAAGACAATATAGTCATTGTTGAATTCTTATTTGACAATTTCAAACGAATCAACATTTAACTTAATAAAACAGAAAATGTTCTTTTTTAATAAAGAAAATAATAAATGAAAAAGAAATATATAATAAAAAAATGTATTAAATTTTAAAATGTAACTTTATTCGAGATTTCATGCAAATACTGACACTGAAAATTCCGAATTTCTTTCTCCATGAAATCCCTTCGCAATCGTTATCATATCACACGTAAATATATCTCGTGACAAAATAATAAACAATAACAATTTTAAATAATGGCGTACTTCAAAGAATATATCTTTCAGCTCTGTTATAGAAACATTTGTATTCATACAGCAAGGCTTACACGACAGTACCGTAAGGGTGCGACGTAAGGAAAAACACGAAAAAATGTTACACCACGTATTGTCTCAATCTAGTAATATTGCGTGTAGAATACAGTGACAGCGGAACTTGTAGCAAGGTAGAGATAGTGTAGCACGTTCTCCGATTCGCTTCTTACTTCTGAATTATATATTTATTATATATTATACATGTCCGCAAAAGTCCCTTAAGTTATTAATATTTTATGTATATTTCTTTCATATTGATCGTCTAAAGCTCCTAATATAACAGTAGTAGGTTGGTTTTATGTTGGCTCAACTCAATTGCTTCGGGGATCAACGAATATCACGTCTTAACTACAATTTTGTCATTCGTATGAGACTTAAGGCTTATTGGATTTATATACATACTTATATATGTATACACGTATTTATATATCTATCTAAGCACATAAATACACACACATACACACAGCTTTTATAAATAAATATACAGACAAAACATACCTAGCTTAAAAAAGTTTACCTTTGGTTACTAATTCGTTATTATATAAACCAATTCAAGAATGACATTTTTATCAGAAAGAAAAATTCGACTACCACTAGAATAATAAATATTCGAATATACTTCTTAAAAGAACAGTAAAGAAAACAGTACTTATATATATATATATATATATATATATATATATATATGCGACATTGAAATTTAACTAAACTATTTCATTCCTTCCTATTACAAAAAAAAAACCCTCTAAAGGTAGTAATACGTTATTTACTTTTATAAAGTCGAATTAAAAAGTTATAAATTATTAAAATTAAATTAAACAAATGTTTTTCATTAATTCCATATAAATGCATATGAATACTTCGCAAAAATAATGATATGAAGAAACTCGAGATAGTTTATATTTCATTCAATTTGATTAAACGTTTCTGGTAGGCAATACTATAAATTATATAATAACATTCGATATGTCTTCTCGGAGATATACTAAATAATTTAATCACGTACACAATGAATGTTTTAGACATCGTCCGAAAAATTGGGTCGAATCAAAAATGAATATGGTAAAGTTGTAAACGTTTCTGTTAAGAACAATCATATTATATATATATATATGTGTGTGTGTGTATATAAATGTATGTGTGTGTGCGGACAGAGTTGAACATAAAAAAGTACTTTTTGAAATGTTTTCTCGAGTTAAAAAAATCAGTTTAATGTGTATATTCATTAAAAATATATTCATTAAAGAAAAACAATCAGAAGTTTAATTATTTTGTATATAATTTATTTTTTGAAAAAAATATTGTGTTCATATATTCTATTATTTTTAATTATATTTTTCATTATTTCAAAATTAAATAGACCATTTCTTTAAAATAAAAAAAGTTGTAATTATTCCTTTACTTTTATAATTAGAATTTCTTATGTAATTCACAACCATTTTTTATTTTTTAACTACTTATGTATTTATGTATTAACTACACGTACTTATGTATTTTTCTTTAAATAATAATCCTCTTGTAATTTATTCATGCAGTTAATATACAATATATTTTGTATATATAAATACAAACATGTTTATCATAATTCTTGTTAAATATTTAATTGTAGAGTTAATACATGAAATTATTAATGACATTTTTTTATACGGATACTCTTGATCAAGTATGCAGGAACACATTAAAAAAATTGAAAATGTGTGAAGACAAGGAAAATTGATACCGCATCAACTGAGTGAAGACATGTTGTCTTCACTCAGTTGATGTGGGCGCCCAACATGGGCGCCCACATGTTTCAAAAATCACAAACGACAAAATTAAAAGCTTAGAATGGATAAGATAAAGGATATAATAAAGGATATAATAAAGCTTAGAATCGACATCCACCGTACTCTCCAGATCTTGCGCCATCGAATTACCATCTTTTCAAGTCAATGCAAAATTAAATTGTAAACATTTTAAAAGTTATGAAGAGGTTAAAAATGGACTAGCTGAAAATTTTAATTCAAAACCTACGTACTTTTATGAAAGATGAATTAAAATGTTGACTGAAAGATAGAGGAAGGTTATATTTAATGAAGGGAATTATATTTGAAATTAATTTCTAATAAATAAAATTGTTAATGATATTTATTTTTATTTCATTTAAAAACAACATTCTTTTCCGGTACACCTAATATGTATGTATATTTTTTCGTAGTTTATAAGGAAGCATATATAAATTATCGAATTATTATGCAGTATTAAGCACAAACTGTCGCTTTTAAACGGGCGTATTAAGCCGACGTTCAAACACCAAAATACATGTACTTTAACAACCACTCAACGCTAGTCGAATGGTGAAAACCGAAGAACGCAAACAACAAAACAACAACAAAAACAAAGCAGCAGGAGCACAGTACGAGATGATATAAACAGATAGAAATAGAATGTGCTCACTTGTTTCGATTTATAGCTCCCGAGATGTACGGTACGGCGCAGTACGTTCTCGTACAAGACTTTTGGCCACGATTCCATAAGCCTACAGAGTATAGTTAAATGTTGCCAGACCACACCTTCAGTCAGGTGTTGTGCGTTTTTAGTAAGTACAGGCAAAGCGAGAATCACATCAAGTTCGGCGTACAACGTACAAATTATACATTCTACCCTACTGTATATTATATCACTTATATGTTTCGCATTCCTTTATTTTTTAATCGGATATGTAATGAATAACTGAAAGAATCATTGTTGATATATATATATATATATCTTTAAAGACCGAGAAAGAGACCAATGAACAGATGGGATAAGGATATTAAAAACTTTATTGGAAAACTGTGGAAAAGAGAGGCACTGAACCGAACAAAATGGAAAATCATGGAAGAGGCCTTTATCCAGCAGTGGATTGACAGGGGCTGAAGATGATGATGATGATGATGATATATATCTTTACAATATTCAAATATATAACGGCGTATTATTGTCTTGATTCGAATCATATTTTATAGAATATATTTACTTTCAATTTTTATAAATTTAATATAATTTAATGAATTAATTAATTTCAAGCATAGCACCGATAACAAAGTTGGTTGATATACAATATTACAATATATCTTACTATAATATATATATATATATATATATATACACATACAATATAAAACTAAAAATGTACCTCTGCTAACTATACAATACTTTCCTACAATATTGAAGGAAGATTTCAAGTTCTTAATATTAAAATAACTTTAAAAAATTTCATTGAAAACTGTTTTTAGACAAAAAAAGTACACGACTTAAAGTAATATTTTCTTTTAGATATAACATTTACAACTGAGAAATCCTCTAATAATTTGCATTAGGTATGAAAATATTTTAGAATATAAGTTAATTATACATAATAACACTTCATTTAATGCAGTATTTCTTTTGCAGAAATTAAAGCAATATGAAACTTCTAAAATAAACTTTTAAGCTGGTAAAACTTCAATATTAAACATTTAACAGTTAAAAATGTTATTATTATTCAATTAGAAACTTCAAGAATCAAACTAAATATTTCTTATATAGAAAATTAATATCTTGATATTTATTCTTCATATAATAAAAGCAAAAAAGAATTGAAATTAAAATTCAATTAACACAACGATAAATATTCTATTTGTAAGAATTATACATGTATTTATATATATATATATATATATATATATATATATGCATATACGCATAAAATATAACCGCGTACATAACCAAAAACAAAAACACTTGACATTTAATGCAAATTTCGTTTAATTAAATAAAGAGATTGTATAATATTCCAATTATAAAAAACTGACAAACGTTAATAAAATCTTTACTTACAGTCGGGAATAAAATCAAAAAGCTTAATTTTTATTCATACCAACAAACAGTCTGACACAAGTATATTTGTTAAACACATTTAAATTCACAGAGTATCACTTGTTTTACGTGCTGCCATCTCCAAATCCTGCGGTCAAATAGCGTACGCGTGGCTAACAAATCAGGAAATATGTGTAGGTCCTGTAATTCAGTGATCTCGCAACAAATTCAAGACAAAACCACGTCCTATATTCCAAATACAAATAAATATAACTATTAAATGGCTCCGTTTACAAGAGCTCCAAAATGCGGTGCGTTCGTATTACATGTATGTTTGACTGACGTCAACGGATATCCGTTCTTAGTTGAATTTCTAATTCAAAGTGTTTATAATAAGGCATTAAGAAATAATGTTTGATATTTGAATAAAATATCGAGAGTTTAACATAATATAGTTAAAATGAATACATGTCATACAATTGCAAATCGTTAATTATCATAATAATTTATAAACACGACATGCTATTATTAAAAACATATTTATTATTGTGGAAGATTTATATATGTCAGATTATAGTCATTTTAGATCATATTTTTTTAACATAAATATTATCGGAATCGTTTGTTTCTGATCAAATTTGAATATTATATATATATATATATATATATATATATATATAAAATAATAATTTGAAATCAGATAAAAATTTATGTCTTTATTATTCATGCGCCTCCAATTAGGGCAATCGAACTAAATAAATTGAAAAAGAACATGAATCGATCTCTATATATTTTTATATTAATAACAACTATCATAGAATTCGCTTCTTTAAAAAATAATGAGGTAATTATTAGATTAGATTCGAAATCGAAAATTAAATTAATAATAACAGTTTTAATATTTTAATAAAAATAGTATTCTTTAAGGGCTTTTTTTGACAAAGATACTTAAACGCAAATTAAAAGAAGAAATATAATATTATTTTAGATGATTTAATAATAATTTGAAAAGATTTGAATAAAATTTAAATTATCTGACAATCTAAATAGCAAGAAAATAAGATTTTTAATTTATAGAAAAAAATAACACATTAATAAAACGTATTAACATATTTTATTCTGTATTATTTTTTATATAGAAACCATAAACATATAATAAAATGAATTAACCTTTATGATTTAGTAAATAAATAAAAACACTTTTATGAAAATGTTTAAAATGAACAATAAACTATAAATAATTCCACACCAATGTTTTAAAAAATATTGAAACAGACTTATTAATTTTCAAAATTAAATTCAATATCAAAGATTTATAACTGAATTTAAAATCAAACCAACGACCTTCCCACAATAAAGCTATATATCTACATCTATAGAAACTACTAGTATTACTTGTATTTGTACAAACATATAATCGCTATCTAGAAGTGTTGAAGTAAGCATACACGCTAAGTTTCATTAAAATTCGATTAGTAATTTTGACGCTAGAGTAATTACAGAAATACATTCATACATACATTCATTCATTCATATGTAACTACAAACAAACAGGCACATGTATACACACCTGTATTCCCTTTACACGTATTCAACGCTACTGAAGCTGTAACTTCATTAAAAACTCAGTATCGATTTTTCGAATGTGATATATATATATATATATATATATTACATAAGTGAAACATTACATAAATATATACTTTCATAGTTATATATATATATATATATATATATGATTTTTTTAAATTATGATTAGTAAGAATTAAAATTGCAATTATTGATATAAGAGTCCTTTTATTGTTAAACAAAAGCAAAAAAGTTTAACAAAAATCAAAACAGTATCGTTTTAAAAATGCAATGAATTTCATTCTATATTGACTTAAATTGAAATTAGTGTACAGCCAGATAAATGTGTTTGAAAGTTTAAAATGAAAATTTTTGACGTAAAATTGTTATAAAATAATGATTTGTTCATTTGTAGTTAACGAGAAATATAAGTAAACAGTAATCAAAAATCTGAAAATAAACTGCTGGCAAAATTTAACATATACTTTTACTTAATGAGCCAACCACTTATATTCTATCGCCACTTGAAACGCTGTAGCCTTATCATCTTGTCTAGATTGATTTATTACTGTTATGAATTTATTTTATTCTCCGCATTTCACATCCACTTAACATCCGCCACTTATCCAATATTCGATAACTTTTGATTTTCAACAGAGTGAATGATTTAAATCACATTATATTACGGAACAGTTTTCATACACACACACACACACATATATATATATATATATATATATATATATATATATATATATATATGCGTATTAGTGCATGGATAAATTCTTCAAATCTTTTAATAAAAAAGTTTACTCTTCTATTTCAAAATAATAAAAAATATAACTACTTAAATAAAATATCTCTTCAACGTGTTCTTATACCACTATATAAAAAATAACATTTATGTTATAAGACATCTTCTTGTCCTAGAGAGGTTTCCTTAGAAATATCCAAAACATTAGAAAAAGTTTTTATACATTGAAGCAACAGCATTAAATATTCAAGAATTATTCATTATTAAATTTTAAGTATTAATAATATATAGAAAAAATATTCAATGTTTTTAATAAAAATGTTTATATATATTTTTATTTCGAAGTAATGACATATATCATTACTTTAAAACCCCTTATTCATATTACTATATAAATATAATAAATAACTTCAAAAATAAGTTTTTCTTATGTTATCGAAGAACAAAAAAGCTGTAAAAAAATTATTTATTAAGTCATTATTTTATAGAATCAAATACAATTATATATATATATATATATATATATATATATATATATTAAATATTTTCAATTGTAATAAATGACTTGTTATTTACAATAAAAAATTGATAAAACCATACGAGCAAAAGAACATAAATACATGATAAAAAAAGAAAACAACTTAAAAAAACACATGCAAACAAATAAACGGACATTTTTATACTACTAACACGATTTCAAAAACAAATAAACAGAATAACAAACTTATCGAAAAGTTTGAAGAAAAGCTTTGTAACGATACAATCGGAACGTGAGAGAGAACATACATCTTTAGTAAAAGCAGGACACTTCGGCAAGTTGTAAAACCTTAAAAGGTTCACGTATAATGAAGTTAAAGGAAACGCATCGTAAGCTTCAACATGTATACAAAAAGTCAACGGAGATTTAATTGATTTTTCTTGAATTTCCACATACTGAATACATACGAATATAATAGTGGAAATGAAAAGACGAAACAATTTTATTTTTATAAACATATGAAATGAGTTCAGTCGTTCAGATGAAAATAAAATAATTATAAAGAAAAACACCGTGTGTACAAAACGTACAGCGTATTGGTTAACAAAGCGTTGTAAAGAAGAGATTCAGACATGCTTTGAAAATTCTACTACTGAAAAATACAAAGTGATGGATAGTTTCAAATTAAAGAAAATTACAGTTTAAAATCTATTGAACTGAACTTAATTTTATCGAGAATGTACAAACAAAAATGCCTTTGTTTGCATAATAATCTATTCTTCTTCAATAACGGTGTAGCAACTATTTCGGTGTACACAAAATAAAATCCATGACAAAAATTATACACACTGTTATAAGGTATATATGTATGTATGTATGTATATATGTATGAATATATATATATATATATATTATAAATATTCTAATATAACGAAATAATATATATATATATATATATATATATTCCTTTAGGTCAGTTCACAATATTTATTTTCAACGTATATTAACATTTTAAAGAACATAGAGCACATAAAGGTCTTACTTTCGAGATATTTTTTTTCATTTTTCTGTTATTTCAATACGTTTCTCTATTTTACATCAAGTTATAATGAGATTTTTTTTATTAAACATTTCAATATTATAAAATCTGAATAAAAGTTACATTTTAATACATTCATTACTTATAAATTTCTAATACTTACTGATTCATTCTTTTTTAAAAACTCACTTTTAACTTTAACATCTTTACAATTAATGTTTTTATTATAATCAAGTTTTAAATTTATATTTTTTTTTTGATTGAAATAAATATACAATACATATATTCATATTTCATGAAAAGAAAATATTTCAAATAAAATATATTCAGAAATGTATGAAACAATCAACAGACTATCAAGTAACAACAAGAATAGCAATATTAATATATTTATGAAAATATAAAAGTTTTAGACCATTTAATACATTTTTTAAAATATGCAAAAGAGTTTATAGTAATAAAAAAATACAAACTATTTAGTTTTATTTAAATTTGAAACGTTGAGAGTATGTTTCTGACTGCAATATATTAGAAAAATGAACACTTTTCTTAAATAATATCAGAATATTTTCTTTCCAATTCTTACGAAAATAATTCATGATATAAATTAAATTACAATTTTATTAATATTATATACAGTATATGTAATTCAAATAAAGTATTCTTATAATAATGTATTTTAATCGTTTAAATCTTAATGAAAACAGAGACATTAAGACCGAAACAAAATCGCGTATAGAGAAAAAAAAAACAAAATCGATTTGTTTTACAAATTACATATAAAGGTACAGGAATGTCTTTTTACGTTACCTTTCATGCTACTGTTTCGCAGCTTTAATACAATAACAGTCGATCGGATAAAGGAACAACAATATTTACGCAACAATCTGTACACACTTGTTCATATTACACCAACAACGTGTATGTACACATATATATATATATATATATATATATATATATATATATATATATATTGCAAGGGTTCCTGCAAAGACAACAGGCTGTGACTAGTTCAATTCTCAACTTGTTTGATAGTTAACAAGTAAGAAAGTAAGACAATCTGTTACTGAAGTATGTATGTTCAAGTGAGATACAGGCAGTTTGACGAAGAATGTCATATATTGAATAGAGCAAGAGGGTGTTTGTGGAGAAAACGCTTAGAGCTTTGAATTAACTGCGATGAGAACTCAAATTTATTTAGAACAAATGTCATTGTTGCCTGTTAACAACAGTTAATCGTCGTAAATATAGAACGTGTGTGTTATTGTCGAATCCAGTGATATCAAATAACGTGGAATTTATAAAGTATCGATTTTATAAACGTTCAACATATGATGCGTCCAGTCTGCACATATTTACTATATAAATAATATTTATTCATCTTTTGAGATAGTTTCGAACCAAAAATAAAACTGTTATTATTGTAGAACTATAAATATATTTAACATACTGTGTCAAAATTATATTGCATTATTCAATCTTCAAATGAATTAGTGTTTCAAAATTGATTGTTAATTTACTTTATTAAAAGTTACTGTGTTTCAGTTTACTTTTATAACTTTTTTCATTTTCTTTCTAATTCACATAAAGTGTTACTTTATATCTAACAGATACATTCGTACATAGATAATATTAGATTGATAGAAAAATAATTGCGATTTATGACCTTCAAATTCATATACATATATACGTATAACTTCAATGTTAAGGGAAATAAATAGATAATCAACATAGAAAGAAAATGATAGAAACAAACAGGTTAACGAAACACTACAAGATATCATTCATCAATTTCCATTATATGAACCATACACAGCACAATTTTGACATCAATAGAAGATAAACTTATGAATATAATATTTAAAAAAAAAACATTTCATTTGTTCAAATATAAATAAAACAAAAGTAATGTCATTCAATGATAATAAATAATACGAGACTTGCAACTTAAAACAGTCACATTTCTTTTACTAATAAACCTCTGAAGTTAATTTGATAACTAATTATACAAATAATTGCATAAACAGGCTGTACATGTTAAATTTTGAAGATAGTTGTAAATAAATATTAAAAAATATTATTTGTATATATATATACATATATAAACGTTCATATATATATATATATATATATATATATATATATATATATAAACTTAAATCTAGCAAGGTGATTATAATCGTTCTTGAACATCCCATGAAAATATACTTTCGCCAATCCTTCATAATCCTTTAGAAATTGCTGTTAAGTTTAACATTCGGAATGTAAATGTGTATGTATTTGTATATGTTTATATGTAGAAATCTATATCTGCATGTGTTATATATATATATATATATATATATATATATATATATATATATATATATATATATATATATATATATATGTATAGGAATATTAAAAATAAACAAAATTAAATAATATCTAATAGGAGTATATAATTTATTTAACATTGATAGCATCTGAAATATTACAAATGCCAACAAACAGGTGATTTTTTCGAAAATTAATATCCAAAGTGAACACCTGCATAAATTATATTGTATAGTCGACTACATAAAACAGTCACAACGATAGGGTGTATCCTAACGAAAATGAGAAGGTAGATATATAAATTCGTGTAATGATAATTGGCTTCGTAATGGGCAATTCATTGCGAGTCAGAAGTTATACTAAATCTGAACACAGTTTGCTTTGATTTATAAGTCATGAATTGGAATTTCAAAATATTATTTCAATACTAATTAAATATTATATATATATATATATATATATATATATAGATAGATAGATAGATAGATAGATAGATAGATAGATATATCCTTAAAAAACATAAAATAATATGTATTTTAAAATTGGGCCGTTGTTATGTATCGTTTCATTTTAAATGTATGTTGTATACAATTTAATTGAATTATCAACATGTTCAAAGTAAAATAAAAATGCATTTCCCATGTTTTCTGCACTGCTATTAATATGTTTACATTTCGTAATGAATTTAAATACTATACAATTAAAATATTATTTGCAGGTAAAATATTTTATGATTTTTATGCATGAATCGACAATACTGAAATCGTATTTAAACTTTAAATTATATCTAATATTTCATTTCATTGTTGACGTACTAAAGTATCAACAAGAATATTATAAGGTTTATTTATAACTTTATTTACGAATAATAATTCGTCTATAAAACACACACACACACACACACACACACATATATATATATATATATATATATATATATATATATATACATATAGACATTTATTTTACAGCTTTTTCTAGTTTGAAGCAAATTTTTTAGTAAAAGACAATCACTTTTTTAATAAAAGATAACATATACTACAAGGATGGATTTACCTTTATAACATATTGGTCACTGGCTCAACATGTTAGCAACCACTTGGTTACCAGCATCTTTTTAGTTTATGTGTAAGACTTACTAAAAGTCAACGTATTTGATACGTTTTTCAAATTTAATTTAAAATGAAATGTCTTGAAGCAAATTTATTTAATATTTTATAAAAATAAATTATTTAATAAACATTTAACTATTCATTAAAATTATTACAAAACTAGTGAAAAAACACTATATAAAAATATTTTTTCTATAAATATTAAAATGTATAAATTATAATATTTTGAAATTGCCTCTAACAATTTAATTTCGACAATGCTGTTTCATTATCTTAATTAAATTACTGGAACCATGCAAATAAATTAAAATCTCAATTTCAATTCGATGATAATGTCAACAACATTATTTAAATTTATTACTTTTCATGATTATAAACAAATATACCTATAAATGTTTTTAATCAATTCAGTTCGTTTAAAAAATTACATCTAAATAAATGGCACTCTAAATTATTCATGCATAATATTCAAATTTTCTAATATAGTTTGAAAAATATTCACCTCATATTAAAGCTACAATATTACTACAAAAGATTAACGCAACTACAAATGTTTGAAGTATATATTCAGAATTCTTGAAGATAAAGATTAAGTTTTATTTCTATTTAATCAATTGTCAATTAAAAATCAAACGACAGATTATCTTACAGCTAATGAACTATTAACTTTTACAGGCTAAATAATTTATAATAGATCCGATTTTTTGGAAAAAAACAGTTTAAACTAATTTATACAAAGTATCAAAAAATCATTTTCATAATTACTTTAAAAAAGATTTCAAAGTGAGAAATAAAATAAAGATATATTTTTAAACTGATATAATTGACTTTTAACAACGTAATCTGAATTTTAAGCGTCTTATTAATATATCTGTATTAAACTATTAGGTTAGTAGAAAAATAATTGCTGTTTATGACCTTCAAATGCATATACATGTCAAGCTTTTTTGATTTTGCTAGCCGTTTTAAGTGGTCCAGAACTGTTGGATGATTAACGTCAAACTTTTGTGCAAGCTTTTGAATTATTGTGCATGGTTCTGATTCGACTAACGCCTGTAGTTGGTCGTTACAAACTAAAGAAGGACGCCTGCAACCTTTTTTATATTTAAGGCTTTCGTCCTCAACACGAAAATTTTGCAACAACCACCGTATGGTACTTAACAGTACTTACATCAAAAGCATCGTTTAGTTTACAAGCAGTTTCTGCTGCTTTACCATCCGTTTTGAACTCATTAAAAAATGTTCTTATTTGCTTCCTTTCCATATTCAACTCACTAGCCCAATTTGAACAAAATTAATAATAAAACCAAAATCTATGTTATCAGGGGTGACAGAGGCTGATGATGATATATACATATATATATATATATATATATATATATATATATATATATATATATATATGTATTTATATATATATATATATATATATATATAAATAAACAATATCTCCTTTAAATATTCTTGTTATTACTGAAACTTGAAATTAATTTCAATAATTTTCATTTCTTTATTAACACTAATATATAACATACACAATAAATATATATATATATATATATATATATATATATATATATATATGTAACAAGTAAAAGCATATAAATGTGTATATATATGTATAACGCATGTTTACAGGACAGTATATATACATTTAAATTCATTACAAGAACTCCATTAATAGGATCACTCATCCTTCATTATTCGTATGCTTTTTCTCGTTAAGGAAAGGTCAATTTCATTGGGATTTTCTTTGTAGCAGACTGTTAATTAGGAATAAAAACGGATTACACTTTTCTGTTAAAATAATTGCCGTCGAGTAGTATCTATGTACATATATATTTGATGTTTGTTATAACTGAAACGTAATATTCACCAAGAAATCACAATGTATATATTTTTAAATCTTTCTAATTAAATATAATTAAAAAATAAAAAACGGAGTAACCTTTTTTGTATTAAAAAAATCCTTTTAAATATTCAAAGAGAAAATAAGCTAGATTTTTTATTTACACTGTAATCTTGTTCATTCATACATTTTCAATTAATTATTAAATCTCGTTACTTTTTCCTTAAAAGAAATGACTTAGATTAACATTTTTTTAAAAAAAACTATTAATTCAAATCCGTACAAATAAATATTACTTCTGAAAAAACACTGAATCGATACTTTAAATAAACGATTACATTTTTTAAAGCTAGAGATTGATAATAAATATAACCGTAAATGAAAAGTTTGCAGACATCATCAATAACACTGCATGAGAAAAATGTTCAGCATACCGTTACGAAACATTTTCATTTGAAAGTCCAAATAAATTGAGTTTTTTTTAAAAAAAAAGACTTCATCTTTAACTACGTGTCATTTTATTTTCACCTTACTTTTAATTGCAGTCTATCTGTATTCTGTGATCTCTTTGATATTACCCCTCGTCAAAAATTGCTGGTGTGCAATGATAATTATATTTCGATTTAAACTTAACAACGGATAATTAGTTTCAAACTCTATTATTACTTTTCGAACAAAATTTGAGACATGCCTGTTATTTGCACAGAAAATGTAAATTGTTTCCATAATGTTGTTGTCAAAGTACACAGAGAAACAAAAAATTAACACACAGACATTGTATAGAGGCTGTTTTTTAACTGGTGTACCATAAAGTTCTTGTAAAATATAGATATGTTTAGATTAAGTAAAATTTATTTGAATACATGCACAATACTATTATTTATACATCACTATTCATCTATACATATTTATAAAAACATTTTTTCGTAATTAAATTGTATATTTACTAATTTGAGTATTTGAAAATATTTGAAAAAATATTAAAATCTATTCAAAGCATTTCAAATATAGATATTAAAAAGGCCTATTGAATATTCTCATATTCAAGTAAAACATGTATGAAAAACAATGAATTAGAAATATATGAGAACTGATTATAATGACAAATTGAGAAGCTTGTAAATAACATAATATATTTACATTTACACAATTCGTAATTCATTCGTAATGTAGTTAATGCCACTTCTTCATTTTAATGTCTTGTTAACTGTGTAAACGTTAATATATGTAGCTTATTTCGTTTGAAAGTTCTGTAATTCCTTTCCCTTGATTCACGTTGTATATAATTTATAAATTACCAGTGGAATAATATTATTCAGAGGGTATGTTAATTAACACCGCACACGAAAATATGAATACTTTTGTATTTGTTCCGCAATAAAACGATTGATTGCGAGAACTGTCTCGAAATGTTACTGAAATCAGAACAAACTGATACTTGTTACAAAGCGATCGAACAAAACCAGATGCTGAGAATAAATGTGAAGGAAAAAAGCTCTTCAATCACCAAACACGGTTGTTTTGTCGACAGGAATGAATGTAGTTTTAGTACCACTAAATTCACTAAATGGATCAAGTTTAACGTTTATCATGAAATATAACAAGCTGCCACTGGCGAATGTACATAAACACAAAGTTATCAGACTGTATGTTGTTTTAGATATAATTCCTAATGTGTGATTGCGCTCTACAAATCCGTAATCCATGGGACTCACGTACTCCTCCATGCTTCCCTTTTTGCTCTAGGGATTTTTCCCAAAACAATCTTGTATCTTCGTTTATATGTACACAAGCAAGACATAAATAAATTAAAATGTGTGCTCAATGTATGTATAATTTCAAAAGACCATAGGAAAACATTGTGTACTAAATCATATATATATATATATATATATATATATATATATATATATATATATATATATATATATACACGATTTCATCGACACGGCTGCTTTAATAGAGTCTCTACGTATTCAATGTCATTATATATTAAATAGCTGTAATCGCATTTTTTAACTTTATGCTAGACTTCGTGACATACAGGCTTTATAATTTTCATTTGCCATAGAGAAACTGCATTTCTTATACATTTTAACAGCATTAAAAAAGAATTTATTTTCTCATTACCAAATAACAAAAACATTTTATTGCAACCATATCACATGTGAAACGAAAATATAATTATAAAAATATATATTTCATTTTTTGTTCATTTTAACAACATATGTTTTATAAAAACGGACACTATTGAATAAAATAACGAAAATCGATTAAAATCACTCAGTGGCCTTTCAGTTAGCTTAGACTTGTGACTATCTAAGTGTATAAACATGATTGTGTGTGTGTGTATGAATATATATATATATATATATATATATATATATATATATATATATATGTTCGCATACACATATGTGTGTGTGTCTTTTAAAAACATTTAAAACGTTCATCGGATTTCTTTTAAATTGATACCGCAGATAAAAAAGACATTCATCAACCCTTGGGTCGAGCAATTTTCATAGTCCCTCCTCTACAGAACTAGGGACGAAGAAATAATTTAGCGAATACCAAAAAAACGTTATTTATTCGTAACCAAGCAAACAAACTGCAAATTTTAACTATATATTTTAAAAATATCTATATTTCTAATACATATTATTTTAAAAATAATTAATACTTATTTTTAAAAGTATACAGTTGTTTTATTTTCAATTCAAGAATGGATCTTTACATATGTATGTGTAGATTATTTTAATTATATGTGTCAGTGTTTTGTGTACAAAATCAATTACTAAAACAATATCTACATTTAAAAACCCATTTACTTTTTTCTCATTTATATTTAATTGTTACTTTTAGTATAATTTATATAATGGCGGAAAATGATCATTCAAATCAAACGAGTAATAATGTAACTGCCATTTGCAGCCTTCACTTAATAATTAAACGTCTTATTTTTTTTCTTTAAATTTTCTACAAACAATATTACAAAAGATGTTCTTCGTATATTTTTTACTAAGAAAGACCAATAATATCATTGTTTTTACAGTATCAATTACGTACCAAATTTTAATTTATTAAACATGTACACACACACATTGAAAATACATAGTATTTAACAATCGAATTATTGTAAAATCCAAAAAAATCATTTTCATATATATATGAAATCAATTGTAAAATACGAAATAGCACATGCTGTAACATATTGAAATCGAATAAGATTGAAAATAAAACGAAACATAACTAGAACATATTGAAGATAAATGTTTATTATCGTTAAAAGATATAATATTTACTATATTCTACAGTAACCTAAAAATAAAACAATAAACCCGACGAAAAATATAATAAAACAGCGACAACGATGTACAGTACATAAACGGCGACATACGTATATAAAGGCTAGTAACCTTTTGTTACAAAAATTATATAATAGGAATGAAAAGGGTTAAAAGAATGTTTTATTAGTTTTCGTATAACTTGATTTGTTATATTTTATTTCAAAAATAATGTAATATGTTTGTCGACAAAATAAAAATTTAACAAATTGTACTTGACTATCAAATGTTATGTAGTTTGTCAACGTTTTGTTTATAATTTATCCAATTTACTGAGTAAACTGTAATATAATTTTAAAGAATTATATATATATATATATATATATATATATATATATATAATATATTACTTATTTCAAAAGATGCGGCTGTGTTTAATTGTACAATTCTACTAAAAATTCAAACATGGTAGAGGAAAAAACTTACTCTAGAATAAATATTATTTATGAATATACCTTTTTACGACAACGGTATCATATATTTCTATTAAGCTTTAGTTATCAGAAGCTGAAAATGACAACGATACTAATGTACAAGATTGCAGTTCATTCGACACTTTAATATCTTTGTTAAATAGAGATTTTTTCACAATTTTCGAATTTTGATCTTTAAATCAAATACAACAAGAAGATAGATTTTTTTTTAATTGAGTACAATCTAATTAAGAAATAGAACAGTTGAACGAATTTTCAATGTTTCAGAATAAATATGTTTTTAAGAAAGCAAAAAAATGTTATATACCTAAAATGACAATACAGTTTTTTTGCAAATCTCTCATTTCGGAACAGATAATTAACATTTTATGATAAATGTATTGATTTGAAATAAAGTAAAATACGTGTGAATTTAAAAATAAATTAAACTCTTAATGAATATATCTCCGAAACAAATTTCTATATTTTGATCTAAGTAAATACTATACATATATATCTTCCTACCTACATACCTACCTACGAAAAACGAATTGGCTGCACGATGGCAAGAAACAAGATATCGGTCTGAACAGTAATTGGACCAATAACGTAGCTAAAGTTCTTTCCGAAACAACATTTTAAAATAATGATTACTCTTCTACTGAACTCTGGCTGTCCACGTCCACGAAGACAGACAGATATCTGAACTGCTATAGGTTTTATCGGCTTTTATAATTCGACGTTTTACAACGAAATCAAAGCACTAACATTAAATTTGATGTATTGTTATAACGGATATTCATTTTCTGTTTAGTGTTTCGCATACAATCTGATATTTTGTAATAAATTTTATATTCGTCGGTGATGATACCGATCGTGTTTTTATATTGGTTTTATGTACATTTTATATCAAATTTTCGATCGAATTTAATTAATGATCGTTTTTTATATGTGTTCTTAGAATAAAATTCTTTTTCAAATTCCATTTAATAGAAAAATATATAAAATAAGATGTAAACAATCTAGTTGATTTTCAAAAATAATGTAATTTAATATCAGATATTTCTTATCAAAACATAGATATATTTATATTTAACATACAATTCGCTTTTAAAAGTTCTGATTGGTCTTTAGAACAAACACATTCTGTTCATACACATAATTTTCTAATCAGTTTATATAAATATATATATATATATATATATATTCTACACAATTTTAGTATCTCTGTGCTTGTACATATATAGAATATTAGATCAGTTGTTTTAAACAGAACACATATCTATTGTCTCAAATTGAATAGTACGTAATGTAGTCATTCAGGTAAAAATTAGTTTCCGAACAAATAATGAAATTTCCAGCACGTATTGGAAAATAACTCCTATGAATTGTCACTTGAGTATTCCAATTAAACTAACAATTTGAAAAGGTTCATAAACCTTTCCACTCATTCATTTTGCATCTATTGTATATACATACGTGTATATATATATATATATATATATATATATATGAGATTTATACATGTATACATTATTAATTTGTGTTGAAAAGAGAATAGCAATTAGTTATAGGTAAAATTAAAAAAAAACTATTCGAAGAATCCAGTTTTCAAATCATGCAAATCAATTATTATTGTGAATTGCCATGTTAATAACTGTTATAATTTGATAGTTGATGAACTGTGAACTAGTTCTCTGCTATACAAAAATATATATGAAACTATATTGCATGATATAAATTTTATGTCGAATAATGTAGTTGAGTTGTATAAGAAGTTTATATTTAATAAAAATTTTAGTTTTAATTAAACCAAAATTTCGTTTATAAAATAACTGTTATTATTGCTAAAATATTACTTAAAATATTGATTAACAATTCACAAATCAGTATCATATTTTAAAAGAACTACATCTCGAAAAAGTATATATTTCAGTATGATTTCAAATAAATTTGTTATTTTAAATATATTACATAGAAAATTATTTTCAAAAACATTGATATACAAGTAAAATCAGATACAACTATGATATTTCTAGATTATACAGTATAATGCAAACAGAGTAAAATTACAAAATCTTATTTTTTGAGATGTCCCCGTTTTAACTAGTATGTCGAAATATTACTTTTAAGAAATCTAGTTTATATAAATATGATATACGAGTATATTATACCAATAAAACAACTTAAAACTCATTTATAAATCTATACCTACATTCAACTAATCGAATATTTATGAACTTATTTCAAACTTCAATATCATATGATCAATTTAAACACACGAGACAGAAAATGTTGATCTGTCTCTTAATATTTTTTTAATTCATTTTCTATTAAATAATATATAAAAACATATAAAATCAGTGAAATAAAAATAAATTATGCAAAAGATAATAAGTAATGACAAATTTGTTTATATATATATATATATATATATATATATATATATATATGTATGTATACATGTATTACGTTTCATATAAAATATAAACATTGTTATTATTATTATTCAAAAACGGTGGATGAATTGAATAAAATAATATTATGCTACATGTTTTTGCCGAAGTAAATGGGATTTAAGTTATTTTAAAGTGAAGTAATACAGACTAATATATAGCTGAATCAAATTATATTATTTATGTATATATATATATATATATATATAAATATATATATATATATATATATATAAATATGTATATGTATACATGCTTGTAGATATGTATGTATAAACATATTTTTATATAATGTCTTCTGTGAAACATTGAAGTGGTTATAATCAGGAACCGTTTAAGATATTTTGTCACCGGAGGCAAAATTCACAACTACAGCGTTCACGTTTGCTTATATTGTTCATTGAGCATGTAAAATCAGCAATTTTGCCAACACAGAGTACCATAATACACCCACTATTTGAATAGAAGATTTATGTGCTTTATCGGAATTGTCTAGTGAATAAATACACTGCGTTCCTATGTAAAATTATTAGAATATGGTTAGTTTAAAAACTGTGAACATTTTAGAACATAAATCTTTTAACGTGCTCTTATCTCTTTATTCGATTTCTCTTTTCGGAATATTCCTGTATCCAAATTAGAAATGATAACATTTTAATTTGTTATTGTTGTTTTCACTAGTAATCGAATAAAAAATGAATTTCGGAATATTTCATTTTCATATAATTTTTCATTTCTTAAAAGAAACATTTTTTATACAAATATATGTATACTACTCATTTAAATCTATTTCCAATTTGTTATAAAAAAAATAAACGTTTCTAAAATACTAAAAGTAAGTCTGAATAAAGAAAGAATTTATTTTATTCCATATAACATTTTAAATTTATTCTTTAGAAATTACAATACCAAATGCATTAAGTTATAATAAAGAAATAAAAAAAAATATAAAAATAATCTATTATATGTGATATGTTCATTGATTAACTAATATTCCGATTATCAATTACGTTTTAAGGCCAAAAAAACACGAATATACATTTCAATATCAAATTATTGATATAAATGTCATAAAATTAATTAAAAAAATTAATATATATATATATATATATATATATACATATATATTGACTATTAACCTTTTTTTATCTCACCCATAATTGAAAATTTTTATTCTATAATATATATATATATATATATATATATATATATATATATATATATATATATATATATATATATATATATACACATTGAGTACATACAATACTGCATTATTTTGTGATCAACACCGTATTATTTAACTTGAATTTCATTTTCTTTTATGAAAATTCTACACATTACTTTTTTGTTTGTATACATCCCACTGAACAAAAAGATTTAAATACATTTTTTTTCTATAAACCTTTTTCATTTTCACGTTCAAATCGAATATGTTGACTCACGCACACACACACACACACACATATATATATATATATATATATATATATATATAATTTTGCATAATCATAAATACAATTCAAGGAAAACAGATGAAATAAATACTCTAAAAATACTAATAAATTAATTGGAAATATAATACAATTTTCATTTTTCAATACTAAAAATTTAAAAGAAGAATTTTTAGAAATACTGAAAAATTAACATTATTATATATATATATATATGTGTGTGTGTGTGTGTATGTGTATATTTTTGTTTTTTACTCGATAAAAAGTCATTAATCAAATTTTAATCAGAACATAAAAGTATAACTTCTGATATTCAATACTTCAGTGTATAAGATATCTTAATTTAAATACAGATATACAATCGTATAAAATTTATTGTCTTTTAAGTATTTGAAATAAAAAATGTCAAATCGAATATCTCTGTAGAAAAATGAATAGATAATTCTCTTTATAAAATTATTACAGTATGTATATTAAATAAGAACTAGTAAATTCTCATTAAACATGAAAAAGAAATTCCAGAAGCAATTGACATTTAGTACAACGTAAATATAATGAAAAACAAGTAGAGATATAAGAAAAATAATGAAAATGTATTAAATTTAAAGTAAGATAAGAGAGATCATTATTGAGCAGACCGAAAATAAAATGAGGTGTACACAGTAAAGAAGTGTATTAAAATGAAAACGTTAAATGAATATTTTATTCTGTTGAAAGTGAGTTTATTGTATAGATTTATTTTTGTCAATACAAGTGTCTAGATGTGTGAAATATCCATCAGGAGGTCAAACACACGATATTAAAATATAAATTTAATTAAGAAAGTTTACAAATGACACTTATAGAACAAAAACAATTTTAAAACTGAATCATTACGTAAATACTATTTTTCATTCTTAAAAATACCGATATTTTACTATACTTAATGAACAGAAATATGACATTTGTATCTTTTAAAAAATATTTTTTCCAACGCACACATTAATGAAATGTTGCGAAACTGTTCAATATAAAAAGAATACATACAAATCGAAAATTCAATAAAGCTATCAAAATCGCCGCATGAATTTATAATAAAAATAATTTACCAATGATTGGATGCTGGAGAATGTGACTGAGTGAAATACTCATACGTACACATCAGCTAGCCATAGTATAGCTGTGACATATAGCACTGCTGACACAACTGAGCTTGTGCTTTCTGTCACGAAGACTCGCTGGATCGAATCTCTGCAATATCGGCGCTTTTGGCTGTTGTAAATATTTGATGAACGCTCAGAAACGAGACGCGGAGTCGTGCCATAGCTATGCTTGCAACGCCAGTCATTGAATCAGGCCCGGATTAACAATATGGCTTAACAATTTTACACGGTTGATTATTAATTTACATTATTTGAGATTAACCAAATCCTGTTCAAACATATTTACAGTACTCACGACAATCATACTATACCTACATGCACACATATATATATATATATATATATATATATATATATATATATATATATATTTGTATGTACGTGTGTATATGGTATATTAAAAAAGTATTTAAATTCCATTTTAATAAAAAGTATTTTCAATTAAGTACTTAACTGAAACTAAAAAATCCTGCTACAAAATTTTAAAGCACACATGATGCACTTAAAAACGTGTTAATATGCTGACAACATAATACAAAGAGCTTAGTATCCGCTGTTTTTTTTTTAATTTCGGAATTTATGACTCAGAAAGGTCTTCAGAAAATTTCGTAATGCATGAAAAATTACTGCCGTTTAACAGTTGTATACAAAATTTTAATATTAGTTCTTTTATTTATAATTTTTAGAAATTATTTATTATTATTTCAATAAAAAAATTACTGCTTATTAATCGGTGGATTTTTTCTACAGTTTATCAAATAAAACATTTTTTAATTAATAAGATATAGCTAAAACAAAAGTATTTAAATTAAATTGATATAATTATATATAATTATATATATATATATATATATATATATATATACAAGTACATAAACTGATAAGTAAACGACTTGAGTACAATTTATTAAACTAACTATTCCCATTTGTATTAAACACTCATAAAAATGTTCACAACAACAAACACTATACTTTATTACGATTTTTATTAATGAAAATTTATCGAGTACGAAAAAGAAAGCAGAGACAACATGACAAATATATTAAGCTTCTATATCTTAATACACTCAATACAACAGTATGTACAAATCTATTATCACAATCTTTGAGATTGGTTACTATAGACGTTATGTATATATTGTATCGATTACTCATTTAATTTCGTACATTGGTAAATATTATTCTTTTATTTTCTAAACACCTGTTAACATTATTAAAATTAAAAATGTTTTGTTAATATGTGTATGGAGTATTTAATCTGATTTAGTTAATATATGTAATGTATTAGTTTATTTTAAATTTCTATCATTTGTTTTTGATAGCATTAGAAGATGTACGAGAATAAATAATTAGTCAGTCTTATGAATGTCATTAATCATAATATGCAATACATTTCTGTTTATTAGTATTTAAAAGACAGAAATACAAATTAAAAACAAATTTTGCACAAACAATATTTAAAAAATATTTTTCTGCAGCGTCTCGTATTCACACTGTACTAAATGTTAAAGCAAAAAGATTCCAAATAAAATATACTCTATTATAAAAGGGACCAATGCACACATATACAGAAATATATGCGTATATGAGGTACCTTTATATTTAGCAGACTGTCAATTTCCGGTATAGGACCACGACATTCCTTGTCAAATACTATGTACTATACTGTACTACTATACTGACTAGGCTACTGAATTAGAATTTATACAAAGGATAATTTATAAAATGTATTTCTTGTTACCATAAACACAAATATTTACGTGCGTTCATACATATTTATTCGACTGAAACAATATACAGATATCAAAATTAACAAACTATTTTTTATTTTAATTTCTTAAAATACACGCAGAAATTTTTTGTCAATATATTACATGACATGATCGTATAATCTGACTGTATTACTGCAGTACATCAATGTGACAAACTGATTAATGAAAGATCAATGCTAATAATAAAAAAACAGCATTTAAATGATTTAAATTTGCGTCCGTTACAATCAGAATAAATAAATAAATGATACAATATGCATTCAACAGATTTAACTGAGTTTGTATTTAGTAAAATTTCTATTTAAAAAAATACAAATACGATTTTAAAAACGAATACTTTCTCATTTGGACCTTTATTTAAAATGTAAACACGAGACTCCATTATAATAACATATTTGTTTGCAATGAAAAATTGATAAATTATAGAACGTTGGATTAAAGTTTAAGATTTGCCAGTACTATTATCGTAAGTATTACAGAAATATATTTGAAGGCAAGTGTATGACAAAAAATGCTGTATATGACGACCAAGCTCAATCACTCCTTAGTTTTCTATTGAAATAAGAAGGAAGTACCCATTTGAAATAAATGAATTAACCTTTGCACTCACAAGTCCAGCTGTATTACCCATGTAATTAAAGGCGTTCTACTCCTTCGGACAGTGTCATTGCCCACATTTTATCATTTACAAATAAAAGCTTTGATAAGTGTTTGTCCATCAATGTCATCGGGTGTTTATTTTTTTATGTTTATCATACTCTTATCCTAATTTCTAGTATACAAACTTCTGATCTAATGTATAGCCTAATTGCTTGGAGTTCAAAAGGTTAATATATCATGAAAATAGAATGATTTAGTAAAGAAATAAACAAACTATATGTATTAAAAAAAATGTGCAAAATTTCATGTGTTAATACTATAATCGGAAAAAAAGTATTTAAATTTAGTAGTTTATATTTAAATCGGTAAAGAGACTTTTTCATATGCATATAAGGGTAGTATTTAATAGTTTAGAGAAATCTAATAAGTATGAAAATTTATTTATTATTGATTTGGAATAAATGATTAGATTCGATTGAGTTTATTTAAATTGATTACAAAGTTCCAAACATCTTACGAGGACCAATTTTGAATGGATCATTAAAAGAAATGAATTTAAGTTGTATTATAATATTTTCACCCCAGTGGTAAAATACACAACAGCGCCAATGAAATCACACATAGCATACAAGATCCCTAATACACATATCTTAAATGTCTTGAAAGAGGACCCTCCTGTTCGGCCGGGCTTATCGGTATGCTTTGTCTCATCTCGTCTCGTCTCATCTCATATCATCGTCTATTTCCTCTACTCGTTTTGTACCGTCTTCGTCTTCTTCGTGTTCTTTAGCTCGCGCACACACGGTTACCAACCGACCTCAACGTTACGATGTAATGCACGGAGGACACTGGCATTGGTGCTGTAGAGGTACTCGACTGTGTATTATTACAGAAGATACAGTACGAAGAAATAGTCGCCTTATATTTATCTCTGAAACGTGGATGTGTATATGCAATTTATTTGCTTTCCACGTGCATTGTTTCATGCAAGGTTTGAAATTTCTTATGTACATACACATATAGACTCCTATATACATACACACACGCATATGCATATATATGTATATATATATATAATAGTACAGTTTCCATTAATAATGAAATCAAATCCATAAATATTCAATATAATAACAGAATATTATACTATATAATAATCTTTTACTTAATTAATCAGTAATGAAGAATGTCAACCAAGACACTCTATAACTCGGATGAAAATGTTAGAAAAATCAAATGGAGTAAATAACTAAATATTTGATTTAAAAAATCGTTACAGTTATGTAATTAAATTTAGTATTATTAACAAAAATTCTATCAAAAAGATAACATTTTTTTAGTTATCGTGTATATATTAAAGTTCTAAATATTAACAAAATAATCATCTGAATTTTATTACTTTAAAAGCGTACTATATTATTGTATATTATTTTCGAAACTTTTAAACAATTAATTGAATCCATTAAATAGAATATAACGAACTGAACTGAACGCAGTTAATTTAATTAATAATCAGTGTATTATTAAAATTGAATAGGTAATTTGTTAATGATTGACTTTCCTAAAAATGTTTATTACATTATGGTATCGAAAAGTTATTACATTTGAAACATATTTAATTATGCTATATAATTTATAAACTTTAAATGTTTTATTTATATATATATATATATAAATATTTATGTGTAATAAACCTTAACGATGATTATAAAATACAGAAAATGTCATCTATGTTAATATTTGAAAAGTGTTTTATGAACAAATATATTTCGTTACTGAAACTCAAATACTTTGTGTCAGAGTTAAAAGTAAATTCGATAAAATCTGCTGAATAGAACTACGTCTAAATGTGTTGTTTCCAAACATTTCATACTTGTAAAATAAAATAAATTTCTTTTTCAGTACACAGTTTGAAAATATATACTGGTCACAAGTGTCAAATGGTTGAAAATGCGAAGACAAAATGGAAAAAATACGTTTATATATAAACGAACAATATGCTTTACATCGAGCTTGAACATTTTGTACGCGATTGCTCGTCTAGTAAAACATAGCTATTGAGCAGGAAGTACGAGTTGCCTTTTCTCGCCGAGATTAAGATTTACTGTTCTAAATCGATGTTGAATGTTTACACTTTTTTAGAGAATAGTACAGTGAGCACAAGTCTTTAAATGAAACTTCTCTCTGTCCACAGTCACAAACGTGTTTGATATTTGATCATGCCTCAATCTCTGTTTGTTACCTCGAAAATTAAAGATCCAATTCAGTTCTCAAATTGAAATTTTGTCGCAGTAATATATATATATATATATATATATATTATTAATAATAGAGATTTATATTCAGTTATTTATACAATATCCATATTATTAGAAAATGCATAATTATTTAAGAATATATTTATATATGAAACTGTCTTTAACAAAAAATCCCTAAATTCACATTATAGAAATAATTAAAAAATAAATATATAATTTACTTAAATAATATGAAAATTCATTTATTTTTATTAGATTTCAATTCGTCAGAAAAAAATTTTAAATTTAGACCTATATTAAACTGATTCTTAGAAAATATTTTTAAAAAAATGTAATTGGAAATAAAGATATCTTATAGAATTTTAATTTGTTTCTTAAGAATTTTGCTTATGCTCGTGTGCTGTCGTTAATATTTCAAATATAATTAATTATTTTGAGAATACGAAAAAGTGGATTAGTTTAATGGTGTCAAATATTTTTTATGATACAGAAAACATCCATCACAAATTATGTCTTTGCTTTTGTTATAGGTTACAAATATGTTATCTTTTTGACTATTTTTTTTACAACAAAAGATTGTAATGATTATTCTCTTATAGTAAGATTTATTACTATATATTAAACTTTATCGAATAATTTATTATTTCATTATATACTCGTATTATTTTTGGTGAAAGTTAGAAAATCATATTCATTTTATAAATATAACGATTATTAAAGATTGTTTTAATAAGAATACAAGCGTATAATTGTATTAAGTTTAACAGGTGTCAATATAGTGTTTGATTGTATAATGAAAATACATTTACATGCTTTTCATTTCTTTTTTTAAAAAGAAAAAAAATCTTCAAATCTTACGTGAACAATTTCACTCGTTTTAATCATCAGTTATGAAAAATCAAAATGAACCTTTAGTCAACATATTTTTAAAATTGACAATGTTTTTCAAACAAAGAATAAAAAAAATATTTCATCATATAACGCAAATCAAATGGAGATAAAAGCTTCGATATCTGCAAAATGGGTTGAAAATAACAGCACGAATGACAAAATATTGTTTTATTTTTTATCATAAACGTCAATATTTCTATCAATAGTAAACACCGCACACTCGAACACGCATTCACTTGTCACAAAACTGCAATCAATATAAACGTAAGCCGATAATGTTACATGAACAATATTAATTGTAATCGATATGAAAGACATCTTGTCGGACAGAAACTACATACCTACGCTCTTCTCTATATACCTTCCTACACTAGCTCGTTCTTACATATACATATTTGATGCAATATGCATTATTTAACAATGCAATACATGCCAGCATCCTCCTATCCTGTACGTTACACTGTATGTATAGCCGATACGTGCGTGTAGTTACAACGAGTGTGCTTTCCTGTTGGGAGGAAAGTCGACACCCCGGGTAACCGGTTCACTTTGCTATATTTGCACGACCAGTATTACGTCTGACCTTTTGACGTACCGAAACAAGCTTTTTTTAAATATCTTCGTATGATAAAATTACTTTTATATATACATACATACATACACATATATAATATATTTCCATAATATGATGGATTAGATTTTAAAAAAATGATTGATTACGTTCATACTCAATATATCAGAAAACAAAGATTCAGTCGAACAAGTTACTTTTCATTTAATTACATATATTCATCTTAAAAGTATTTAAAGTTTTAAAACTATGTATAGTACACTATAATAAATTTAAAACATAATAACGGTTTCGACGTGATATTGAGATCTGTTAATTTTTTTATAATATTTTGGAAAGTTATCCAGTCGAACTCAGGATTTCATTTTACAAAAAAAAACTTTTGTTAAAACATTAAATCAACAATTAATGTAAAGAAAAGTCAACTATATTTATAATACTCTATTAGTTTAGTTTTTCAGTCAAATTGTAGAGTGTATAATTAGAATTAAATTCGTTTACATTCGCAATACATTCGTATATAAAATTCTATATTTCCATGCTGCTATAAAACGAACTATATGATTATAATGTTTACTTTTAATTGAAAGTTTACGTTCGAAACCGATTTCTGTTTTCTTGTGATGTCAACTTCTTTTTATTAAATACATAACAACCAACCGAAATTAATTGAAAGACTGATATAAAAAAGATCTGGTAGTAAAAAATTCCACTTTTTACAGATACAATAAATACAACATTCAAAAATAAGTATGTGCAAATTTATTAAAAAATATCAATTCATTTCTTTCACAGTAATCACAGATTTTTTTGTTTGTTTGTGAAAGGAATTTTTTGCAAAACATTTCACGAAAAGAATTCTATTTTTACGAGGGTTTATTTTACAACGTTTTATTGCCTCTAAAGAATTGTAGAGATCGTGGTGTAGCATTTTTCTAATGAAAAGTTAATTTGCTCGAATAGGATTCTAACCCTCATATCATTGGTCACCAAGTCTTACGTTCGAGACATAGGTGTTAGATTCATGATCCTTCGAATACTAGAACGTTCGGATAAAATTACAACACAAACATTGTTTTACCAGAATCTATGTATACACACATTTCAACATCTCTCTCTCTCTATCTGCATATATATATATATATATATATATATATATATATATATATATATATGCCTATGTATTTATTTTAAAACACAAAATTGATTTAATAAATGATGAAAGTTAGAGAAATTCCCTAGAAATAACAATTTTTCTACAATCTTCTATAACAAATTGTTTAGATTTTTAAACAAAAAATATATAAACGATAACTGTATCATATAGTAAAACATTCATTCAATATTACTCTAATCTCCTATGTTCTATTCTACACTTTACTTAAGAACTTGTGACCTGGAACCAAGTGTCTGATAAAAATTCTCCAGCAATGTGGATTCCCATCTTTTATTGCGCATATAGTACATGCAATACTGGTATATGTTTGTCGTTTATATGTTAGACACGTTACTGCTATGTTATACGTTTACTTCTAACGTACTGTACGTAATATATAACACAAGTATGACGTATTTAAGCGTCATTTTATACAAGAATGTGAAAAAGGTAGTGGCATAACTTAATGATACATATATGCACTGAGTTTTCTACGAAAAGTAATGTAGGTGTGTTTTATAGAGGATATTCATATGGTCATATATACATACTAATGCATGCACGCACATACCAATCCCTTCCCCTCTATAGATATTCTAATATATATATATATATATATATAAATATATGACAATGTTTAAAATTCGTAATAAAATAATAATTATTTTGATAAAATTATAAGAGAACATATTATACTAAAAAACCAATGAAAATATTATTATAAAAAATTTCTAATAGTATAATATAATATTTGAAGGGAAAATATTCATATATTTTTGGAAGAATTATTTGAATATAATTCTAATAAAAAAAATATAAAACATTTTACAAGTCTATTTAAAGTACTCGAAACGTTCTTGACATTTGATGATGTTTTTTATGTTTTTACATGTCAAGTATCTAAGCTTATTTTTCACAAAAATCTGTAAATCTTACAAGATCAGTGTTTGGAATGCTTTTACTGTCATGTCTAATTTAAAGAATTAATATTTTATATTTTGTTTCCTTTCAGATTTTATTTTTATATTTTATAAGGGTATTGCGATATAAACAATTTACAACTGAGATTTTTGTTGTGTGGGCATTAATATATTATATTACTATTTTACATAACATTCTTTAAATTATTCTAAGAATTATAAAAAAAATGTAAGAACTATAGAGACAAATTTTAAATTCTAAAAAATTAAAAGTAAATCATGTACAATAAACTGTTTTATAAAAACTATTAGTATACATACATATATATATATATATATATATATATATAATGTGTATGATAATTAAAAAAAAAAGATAAATGTATTCAAACCAATGGAAAATTACTTCGTGTACTGCAGTTGTCGTTTAAGACAAAGCGTTGAAAATACATGTACAAAAATATTGCAAAGACGTGCCCGAAGAGTTGTGATATTAATATATCATAAACGATATAAACTGAACAAAAAATATACAGCCAAAGTAATCAGAATTCATACTTTCGTTGTTAGATCTATATACGAAATTTAACATTTAATAGAGACGCGAGTTCTAATATTTTATGACTATCATAAATTTGAAGAAAATAAAAAAAAAACAGTTCTTAAAAACTATTATAACAACTATATTTCAGTTTTAATATACTTAAACGATTATTAAATGTGTTTGATTTATAAATAAGCATATACAAAGAGACGTAAAATAAAATTCATAACATACATGACACTCTCATATATATCTATATCTATATATATATATATATATATATATATATATATATATATATCTAATGATGTATGTATGTATGTATATAATTTCCAGAAGAAGACTTCAAGTCATATACTATTTGTCACTTGTCTTATATACAACATTTAATGGATTACATCTAAAATATTTACATGTAAAGTAAATAAAATCATAAAGTGTTCTTTGATTTTCAGTTCGAATTTTTATTTCAATCATATTTTTTTCGAAGCTGAATTTTAAACATATATTGTATTTTTTGTAATGGATGATAATTTCAATTTTGAATTAAATACAAAAGAAAATAGATTTGAGATTGATTTTCTTTATCAAAGTAGATTTCCTTTTGCATATTCATGTAATTTTTCAAATCGATATATTATTTTTTGAAGTGTTTTCACGCATTTGCAAACCAGACTAACAGATTTTGAAATAAAACTGTTTAAAAGTTCAATTTTAAAAGATTTTTTTTTTGAAAACAATAAAATTAATTTATAATATATTCAATATCTGAAAACAAATGCCAAATATTGCAAAAAATATTAAAAATCGAACGTATTATACAAATACTTTTAATATCAATCATTGCATTTCATTTGAATAAATTGTTATTATTTACTTTGAGATGTATTTTTCACTAATCATAATTTTTAAATTAAAAAAGCAGACTATTAAAAATTATTATGGAAGAACTGGATTTAATAAACACTTGAAAAACAATTATTCTTATTCCAAATAACAGAAATACGTGTATATATATTATAATGTACTTTTATTGTTCTTATTAATTTTCTCATGACTGTAATTCTCGGAATTTATTAAATTGAAAGAACTGAAAACAATAATTTTACTTTTTAATAACGATATTTCTTTGAAATATCAAAATAACATATAATGTGTTTATTGTGATTCCAAAGTACGAGCGATTGTTTAGAACGAGTCGTACTGTAAAATACATATATCTCTTGAACAATAGCCGGTATGAGCAGCTATAAGAAGTTAAGCGTGAAAGCTTGTAAGTTTTATCGTGAAACGATAAAAAAGGATATTTAGGTGGCGACGACTGTACTCTAGAAAGCAAGTAAGTTGCTTTTTTATCTGACACAAACGACATCAAAATAAATATATTGTAATGTGCACTACGATACGAGTTAACTATGTTATCACGTGACTTATACTATATATGGACAAACGATAAAATTGTAATTCGTATTTGAGTACACTATTTGATATTCTCCAACAAAACGTTGATAAAATTTATAACTGTTTATATTCACTAGTTTCATCTGTATATTATCCTCACTTATCAGTTTTCTCGATATTTTTTAAGAAGCAACACCTTTGGTAAAGTCATATATTTCATGCAAACATTGAAAATTACAGACATATTTCCTTTTTATCTGAGATATTTGATAACACTCTCAATATGAACACTTATTTAGATCACTTTTCCGATCGATTTTCAGATAAAAAATAACATGGTACAAACATTATTCAATACTGAAACCTACTGACAATTAATTACATTTCAAATATGTGTACTCTAATAATTTGAAAACTGAAAAAAATATGTTTTTATTCATTTTATTGAATTATTACAAGAATATATATATATATATATGTAAGTATATTGTTAGATTTATAGCAACTTGAAAAATAGAATTTTTAATCGAATTTTTAAAAATGTAAACAATTTATTTTAAAAAATAATTAATTAGAAACCGATTAGTACATTATAATTAATGAAATTACTCAGTACTAAAAGCAAAATTTATTTATTTACTTACTATAACTTCAAATAGCTATTTTAAACTTATTTGTTATTTTAGAAAGCATGCTTTTAAATTTACAATTTGTTATTTATGACGTTAGATATAATTTAATGGCTAATGATTTTCGCATTTATACACGTAGTCTCGAAACACTTTCACCATTACTTTTGGTATCAGTTTGAAGTTTCCTAACATCTTAATCATAATTTAGTTTACATTATGTTTGTG
Organism: Acanthacorydalis orientalis; assembly: GCA_034766995.1. Lineage (NCBI taxonomy): Eukaryota > Metazoa > Arthropoda > Insecta > Megaloptera > Corydalidae > Acanthacorydalis > Acanthacorydalis orientalis. The sequence continues at coordinate 17,065,517 of CM068324.1, read as the reverse complement.
TTTTTGTAACTCAAAAGACAGATAGTAGTTCGAAACTTCTGACTAGTTCATCCAGTTTTATAGATAATTTTGTTGCTGCAATATATTAAACACGTTTCACGTTACCTTCAAAGGATTTTTTTTGCAAATATTTATATAAAAATATATCGAAAACGTACCATTAAAGGATTAATTTTTAAATAACTTCTGAAAAACACATCATTTTTTTATAAAACTTGTGTTTACGGCTTAAATTAAACCACGAAATAACACAAAAGTTTGTTCAACGGATTATTATGTACTTTTATTTTATCGAAATGTTCCGAAATTTGTATAAAAATACACACAAATGTAAATGTGAGATTTATAAATCAAACTTATTTACCTTTCGAACGAATATTCCACGAATAAAAATCTTTGATATGAATGACAAGGGTTATTTTTTCGCATGACATATCAGTTACAGACGTGCAAAATGCTCGTCTGTGTTTTGTTATTAAAATAAATATGTTTTAAATTATGCACGAATTAAATAATTATAATTAAAAGTGTAGAAATAATTTGTTATCCATGACACAATATGATATACGCGTACGCTATAATTTGTGTCAAATACAATGCTATGCACTATAAATAATAAAATTACAAGTATGTAAATTTTATCTCAACAAACAATAATTACAATTATATATGTTATACTAAAATGTATTATATAATATCGTAAAGTTATAAATATTTAAATAGTGTGGCTCGTTTTTATACCACTGGGAATAAACAAAGCTTGTGATGTTTCACCATCAACGTATAATTCTCACTCGTTTTCTCCCAGGTTTTTTCCTATAAAAGTTCAACGCGATATTATATTTTCTGGTAATAAAATTTATTTTAATTACAAAATATGGAAATACCATTCATTCAAACTTTTGTTCAATCGATAATCACATAATATAAATTGTTTATGTAAACAATATTATAAACAATGTTAATTAAATATCATTACTTAAATATTTTAACACAAATTATGTGAGTCCATTAAAAACATACACACACAATACTCTTTAATTAGAGCATAACTCATTTCAACAATAATCGTCACAAAAAATTTAATTACAATATATATATATATATACATTTTATTACATTTATTATCTGATATTTTCATTGCATTTTAAATTCAAATGAACCATTTTTACTATTTTAGATACAAAATAAATTCACTAAAATATATTTATATCTTAAATCGTTGAAAGTAAAAAAACATTAAATAATATACGACCTTTTTATAAAATGATTAAGTTTAATGTTGAAAGTATAAATAAATATTAATTTTGTATATTTATTAAACAAATTCTAACTTATAAACGAATTCAATGTAGAAATAATAAAAAGGAAATAAAATGAACAGTAAAAAAAATTAAGCTTGTGCTATGAAGAATATGTATTCAACATTGTAGGAAACTTTTAATAATTATATATATATATATATATATATATATATATGTGTGTGTGTGTGTGTGTGTATGTTTGCGTGTATGTATGTGTGTGTTTATATTAATATGTATAAAATAAAAAACGTTACAAACTTTATAAAATAGTATAAAACTGTAAGGTAGAAAAGATTCCATGGTTTTATAAATGTGAAGCAAACGCAAGGTTTTAAGAAAATCGCCCCAACATTTATAAATGAATAATGAGTATGTTGTCCAACACAAACTTTTCAAAAAATAAAATATCTATACGTACAGATGTGATCTGCCACCGACATCAAATATGATAACTATGTTATAAAATTTCAGGACACAAACTTGTGAACCCACTCAAACACATACACACACACATACATATACATAAACATACATACATAGAAACACACACGTGTATATACTTTGCTTCCCAGTCGAGTAAAAGTTAAATATTTAAGACGGCTGTGTTGAAATTTAGTTCGATACAAATTTGAACATGTTAAATAAATACTTCCATTGTGGAAGCACCATGTGTTGACTGCAAACGCTTACAGTAAAGTAGACAAAGTTTGATATTTGCTCGTATATTCGTGTGCTAACGTATTTTATAATTAACCAAAAATACAACTTGCAACAAAATAAAATACCTTTATTTATTTGCATTTTTTGTATATCTCTCTCTCTCTCTCTCTCAAAAAATCATACATTTTTGTATAAATATTAGTTCAATTATCAATATTGTCAAATCTTGTTTCTATTGTTTTATTCGTATAGAAATAAATAAAATGCATGTAGATAATAAATATGTAAAATATCGCATGTCAAAATTGGCAAGCAAAAAATTCATCTAATACATTTTTATAATATATAATATTATTACAATTTTAAATTTAAAATGTTTTGTTTAGTCGTCTAGAAAATAAATTTCGTTAATCTGTTGGTTCTCTGATTATTGTAAACCTTATTTGTTTTGAAACGACATGATTAAAGCAAGACAAAGTATCACTGACACATGAACTCTTGCACGGAATATCTCATCCTACTACGAAAAACTTTTGCAGTTGCACGCAACAGATATTTCAAACTTTACATTAATTTTTTACACGACACAAAATGGTAAATTCTTTATTCGTTTAGATTATTTCATGATGATAACAATATCACATTTATGAATCGTTTGATAATCATTTAATGATAGATAAATCAGGAAAAAAATATTTAGTTAGGATGTCGAATTTTGTGGTTGTTGAAATGGAAAGAATATACTCAGAAGAGTTTGTTTAGACTTGATTTTAAAACATGAATGTTAAAGAAATTTATTTACATAAATATGTTAAATCTATGCAAAGTTTGAATGATGTAAATATTTTTAAAGTAAATAATAAAATATATTTTTAAATGAGAAATTTTGAAACAAAAAGATAATTTTCATAAAATAACTTGTTAATAACCCAGAAATGTCTGCAGCCGTCTAGCGATTCTCATACTACCTACTTCCCTATGAGTGTCAGCCTACGGCTATTGTTTAAAACAATACTCAGTCACGTGTTTACATTTGTAACGATTGCGTGTGTGCGTTTCGGTATTATAATAGGTACTTTTGTTAAATTTTACTGTAAAATGGCTTCAAAGAGAGCAGGCATCACCTCCGTGTGTAATGTTATGAAGCGTAAACATGAAACTCGCAGAATTGAAAAATGTCGAATAACTAAGAAAGGTGTAAAAAGACAATTAAATGAAGAGTTTTTCGCGTACCTAGTGTACGTTATTCCACTATGTTTAACTTCAATAAACAGAAAAATAATGTATTGAAATTTTATGCAAACTCCGACATCAGCAAGATGTATAAGTCATAAAACATTATATACGGCAAGGGTAAACGACGTCTATAAAATATTGTTTGAGTGATCTCAACACAGAAAATATAAAAACATATCATAGTTAGAGTGCACATATCATCAACACACACACACATATATATATATATATATATATATATATATATATATATATATATATATATATTCGGTAAATGTTAATATTAATATGCATAAACAATAAAAATACATGTCATTCACATTCTAGAAAGAAAATAAAATTATTCCTTAGTTTATTAACAATATATTTAAATGATTATCATTGTTCTATCAATATCAAAATTAATTCGACAGATTAATCAAGTAAAATACCTATCAAAAGAGAACCAGACTCTAAAATATACAAAATTAAAAGCATAATATTTCTCCATCATTTCAAGATAATTTTAGCATCGTTTGCTTTGAAAATATTTTAAAATTGATAAACCTAATCAGACATATGAACAACACATTTTTCAACGTCGAAATAAAATGAACAGATCTGACGAATTTGGTACAAATTTTGTAATTACTTTTCAATTTTTCTAACATATAAATAATTACAAACGGAAATTGACATTTTAAGGGAATTACATTTTAAACAAAGAATAAGTGTGTATGTATATATATATATAGAGAGAGAGAGAGAGAGAAAGTCTAATTTAAATTTGTATTTAACAAGAAAGCTCATTAAAGTACTTACATAGTAAACATATTTTATGCGTAAGAAAAAAATATACTTAAAAAGAAAAAAGAACGAAGAGCACGTATAATTTTGTAACCAGATGAAATATGAAAATAGTTAAACTACAAATTTCACAACAGCCATTAAATTTGACATAAGCTAATTATAAAGAAAATTCTCATGGATATAATTATTTTCTGAACGAAAATGTATAATAAACCATTATTTGTATGGTGATCGCAATATTCATTATGTACAATATAATATCGTAAAATACTGTTTTAGTCGTCGAATAATATTTAATAAAATGTAGTGCCATCATTATAAAATATTTGTTACTTTGAAAAAATACATTGCCTCATTAGCTTAAAATGTTTGATAAATAGCGAAACAAAATTTTTTTTATAATCTTTTTTATTTTGTTGAAAGTCTCGTTTTTCCAATCGAATTATTAACGAATAGAGAAACGAGAATATATTTTGGACATATATATATATATATATATATATATATATATATATATATATATATATGATTTTTTATATATTTTTATTTTAGATATACGAAGTTATAGTTTAATAACAGACTAAGCTTAAATGCAAAACTTTGAAATAATAACATTGAAAGTATACTTAGGATTAAGAAAAACTATTATAAACTTGGTTTAAACTACTTCATTACTTTACACCAATAAATTTATTAAAGCATTCTCTCAAATTATATATATACTTATACATATATATATATATATATATATATATATATATATATATATATATGAGAGACGGAAATTTTCATTTCCCTTATTCATAAAAAAATAATAATTCAGTTCGTTTCAGAAACTAAGTGATATATATATATATATATATATATATATATATATATATATATATATATAAACATTATAAAACATTTATTGAAACCTTTTTATTCTTATTACATGAAAGTAATTATTGATAAAAAATCATTTATTTATGTAATTTTTCATTGTTTTCCTCTTACAATAATTTGAACCCCATTATTATTTCCAAATGTTATAAAGCTAATATTGATTTTATTTTAATAGAAAGACTTGATTAATAATACCGTTTTATACTATCTATTGTATTAAATATATGATTCAAATAGAAAAACGTCGAGTATAATCTATGAATAAAGTTTAATTAAGTTGTTGATGAATTGTGTATTTAATGTTGTTTGTAACATTCATGAAATTTTAATAATTTAAATAATAAAATAATAAAAGAAATAAAAATAAATGCAACGCCTTTTATGAAACTGCTTACTTTATTTTCAAATTAACTGGATATTTTAATTATATTAATTAATCATTGTATTTGGACCAGTAAAACGGTTTCAACGGTGTTCAACAACATCAATAACCACAAAACTGCATTTAAATCATTGTATTCATCGTCATTCTAACACGTATAACATGAAATCAAAAATAAATGACATCGTACATTTATATGTCAATATAGGCTGCTAATTTTTACACATTTTCGTATACACACGCCAATTAATAGGTAATTAATGAATACAACACATACCTTGACTTATTATAGTAACCATGTACATAATCAGTATATACATGTGGTTTTGACGTCTGTCATTTTGATGGATCATTCTTGCACCTCCACCATGTCCCGTTCTTATCCCACGGAAACCACTAACCCGGCGACCCATTGTGTTCAGTGTCCTGCCGCCGAAACCAGTAAAGCACCCACTAGGACGAATAAAAGAGGATGGCCAAAACTGTGACCACAGAAACATAGCCCATCTAATGTCCACAATGTGTAAGTTTAACGTACAAATATATATGTATATATATATATATATATAGATATATATATATTTCGATGAATTGACAGCACACGTTTTTTGCCACTTTATACACGACTGAAATGAGGTTTGGAATTTATATTAGATCATTTATTTTAAAAGAAATTAACATAAATATATAGATACTGAAATAAAGTGAACTTTACATTTTTTTACAAATTATAATTAAAAAGAGTTGTATACTTTAATAGAAGTTAATTATCAATTTATAAACAATTCACACGTGCAAACTTAAAACAATATTCAAATAGAAGCCGAAATATTATATATATATATATATATATATATATATATATATATATATATATATATATAATATTAATCAGTGTCCAATGTTAGAGATTTAAGAAATTCTTGAAAATATAAAATTTAAAAAGGACTGGATTGCAAATGTAGTTTTTTCAATAGGCCGAACAGATTATCCTCAACAAGTTATATTATTATAAATGTTTTATCATTTCATGCAAAGATTAATTGTAAAAAAAATTAATAAAATAGTATTATTAAAAAATTACTGATATAAATATAAACTATTTTATTATTATATAAACAAAAGATAGTTTGTATATTACCATTATATCATTAAAAAGATAAATAAAATTTATTTTAATTTGATTTAGCATTGAAATATTTCAAATTGAAAATAGAATAATTTTTGTGTGTACTTGTATAAAAAAATAAAACATATATATATATATATATATATATATATATATATATATATATATATATATATATATATATATATACATAATGGTTAAACACTATAAAAAGATAAATTTATGGTAAAAACAGTTACGTAAAAACTCTGTAAAATATTTATAACAATATTAAATGGAGGTTTTTACTTTATAGAAAATTGAAAACTTTCCTGGATTAAATTCTCTACAAAAAATAGTCATAAACAAATAAATAATTTTATATATACTTGATACTGGATTATTGAACAATGTTTTTTGTTCAAATTAAGTCTTGTAGCATGTAAATGTTTATTAAATAGAGATTTGTTACTAACACTTAATAAACTTTGTTCTTGACAGCATTTCAAAATAAAAAAATATATCATATCGATCGAATTTAAAGAATAAGGAATATTTGTTTTATTATATTTAAAACAATTATATATATATATATATATATATATATATATATATATATATATATATATATGTGTATATTTATATATTGATTCAATGTAGACTTCCACATGAAAGTATTAAAAAAATCGCAAAAATTAAAAAATAGCATGATTTTTTTAATATTTTCATATGGAAGCCTATATTGAATCACCCTCTCTCTCTCTGTATATATATATATATATATATACAGATAGATAGATAGATTGATAGATAGACTGATAGATAAATGGATAGCTAGATATATAGATAGATATCTAAATGAAAAGTATAATAGTATTATGCTTATCGATAAAACTCTCATTACAAAGTATTTTCATACTTATTAAAAGAATATAATATATACTTTTAAAAATCTCTTAAAAATTTTAAAACTACATTAACAAGTTCAAAATTCTTGACTAAAGAAGAACTGAAATTGTGGAGTGAAAATAAGTGTTTGTATAATTATTGTTGTTACAAATTTATATATTTTACACACACACACACATATATATATATATATATATAATTTTCTATATTACATAATTAATTTCATTTTCCAATTATTGGAAAGAAAAATTTTTATTGCAAAAATTAAATAGAAGCACTATTTTTATTAAAAGTAAATAATTACACTCTGTATCATAAATTAATTTAAATTTAAAGCAGTTTTATATTTATACAATTAAAATTGAATAAAAAGAATTGTACATAAAGAAAATATTTTTTATTAATAGAAAACTAAACAAACTCATTTAGTATAAACTTCATTCTACATACTCTGTGTGATAACGTAATTTTTAACTAATGTTTATTTTTATGTTAACTAACGGTTTCAGTTACATGCACGTGTTTACGTACAAAATCATATTATATATATATATATATAATTATATGTGTGTGAATGTATATATATATATATATATATATATATATATATATATATATATGTATATATATATATATATAAACATATATTAAAATAATTATTTAATATTTAAAGGGAAACATGTTCAAATTTTGAAAAAAATTTGAAGTTAATAGATAATTGTTAATTATTAAAATTAATTAATCATACAAGATACTTGAAACATAGATGTGAAGGTAACATTCGCAATTATAAATGAAAATTTATAGAATTCTAACACAGATTATACTTCAAATGAATGTCAATTAAATTTATCGAAATTAGTTCGTGATAATTCCTTTTCAATTAGTGGCACATACACTCTACAAACACATGCACGAAATTATATTAACGTACATATTCATATGTATATATATATATATATATATATATACATATAATATGTATATTTTATCGCAAATAGTAATTAATAAACATGTCACATAAATTAAGTACTTGTAATTATGAAACCAATTTGAAAATTTGTTTGAAGTAGTTAGAAAACTTTATACAAATCTATATGAATTTTCAAATAATGAAATATAATAAAACAAATCCACACGGAACAAAGTACTTAAAAAGTTCGTTCAAATAAATAAAATAAAGAATAAATCATGCGAACACAAATAAAATTCAAACTTTAAATGATACGCAAATTTATTATTAGGTACAAGTATACAGAGGCAATTAAATATATGCGTATACTTCACGATACTTAATAAATAATAATAATAAAAATAAAGCTCTTAAATGTTGTCATTTAAGCATTATTTACAACATTTCAGATAATTCGCGAAATAATGAAAACAAAACATCAACGAAAGTTTGAAGAAAAAACGGTTGATTTTTATTATATATACTGGTTGATTTATTTTTAACAAAAAAAGTCAAGAACTTTTTTGAATACTTTTTATGGTATTATTTCGCTCTTTGCACTTTTTTAAATAAACATTAAACATATATATATATATATATATATATATATATATATATATATATATATATATATATTGCCGAAAATATGGGATATTCAATATTCCATGAAGTGAATTAACATATTGGAAAAACGGATTTGAATATAGTGAATGCACCCGTGAAATATATAACCTCAATTTCAGCCAATATTACGATAAGTATATAATATTTACACCACGTGCAAAAGTGGTCGAACACTTCTATCGAGGAAAATGTGTACGTGTAGTCGAAGCACAGCACAATGCGAACAGTTACGCCTGTGGCAGACAACTGAGCGTCAGAGCTTTTCCAAACGACGGAAGCGAAAGCACACACATATATACATACATAACAGCGGCAAGCGCATGAGATTCGCACTATTCGCTCCCTAGCAGCTGGCGACAGACACTAGCCGACACTCTCTCAAGTCCATATTACACGACAAATTTTTCTTATAGCATTGAAAAATAATTCTCTACACGGGAAAACAATTTGAAAATGATTACACTGAAAAGGTAACATTCCAGGTACACCGCTTTTATTTTCGGGTACAAATGTACACAGTGAACCAAATTATTTGAATGAAAGTAAACTTGACACTTAACTCAAATAAAATACAATTTTCAATTACAAGAAAAAAATCTCTTAACAAAACAACAAATGAAATCACAGACGAAACATATTTTTTTATTTAATAGAAAATTAGTACAGAAAATATGTGAAATAATATTCAACAGAAGCATGAAAACCTAAAATATACTGCAAATATATTCCATTCTATTCTATTTACTTGTAATAAGATTAAAAATAGGGATATACCATAGACGATACAATTTTATTATATTAAGAATATCTCTACCACCGATCTGATTTATACTAAGTAGTTATATTATTATCAAATATTGGCATATCGGCTGAATATCTGCAAATTTATTGTATTTCATTACACACGAATATATTTTATTCGTTTCTTTACAAAGTCAATTTCGAGGGTAAGAAAATGTTTGAATAACGATAAAAAATTAAAATCCGATAGCTTAAAACAGTTTTCTTAACAAAATCTTCGTAAAACATAATTTAATTTAATTTTTTAGGAATTTATATAAAATATCAACCATTGACAAAATTATAATTAGAAAAATAGTGTTATTGAATTTTTTTATATGCAAAAATTACGATTTTATTTACTTTTCCTATGAAATATTTCTATATTATTTTTTTAAGAAATCAATCAACCAGAAACGAAAAATGTATTTAATTTTTATTCAAATACCAGTTAATAATGTTTCGTATTATTTATCATATTATCTGAATGTATATTTAAAAATGGGAAAAGAAAACCCTTAATTTCATTTAAACTTACTGCTTAATATTTTATTTATATCAAATTCAGTTTTATTACAACAAATCCACATAGTACTATTTAATCAGTAAATAGCACGTATCATTTGTCATCTTTTTATAATAATTGTTTTATATATCTCTAATACATGGAATTATTTTTACAATAATGACATAGAAATATGAAAAAATCATGTGGTTATATTCATATCATGATTTATTACTTTATACAATTTATTTATATCGTTACTATAAAAAAAATAAAAATAAATTACTAATAAAATATAAATTGAAGTATTCATTCAATAATCACGAAAGCTAATTTGTTGAAATTGAATCTTGATGGAATCATCGGGACATATCTAGTACCCACTTACTATTCAGGAAACTTTGATTGGCATTACGTTTACTAATATTCTCATAATCTATTCTGTTTATCAGTAATCAACAACTAAATTTACTCTTCAACAATACGAGTATACCTTATTATATACTTATATATATATATATATATATATATATAGTCTTATCAGATGTACGTATTAATATAGTTTATTTATCTACAAGAGGAACTAGTTATAGCAAAACTTGGTATTTAGCTAAAATCCTCAACAATTCAAGAACGGAACTATTATCAAACTATAAAATACACTAATGATAAAAATAATACACCAAAATAAATATTTACTTGAAATTTTACAAGAAAAATGCAACTTGACAATATTTTTCTATTTAAATAAAAACACTCAATCAATAAGAAAATAATATTAAATATTGAATATAATTTAATATATTTGTAAAAATTAATTTTTAGTACTTTTATTGTTAGTAAAATTTATATTTATTTCACTAGAACTATTTTTTAAACTAAAATTTAATCACATTAACTGTTTAAATGTGAAATTTGTGATTATACGAAGAACCCGAAAACAACTGTCTGTGCTACGTAGTACGTCAAATTTATATCAAGTTAACTTGACAAGGAGCTTTACGAAAATCAACTGTGTCCAGTCAACTTGACATAGGCAGTCAACATGTTAAATGCATTCATTACTTATTGCAGTGAGGGTATAAAAGTCTAGTAGCTTATTATAACAGACTTAGATGTATGAAGGATTAAATTATGGTTCACACGAAAAAAACTCGTCTGTTATCAAAAATTCATCATCATATAATATGTACTGTCAGTATTGTAACTAGCAAAGAATAATTTAGAAAAACCAGAGTCAAATATTCATTCTATAGTAATAATATATTATTTAAAAATAAATTTCTATTCAATTTGACAGTACTTTATCGAAAAAATACATGATTTTCACTTACAATCGCTGTTATGTATCATTTTTTAATTTTCAGTGCTGCAAAAAATGTATTTACAATAAATCTCCCGAAACAGAAAATTCTAAACGAAAATCCATACGGTAATTTGCACCAAAAATCAATATAATATATAATAATATGATTCAAAAACGTGTAGGAGAAACCAAAATTCAAATATTAAATTTGGAATAAGTTTCAGTAAACATTTCATTTGAAAAAAAACTGTCAGGCAAAACATGTACACATAAAGCCAAAAATGTATTTAGTTAAAACCCACACCAACGCCATAACTGTTATTATTATGAAGTATTATTTTAAATAAATAAATAATACTTTGTTCCTTTTTTTATGTTGACAATTAACACTGTTTCATATTTATAATGTCCGTACATACTATTCATAATTAGTATCACTCTCAACATTTTTACCTTTGAATTACAGTACAATGACAAAACTGTGCTTTTCATTTATTGTTCTTGTTAAAATTTTTATTTATATAAACACAAAAACCTGTACATATATATATATATATATATATATATATATATATATATATATATATATATATATATATATATATATGTATATATAACTTGAATAAACTTAAAAACGCCATTGCCACATTTAAATCTAAACCAATCAATTGAATTAGGAACTGGTATTTTCTTAAAAATAACTTAAATCATATTTTATAATAATTTTCGATGCAACAGCATATTTTTTATTCATACATCTTTCATTTTTTAAAGAAATATAAGTATGTTATAAAAGAAATATTCTTGCTACTTTTTTAGATATATTTTTAATTAAATACATTCAACAATCATACAAACTAAAGATATTCTGAATTCTAAAAAAAGATACTTGAAAATCTAAATCCGAACATTGAAATTAATTAAAAAAATATTAATTTTGTTATAAAAAGTAGTTATTAGATAATAAAAATCATTAATTGTCTCTCTGATATTTTTGTATAAAATAATGAATTATAATCGGAAAGAATATTAAAATAATATTCCCGAGGGAGTATTTTTAAAACATATTATTTGATAAGATTGTTTTAACGTTGAAACTTAACTGAAGTTCTATGAACATACGTTGAAATCATTGACAGTTTTCTACTAATGATCTAAAAATGGCAGTGTTATCAAAAATTTAACGATCAAACATCGTGACCCAAATTGAAACTTTTATAAGAATTTAAACTTATTTGAAGAATCATGCAATAGTATTGTTTCATTTTCTACTGAAAATCTTAACATGACGAATATAATAATAGATAACATGTCTATATATATATATATATATATATATATATATATATATATATATATATATATATATATATATATATATATATATTTGTGTATATAAAGAAAATTGAATAAAATATACATCTATATGAAAATTATATTCAAGCTTTGTTTGTTCCAACTATTTTTCAATAATATAACGAATTAGTACTGTTTATAAATCACTATTAAAATATTCATTAGAAACCTAATGAAGATGAGATAAGTTTTTGGTTTTTTATTTGGTATCGATTCTTGAACCACCTAACTTGCTAATAAACTAAGAGAGAAAGAGAGAAAATTTATCCAGAATTTTCTTAAGAATGGATGAAAATCTAAAACTAGTCGTGGAGTCATCAAATGCACAAATAATTTACCAAAATTCAAACCTAGAGAACAATGTATCAACAAAGTTATAGATAAATAAAAAACAAACATTTTTTTGCACAATCGCGTTATTTAGTAGAATTGTTTAAAAAATATATTGAGAAAGATTCAAGTTTGCTTCTAAAAGTCTAATAAAAAAAAGTCGTACAAAACGCATTTAAATATAATCTCTATCAAAATTCGATATCTTTATTGTTATATTTTTGTTTTTTTTTTTTAATGTCACACAAATAATAGATCTAATTGTTTGCCTCAAGAAACTTTAATCCAATATCTATTAACAATGTGTCAAAAACATACATCCGTATATGTATTATAAACACCTGTAAACATACACAAGTATACATATATATATATATATATATATATATATATATATATATATATATATAAATGTGTGTGTAATAATTTGTTGGTAGCAGCTAAATATAGAATACATTATCGAAGTAATAACACATTATATATGTTGAAAACAGCATATTCTTGGTTCATTTATTATTGTATTCACTTCTGAAGTTCATTTACATACACGTACATTATATTTTTTCAAGTTCTTTATATAATGTTGTTACAATTCCAGCTTGTTAAATATCCTTATTTTCACAAATAGTTTATATTACTAAAATTAGTACACTACTTTTATATCTATAAATATAGTAAAAAAAAATTTAATGGTTCGTTATATATCACTCAGAATAAAATCAGTCATTAGGAATAACACCGTAGGTGAATAAAACATTCTAATGGTTATTTTCTGTCAGTAATGTAATTTTCTATCTATAAATATTATTACTTCACATCGACATGCTCACATATAAAAAAATAAATCTCTAAATAACTTAAGTTATTATAAAAAGATTTTTCATGCTTTGAATATTTTATAACGAAACTAGTATAAAAATGTTTTAAATATATTATTTTTAAATGTAAAACACGTTAGACAATATTTAAATAATAGTTTTATATAATTATGAGGAATAAAAATATTGACAATAAAAAAATCTAATAAATTAACTACTTTCAATTACAAAAATCAATCTTTTGTGATAATTTCACAATTATCAAAGTATATTAAATGAATATTTAGTTAATTGAAAACAAAATTGAATAATTAAAGTAGACTAAATCTTTTCTATTGTATTATTTTCAATATTTTATATATTTATAAAATATTAAACACTGTCGATTAAAAAAAAATCTGCAACAGTCTTTCATCTTTATTATTCATGCAATCATTTGTTTACAACAAGCGGTGAAATTGTTTTTATTTCAAGATCCTTCATTCAAATTCATAGTCAATCATTAATATAATTTCAAAGTTACCATCAAAGTCTTTACTAAGTAGAACTATTAATAACTGAAGTTCATATGATTAACAAGTGGACAGAACATTCCCAACTTGATCTAAATAATAAATCATGTTAACTAGTATTAAGAGACGAAATGAAGATGACGAAAACCGCATTCAATTATAAAATATTCATTTCAGAATTATTTATAATCGAACTTGTATAGCCAATGAACACGATCGTTCATTCCATAACTATATTTCCTATTAACGAAACAAATATCATATTTAAAAAGAAAATAGAGTATATACTAGTCTTAATTAAATGTGATTTAGATTTTAATTCAAATATTTTAAATATTTGTGTCAAATATTTTAAATATTTGTGTCAAATATATATATTAATATCAAGGACAGCCTATTTTGTCAAAATATATAAAATGATGAACATAATAAATATGAAGTATACTGAGATAAATGTTTTTAATTAGTCGTGTTTCTTCAATCGAAAATTTAAGTTTTTTAATAACGAGTCGGCTTTAATTTAAAAAACGACTTCTTTTTGCGCATTCTTAATATTTATTAATAAGCCGCTAAAAACAACTTGTACAAATAAAATGTTGTCAATTAAATTCAGAAAGTTATATTTATTAAAAATAAAAGTTATTAAACCAAAACTTAACAAATTCTTTGTAATTAACGATCAGAAAAATAATTTTTATTTTTTAATACAGGATGATAAATGCTATTAGATGTTTTTTTTAAAAAAAAAACGATAATATTTAGAAAAATTAGAAATATAGAGCATCGAAAACTTTATTTTTAACAAAACAAGATATACTAATATTCAATTCTTATAGTAGACTATACTAATTTCAATTCTATAATAATATACTAATATTCTATTTTATGATAGTAACATTCTATGAATAACGAATGTTAATTAAAACTATTATAATCTCTTTTTAGTAATCAATATGGCAAGGAAAACGTATGTATTTTTTAAATAAGTTAGTCCGCATTCATTTTATATCTTTTAAAATGTCTATCTATAACATGCCAATCAATAATAATGACACTGAACTTAAAACACGTTCGTGTCTGAGAACATCGATGTATTTCACATAGTTTTCAATCTCTTTAATAAGAACTCTTATCGTATAATTTTATCCTCATTCCTTCTTATAGCAAACACATACATATATACATACACGCGTATTTAAACACACATATGCGTATCCACAAAGAGAAAGAGAGATAAAAATACATCAGATATGATACACAGAACATCATCTCCCATTCCAGAAAGCTTTGTGTACGTTGTCGCACGCACGAATTGACTATGTCCACTATCTTTTTTTTGTTATTACAAACGCTCCACAGAAAAATGATTAACGTTTCAGTCGAGCTTGACCATCTTCGTTCGTAGCTCTTTTTGGTTTCCACGTTTGCTATCACTACGTTAACGTGATAATTAATCGACAATTAACTTCGTCTCGTGCGTGTTTTGAAACGATTCTGTGTAGTCTTACTGTGAACACTTTGTGTGTCTTCAACAACCTTTTTATTCGTACTTATTTGCTCACATGAGTCAATTACAACGTTGTGGCAACGTAATAAATTGATTAAGCTGCTTTTCGACGACTGTAATCAATACTCTTATTTTTTTCTTCGTTTCATTTTAATTGTTGATATTTTTATTGTTAGTTACATATATGTTCTTTTATCAAATATTTGTCAAAATAAATAATTTACATTTTGCACATTCAACATACATTAATGTATATGTATATATATATATATATATATATATATGTATACATACGTGCGTATGTATGAATATTATTCATTTTAACTGGCTGATTTTTATTATTTAAACAATCAGCCAGCCAAATTAAAAATTAAGTACTCTTTACAGAATTTCTAATTAATTTACACAAAATAATTTGGAAAAGATTTAATTCATTTATAAAATTCAGTTGAATTAATTTTATTCTTTCAATTGGTTATATTTCCTAAGTATAATTTCAAAATACTGATATTTCATCAAACATAAATTATTTTTATCCTATTTTAATACTATTATTGAAAACGTCGCTCTGCTTTTACTTTAATAGCTGACAATTCACAGTCATAAAAAAATCAATGTTTACATAGATTTCCTTCCTAGAATTTGACTCGCTATTTAAATCTGCCACGTGACAATACTACGTAAAACTAACCAAGACTGAAAATGGGATCCTAATTAAATAATACCTAAATGTAACCCTTATACACGACTATCAGTCACGCATCTTCGTATATTCAATGTTAAAATGACCCATTTAACTACAACTTTTTAGCGCTCTCAATGTTCGAATT
This sequence comes from Acanthacorydalis orientalis, assembly GCA_034766995.1. Lineage (NCBI taxonomy): Eukaryota > Metazoa > Arthropoda > Insecta > Megaloptera > Corydalidae > Acanthacorydalis > Acanthacorydalis orientalis. Next base: position 17,048,724 of record CM068324.1, on the reverse strand, counting down.
AATGTTCTATAGAAATCATTATATATATATATATATATATATATATATATATATATATATATATATATATTTGATTGATAACTTAATTGTTTGGAGTGTAAGGGCGCATCGAACTAATATTAGACAATTATAAGAAACAAGTGGATGAAAACTCAATACTGCATATATAATACCGAAAATGAACTGTATATCTGCATATTGAAAGAGATGTTTTTTTCAATGAAAGATTTTATGTACAAGCTGAAGAATAGAATCAATAAAAATAAAATCTTGTTTCTTTTTATTAACTCTATCATCTGTCTTGAGTAATTGTACTTTAATTTATTATTGTTATAAAATACACAAAAATACATATCCTAAGTTTTTTAACGTAAATATTAAATATTAATTTGAAGTAAATAATATTAAGTTGTGGTTTTATTTAAATTATATATATATATATATATACATATATATATTCATATTAACTAATTTCATAATCTCTGATCTATTTTAAATACATATAACAATGATAAAACCTACCAACTATTAAAATGAAAATAATGTTCCTAAATTAAAATATAATAAAATGTATATGCGTATTTAAATATCACATTTGTCAAATTTAAATACCTATTCTATAACAACTTTATCATCAACAACATGAATATATTGATGATAAAGACGTATTTAATAAAGAAGATATCAAAAAAGAATTTTGATTTCATGAACAATATTAAAAAGCACTTAGAAATTCGTAAACTACAAAAAATATACAAAGATTATAATCGAATAAAAAGTAAATGATTCTTTAGATACGGAGTGTACATGTATTATCATTTTTCTTTGCTAATCGATTACTTCGATGTCAAGCTCATTATACATAACATACAATTTTATGTGAAGCCACAATCACTTGTAGCTCTTCTTAACATTTCCAAGATAATTTTGTAAATGTGTTGCAGATGGCTGATCGCAATTCTTCCAGATTATGCATTCTCACCTTTTTTCACTTACTATTTTATAAACGACCTATTTTAATTGTGGTACACATCGTAAAATCAAGATGTTTCAATTTATTTTTAAAACTTGTTAACAAAGACGCTTACAACACTTTCTATTACCTTTCTTAAGACTGCATTAAATTTTGTACTCATATGATAATATATTTTAATCAGTCTTAATTATATTATATTGTTCATTTATGATTAAACTATTAAATTACGCATATAGATTATTTGATTACGCTTTTTTATAGCTATTTATTATTAAATATTTTAAATTGTAAACATATTCAAAATAAAACAACAATATATGAGGCTAAAAATCTATACATTAATAAATATGCCCGGAAAAATTATTATAAATATATATATATATATATATATATATATATATATATATATATATATATATATATAACACAAATACCTTATTAGAATCATATAAATATTTTTAATTGGCACAGAGTATGAACGTCGTTCATAATATATAACTTCAAAAATAAATTTCCTATGGTGGTCGTTTGAAATCAGCATTCATTATACATAATTATTATAAAAACGCAATTCAGATATATTCCTTTCTCGGTGTGTTTTTGATATACAACTGCTCTTTAAACAATAATTTTCATATATTGTCTGGGATTAGTAAATAAGAAAACGGGTATGATTTATTTCGTTAAAACAATAATCAACTTAATACATATTTTTGTAGATAATACACAAGAAAAAATAAACTGAATAATTATAAATGATGCCAGTAAAAGTTTAACTAGAACACCATCACTACTAAAGTCAACTGCAGTATCAATACAATTATTTAACTTAAATTGATTAAAAAGTGCTGTTCTCTTTGTTAATTTTATCGAATAAATATAAACAATCTCAATATTCACAATACTTTTTTTCAAAAGAAAAGTATTAAAGTATGGTACGCTGGAGCTGGAATGGTCAAGAAAATAAAAATGGAGGACATATTTATTAATGAGACTAGACATTTTGTCAGTGTTTTAATATAAATTTGTTAGGTGGATATTAAAGAAAATTGCATTATAAAAATAAACATAATACATCTTTGAACTGTTACATATGTGTTTAAATCGATACAACTATTATTTATATGTATATTGATCTGGAAAGGACTTGTGTGGAAAGGAGTCGTACATCAGGAAGCCCCAAAGCTTTATTATTTTTGGGACCCCCATGAATATATATATATATATATATTCCTGCACTTAATGAAAATTATGGAATTAACAAAAGAGAGAGGTGAAAGAAAAATAATGCATTGCAAATGATAGTTTATTTTATTTTTTTAGATATGTATAATATTATCTCACATTGTCATAACAAGGATTTCGTTGTGAAGTCCCTCACAAAGCGGAGCCCTGAAGTTTAAGCTTCATTAGTTTCCATATAGATCCGTCTCTGTACATCATACATAATGAAAACCCACATAATATACTTACAATAAATGTTATTCTTTGAAAGATCATTTTTAAGAAAATTATAGCCCAAATAACATGTTAATATTATTCCAACATTTGGCAATTACTTAAACTACCTGGTAAGTTTTTCAAATGTCTAGAAACAAAACTCAATTGAGATATTCTCTTTTTAAAAATACTCACTCAATCTGAACTTAATACGAATATATGCTGTAGCTAGAAAAAGTGCAACCAACATCAAAATGATTCCATGATGTGAAATTTTATTCTAAGAAGAATCTTCTACCATAAACCTCTTAAACTTCTACTGTACTCCAGATACTTTATAAAGATTTATCTCGATCGTACAATGACAATTTTAATAAAAATTCTCAATTATGTCTTAACAGAAATGAATATATTAGAAACAACTTATCACATAAATATTATGTTTTTAACTAAATTTCATAAACCGAGTCTATAAAACAATTCACATATTATGGAAATAATTAATAATGACCGATTGATAAACGAATGACTATTAATATTTGAAACATTACAACAGTTAATATACCAAACTAATCTTACAATGTCAAATGTAAATAACAGTGGTTTTATAATGTTTAAAGTACAATTTAATAACTCCAAAACTCTCATATATATTTCATATTCATCGTGCTTTTAATATGGGTTGAAATATATTTATTTTTAATTTTGTAGTGTTGTTATACTTAAAACTGATTAAATATTTTTATAAAAAAAACTATTGTTCCTTAATAAAAAACAAACATGTATTACTACAGCAAATTCTAAACTTATACCGGAGAGTAAATCATACTACGATCACATTAAAACATAGATATTGAACAATAAACATTAAAAATAGCAATTTTTTATAATAGTTCTATCAATGAAATTTCAATATTATTTGAATATAATCTAATATATACCAAATTAATGTATCATTAAATTAGTAAACATATAAATTCTCCTGGTATTTATTACAAATCATCGGTCAGTGATGAAATCGAGAATCATTTGTACATATATATACAAATATTTGTACATATATATACAAATATTTGTACATATAATTGTACATATATATATATATATATATTACAACTGTATATTAAATTAATATATTTTGATTTCATCTACTTAAGCAGTAATTTTTATTTGGCATTTATGTACAAAAACCACAAATTTTCATTTCAATGCAAAAATTAAACAGTGAAAAATTTTTTATCTTGATAGATATAAAGAATAATATAGTATCTTAAACCAAATACTTATTTAAATAATAGCTCAAATACTATTTAACTTGACACATTTAATATTTTTATCAAGAGAATTATTCTTCTATGAAAAAAATAAATATATTAAATAGTTAATTCAATAAAATAATGTTTCAGATGTTCTCAACTCTGTTTTTGAATAAAGTGAAACCATCAACTAAGTATATTGAGAAAAAAATTTAACAATAAAATAAAGAATAAAAGTAATAATTATAAACTTACTTAATTACAATTCTTGAGATTACTGTAACTTTCACAACTCTAAAGACGCCGCATTTCGCATTCACACACACATATACATATATACACACACGCAAGCACATAGCATACAATGCTTGGAAACTATTATGTAGTGACATCTCTGAGAACATGTTACCATAAAAAAGATACTATCCTCTTCTTCTTCTTCTATATAGAGATCTGCAATGAAACAAAGTATAGTGGAAAATAGAATAGAAATCTGAAATCCATATTAAATTTGCAAAAGCTCAAAGATTTTTTGTATATAGCGGTTACATATAAATTATTAATTATTATAATTGTATAGAAAAAAAGGCATTGTAAACAAAACCGTATATAATAAATAATTTTAATATTTGTTTAATAATAAACATAATTAGTATTTTTACATCTTGTCTTTTTATTTATAGATTAAACAGAGTTTTATTCGTTAAGTAAAATGTTAATTGGGTATTTAATAATAAATGCAAATTCAGAACAACAGTATATTTAACTGATTCATAACAAGTATGAGTATAAATAAAAAAACGCAACACATAACAGTTACATAATATTTGTATTACAATTGCAATATAGTTCAAAAGTTTATGACTGTTAATGGAATTGTTTTAAAAATGTATTTTTTTCAATAATACCATATACACATTTACACGAATAAAATGTATACATTTGAAAAATACGACGATATTTATAAATAAATATTCTTAACACGTTTCGCTATTGAATATTTTTCAATAACTTTGTTAATATCGAATTTATAATGTCACACTGTAAACAATAAAATTTATACAAAATTTCAGAAGTTAATAATTATATATATACGATTTTTATTTGCTCTTAATATAACGAATTATATGATAACATATACTTTTGAACATAGATGCAAGGATCAACAAATGCAAACAATTTATAATTTGTTAGTATAGATTTATTTAATTGCTAAATACGTTTGAGGCTGAATAATATTACATATACACAATTCGTAAATTTTCTGAAGTAATTGCTGCACTACATTGTGGACATTCATTATTTTTATTATGCTGAAACATAAAAAAATAATCAATACTTGCCTAAATAAATAAACATCTTAATACAATTTAATTTTGTATTAAATCAATTCGTGCAGTTAACGTTGTATATAAATTAATTAGAAATTTCATACTATAATATATATATATATAAAATTTTTATTAACATTTTTTTTAAAAATATTTTATATTACAGTCTTTACTGTACAGTCAAAGTCTTTTATTGTACACTTTACAGTCAAGTACTTTTATTGTACAGTCAAAAAATATCGAACTAAAATATATCTCTATCCAGTTTTTATTAGAACAGTCTTTAGTTCGTATAAAATTAATATTTTTTTTTATTTCTTTTCTCTTATTTAAAATCGGTTAATGTAAACTGACAAACATACATATTTACATTTATATATATATATATATATATATATATATATATATATATATATATATACACCAACCTATTAGAAATATAATTAAAAATATATATTATGTATAAATATATTCATGTAAATTTGAAATTGTAAATTATAATTAACAATTTGGAAAATGGACATTGTTTAGTCCTAGGCATTTTGAAATTCCGTGAAACTCATAAAAAAAATCGACTGTCCCTTATAAAAACGGGACAATTTGAATAAACTGATGTCTATATGTAAATTTTCAAAAATTACCAAAATTTGCAGCCAACATTCTTGACAGTGTAAATGCCAGCAAACTGTGGAGATGAAAGGATTTTTGTATGGTCTCTGAAAAAGATCAAAATGCCAGGTTACTAATATGTAATTCATGGAATACATAAACATTTATAAAATTACGATTTCAAATTTTTGATCTCAAACCATAATAACAATATGAATAATAAATATATATATATACATATATATATATATATATATATATATATATATATATATATATATATATATATATATCAAATGATTTTAGTTTCATGCAAATTAGTTTTCGATTCAACGTAACTTATTAATATATTTTTACGTTAACAAAAATTCTGTATTATATATCGAATTATCTATTAAAAATATCGCCCCTAAAATAAGATACCAAATTTTATTACATATCGTATATTTATTAAATTTCAGCATAGTTAATATGAATACTACTACGACTCAATCATTTGTTAAATTATTATACAAATTATAATTACCGAACAAACAAAACATTTGAAATCTTCGTCTGAATCCTTATTTTCTAATTCCCATATTCTAGATTTGAGTTCGTTTAACAATTGATTGCGGTTAACGGGTTTTACTTCGGATGTAGTAACATCATTATCACATTGATCACTGGTTTTTGATTCAATATTAACATCAATATCTACACTACTATTAATTGTAGCTACTTGTGACTCTTGTTCTCCATCAGAGCTAGAAAAAATATAATTTTTTATATTATTTTTAAAATAACAAAATCTAAAATTGGAATATGTTTTGTTAATTGTATGTTTGTTATAAAATCATTGATCTTCGAATAATAAATACATTGCAAAATCATATTTATTGAAATAAGGAAAAATGCGTATGAAACTACTACCTTAACCGTTCTCTATCCGTATCTTCTTTTTCTCCACTTGACCTCGGTTCAGAATCGGCACAATGTTCACGTTTATTTTCTTTCGATTGAGTTTCTGAATTCATGTAATTTGAAAATATATTTGGTGTAGTATGAACACGACTATCATCTCCATCCACAATAAGATCTTCTTCATCATCGTCTCCTTCTGGATCTACTTCACAAACTGTATCTCCATCTTCTTGTTCTAAATTCTGAGTTTCTAAACTTGATCGTTCATTATTTTTATTCGGTACAGAAACACCTGAAAATAATTATTAACATGTTGTACAGAATGCATGCATATTCCATTCAATTCAAATCAATTTTGATTTGATTTGAATCCAATTACTGGTAAATTGGAATTATTTGTAATTAACAGCTTGCGGTTGTGTGCCCTTCCTTATTTACTCCAACTACATAGTAATCAAATATTTTAGTGCTGTAAACAACTGTTTTATTATTTAAAAAAATCATTATTTAATACTATATACTATTAGAAAACAACTAAATTTCTCACTTATTTAAAACATTAATATAAAAATAAAACTCATTTATTTCAATTTTTGTTATTTAATAATCTTAAAATATATCAATCGAGCTTAATTAGTTTCCTTACAGAAAATTTATCAAACTCAAATGTTTCTATTCAAAATATATTTTATTTGAATGAAAGCAGAGTTAATTTATTTTCAACATTTCAAATTATTATTAAACATATATATATATATATATATACATATATATATATATATATATATATATATATATATATATATATATATATATGAATATAACTGACCAGAAAATAAAAATCCTGACATTTTCGATCGACATATATTATCGGTCCAGTCTTCTTCAGGAAACATTTTAGAATTTCCTTCTGATGCATCTGCGTCTTCTTGATGAGTTGATATTCCTCCAGACATACCATGCTGAAAAATAATTGTTTTTAATAACATATTTAAAAAAATATCGTCGTTGTACAGCAAATGACATTAATCACACCTTTTTTAAACAATCTGCAACATGAATATTCAATTCTTCAGGTGTTCTTTGTAATATTCGTTGGCAAATAGGACATGTAGCTTCGTCAATCTTACGTTTACGTATTTTCGTTCGTAGTCTGTCTTGCCTACTGTTTTGAATTCTTTGAAATGTCTATAATTGAATTTGAAACAAACATATTATGCATTGTTTGAATAATGATATGTTTTTTTATTTAAAAAACCAATGATCATTTTAAATTTAGTGATTAGTTCGAATAAAATTTTAAAATTTCTTTAGCATTGAAATGGTTATAAATTCATATTTTTTAAAAATGTGGATATAAGTTTATAATATTTCTTTAATACAGAGAGAATATAAAAATACTTATTATCTTTATGAATATAATGAAGAATAAAAAAAAACATTTAAATTTCTATAAAAAGGAAATTCTAATATTTTACATGAAAATATACTATCATAAGAAAAAAATTGTTAATATTATACGTACTTCCCACCTGTGGTCATCTCCTACATCATTTGGTATAGCTGGAACACGTTTACAACTCGGATGACTGAGTTTACACAACCTTTCTAATTCTTGCACAAAATGTGAATCCAATTCCGATGCTTCTAGACAAACGCCACAAACGGGGCAACATGATGATTCGTTGACGCTTTTATTAGTAACAACTGTAATAAAATAAGTTACCTATACTTAAGTGAAACATTTCTTCCTATTATTTACATGTGTTTGTTTTTAATAACAGTGAAAATATACGTATTCAGTATTTTATAAACGTATTTAATTTTTTTATACAAATACAAAGATGTATTTACAATTATTTTATGTTTCATAAGATGTAAAATTTATATAATTATGTATTTGTTTGTAAATAGTATTGTTGATAGTTTTTATAATAATTATTATTTGAATTGAACATGAAAAGAGATTACTTTATTTATATATTTGATTTTAAGGAAAATTATGATTTATATTAAATTTTTCAATGATATTGTATTTCTGTAAATATTTGTATGTATTAAAGTGTATATATATATATATATATATATATATATATATATGACTTAGGAACTGTATTAAGCTTGTGTGTAACGTAGTATAATTTCTATGTTTTGGAACTAATACGTAAATAAATAATAAAATATATAATAATCAAAATATATCCTTCTGTAAAATAAACACTAGGTCATATAAGGCGTCGAATAATATTCGAGTTATTTAAATAATTCATATTGTGTACTCGTGTTCGTATAAGATATGTTCTCCACTAACCATTTATCCGTATACGCCTCATTTCTGACAGAATATATCCTTACAATTTGAGTGTGAAGTGTGAATGTATGTATATATCTGTATATGCTGTGGATATAAACGTTGATGGCCGATTTTCTGCTACATAAAACGTTACACACATATATACGTATGCATGCCTTTTTGTATATACATATATTTACAAAGTGGTAGTTGAGCAACGTTTTACAATTCTGTCCGTTGTGGGATTCACTGTGGCAAATGTCTGGGAATAACATTCGCGTATTGTTTCCGGACAATCGCTCAAATTTATATGTCTGTCGCCGTCTATGTCTGGCGCAAAATATTACTGATGTTCTGCACGAAAATATCATGTAATCTATTGATAAGTATTCTTTTTAAGTGTTTTTACGGATCCTACTGCATATAGTAAAGTTATAATTTATATATATATATATATATATATATATATATATATATATATACTTTTTTCATCTTATTACAACATTCAAAATTTTCAACTAACAAATCTATTTCATTTATAAAAATAACTTAATTTCAGAAAACAGTATCAGGATACTGATTATATTGAACAGTAATTTAAAACGCCATGTAAAAAAAAACAACAAAAAATTGTTACATTTTGAAATTAAATATTTATTGATTTGAGTTTTAGATATGAGTTATTCTTATTACGAATGATTTTAAAAAATAACATCTCAATATATTTTAAAAGCCAAGCTAATGGTAATTATAACAAAAAATCATCTAATTTTATAATTTATATATATATATATATATATATATATATATATATACACACACATATGTATGTATGTCTGTAAGTAATGTCCTGTATGTACATTAAAAAATATCTTGTGTGAAACACTGTGTTTAATTCTTAAATGAAAACAAAGCAGTAGAAAATACAAGCTCTTCTCTCAACAATGACCCATAAATCGAACGATTATAAAACGTAAATGACGTGTTAGTGTTTGCTCTGTTGAGTCAACGAGTCGATGCAATGAGATTGCATGCCATACAACTAGGTATGTATAATCGAAATGCTTGTCTATATAGTAATAAAACTAACATTCATGTTAACATTAAATTGATGTCTGCATTATTCAGATATAAAATTATATTTAAAAATATATTATTCAGTTCCTATTCAAACAATCAAGTAGTTTCATAGAATGGAAACAAATTAAAGAAGAAATAATATTATAATATTAAAAAAAAATAGTTCAAACTATTCGTTTATATTTATTTTCTAAGGCAGTTAACATAAAAAAAAACATAAATTCATTTTTATTAAGGAAAGATTTCTGACATTTATCACCTCTGAATATCTTACAAAGATATATTCATGTTTGGAAATGAAATTATATATATATATATATATATATATATATATATATATATATAACTATATGAGTGTTGAAGTCTCTCTAAAAAGATTAAAAGTTATTTTTTTAAAATATATTAAGGTTGTAAACTTTTACAATGAAGTAGATCGACAGATAAAAATAATACATCTGGAAAATAGTACATTCAATATATTTCGCATGTGTTTTTAATTTAAAATACTCTGGGATTAACATGAATATTCTGTATATACTATAAAATATATTAAAATATCAATTCAGTCTTAAAAACGAAAATAAAATTAGAATGTTTCAATTTTAAGAACATATATGAATGTAATTCTTTTAAACTTCTTGTCTTCGTTACTCGATGATATTTTTTTTGGATAATTTCAATATGCTGTTCATAATAAGGAATGTTTAAACGAATGAAATTTTATTATATTCTTAAAATTTTCAATCTGAAATAATAATGATTTTTTTATATAATGTGCAGCTATTTCTAATTGGTGAAAAATCATTCTTTAAGAGTTGTTCACGTTAATGTTCAGTTAACGTTATGTTCCGTTTTGCTGCACCACCGCTAAATGCCGCCCGCTATTAATCACAGTGCCAGTTTGCGTATCATTCATAGGATTAGTGCGCGTAAACCAGGCCAAACGTGTTAATTATTCACGTGACACCAGTACAGAGGTGCGCGCACGTCTAATCTCCACAGCTCTCCGTGTTTCGACCTCCATGTTCCAACCAAGCACCAACCCTGTTGGCCCAACCACCTACTCACGGAACTTTAAACATAAGTTAATACATCGTCTCTGGATTTTTACATATGGTTCATTGTGAAGATAACTGTTTCAACATTTAAATAAGATCGTACGGTGTATTTACAAAATATCAGTGACTCATTATATTTGAAATAATTTATAAACAATTCTAAATTGATTAAACAATTATTATATTCGTACAACTTAGAATAAAATTAAATATTTTTCATATTAAGGTAAATAAGCAAATTTGTTTATTATAGATGAACGCATTATTATGTCTTACCTTAGTCAGTTATAATTTTTTTACAAAAGGTTTTTATTTATCATTATGAATATTTTTTTTATATTAATATTTAAAATTTTATTTAAAACTGTACAAGCTTCAAATGACTAACCATGTCGTTAAATATAAAAAATATTTATAAAACAATCAAATCAAAACTCATATATATATTGAAAAAAAGCTACTCTCTTAATTAAAGATGTCATATTATTAAGATTTTTAACGTATATTATTATATTGGACTACAGTAGTTGATTTAGAAATCAATAAATTAATTTTGAAATTATTTTTCAAAAAATATCTTATTGCAAATATATATATATATATATATATATATATATATATATATATATTCATATGTATGTATATAAAAGTTGCTAAAACAAACCCTTTTAGAAAACAATTAAACCTCATGAAAATATTAATTGAAATGATATCGTGTCAAAACCTTATCCTTTCAACAAATGTATTAATCACTGCACCCATACATCACTCATAAATTATGATTATATAATTAAAATTTGTTAGTAGTTGTATACAATTTGACACGATGTTTCGCAAACAATATCTTCATTTTACCAAGTTCTATGGTAGTGTTGAGTCCAAACCCCTCTTGACCATAAATCAGAGCTTGTTAAAAGAGAAAATATCCGCATAGAGCATCACTACAATACTTCGTCACCTGGCTGTAAAACAGTGGCGTTACATAGTGATGCTAAATCACAGGATAGCTCTTAATACGTGTTTAAGACCCTTTTGTTTTATAAAGTGGATGCTACAACTTTGACATTAACTGGATAGTGGGTTTTATGTGCTGTTAGTTTTAACAGTTTTGTTTAACAATTTTTCTGATGTTTTTTATAATTCTTTTTTAGAATATCAATGCAAAAAACATTTGTGATTTTATCAAATTAACATTTACTAATTTAAATAAATAGTCCTTTATTAATTCAGTATCATATAATAAATATAAACAATGTGGTATTCAAATAATTATGTATATAAATTCTAGTCATATATTAACTTTATTCTTAATATAAACTGTTTTAATTTTACAATTCCTCAACCATAATATAATTCTGCAAAAATGCGAATAAGTATTAGTAGTTTTTACAATAAATATTAAATTATGTTATGTATGAAACTATGAAACATTAAGATATTGACAATAATTGAATAATTTTTTTTTTTCTATTTTAAAAGATCTTATTTCACTTTATATGAAAAATTTAGAATTATAAGTTATAAACTTTGAAAATAAATAAATAATTACCAATATTAACTATTAATAATTGTGTTCAGGAAAAATTATCAATATTTTCAAATGTCATAGAATCCTTTTAATATATATATATATATATATATATATATATATATATATATATATATATATATATATATATATGAATACTTTTCAATAAGCAGAGAGTATTTATTCAAAGACCCATCTGGCATAACTGGAATATTGTTTTTAACTATCAATGTTTGCAAACATATATTTTCATGATCGTATACAATGAAAAGAAAACATTTAAAAGTTGTAAACGGATCATTAACGAAATCCCAGTTCTGGAGAGTAAACGTATTAAGTAAAAGGTCGTAATAAACTTGATGTATTGTTAAACAAAAACAAACCGAGCTATGTTAACGTTTCGACGATGGTTTTGTCTTTGTCGTCTACGTTATGTTTGTTGGAGCTCGAGGTAATTTATACGGGATTACGGGTGCAATTGGCTCAGCTGGCGAAGGTGTAGACTTGTTATCAATAGCTCATCAAACGATGTGGGGCCATTCTGCACCCAAGATGCGGGGCTTAATACTTTGAGAGGATAACAGGACCGACTTTAATGTATTCTATTATTATTATAAAATAACATATACATCTATACACAAATATAAACATATATTCATGAATAACTCCACAGTATAGTTTTACAATTAAAAATTATATATATATATATATATATATATATATATATATATATATCAAAACAGTTATTTTTAATCATTGTTAATTGTTTTTTTAATATTTTTAGCACATGATTCTCGATTTCCTACGTAATTTTTAAATTTAAAATTAATAACATTCGACTAAAAAAACAACTAAGAGAAAATAAAAATTAATATATGTATATTCTTAATAATCATCGTTTTAATTATAATTAAATATCGTATTAGTTTTTTTTACTCTTTTAACAATATAAAAAAAAACTTTAAAAAATCCTCATTCCAAATGTTTGATTTTAAATAGTCAAAGAGATTTATTTTTAAATTGTTTTTGAACAAAGTATTGAATAATTATTTATCAGAATCAATTTAATAAATAATAAGTATGTTTATAGTACTGACATTTTTTAAAAAATAATTGAAGATTGTATGTACAATTTAAAATTGATTTCGTTATCATACACATATTTTATTGTATATTTAAAAATGAATTCCACGGTATCGCAAATTGTTGTAAAAGTAGTTACAAATTGTAATTAAATTCACTACTTACCATACAAGTTACAAGCAACATTTTTATGATTCTGGATAAGTGTTGTAATACAATATTGAATATAACATCCATCTCCATTTTAAAAGCTCTAATAAAATTTTATATAAAATTTATATCTGCTCTGATATTTTGTCATAAAAATAAATGTATAAAGATGTATACATCAGTCAGACACATCAAGTCAAACACTTCATTCATTTATCATAAAGTTTCTAATACACCAGTGCCGGAGACATTTATATAATGATAATCATAATCTAAATTGGATTCCGTAGATTTTGAACCGCAAAACTTTTAGGTACACTGTTCAGCAATAGTAAAAAACAGACTAAACGGCGTTAGACATACCGCCGCATTCCACATTCACCGCACCATTTCATATCCCTGACCGTTTCATTTCCGCAAATATTTATATTAACATTGAAGTTAAAACCATCGTTAACTTCTTTCACTCTTTTACGTAATATCTTATTTAAGCTGTTAGTAAAAAAATATTCAGTATTTTTTTAACAAGTTGAAACTTACTTAGTATTGTACTGTTTTTAAAATCGTTTAACGAAAATAAAAAAATACAATAAAAATAATATTGTCTAACATTTATCAATAAGTCATTAAAAAAATATTAGTGTTTCATATGAGTCAATATTTTAAAACAATCCATTTGAAATATTTACAAAAATAAACGATTTCACGTTCACTTTAATATAATCAAAATCATTGGTTCTATATATGTATGTATGTGCATTGTGCAGGGCGAAATTTCGACACAACCAATTTGAATCAGAGTTTGTGCACTCAAATGGAAGTGAATTCGCATGCTTAGTGATCATAGCTTTGTTGTTCCGTTGCTGAAACGTATGTGCTCGCATGTGAATATTATATATTCACATTTTTATATACAGTTGAAATCACGAATTAAGATGTTATCAAATCGCAGTTCATGTACTTAATTAAATATATCACCGAATTTATTTCAATAATATTTATAATTTAATTAATCTGTAATATTATAGTTTCAAACAAAATATTATTAAATTAATAAAAACATGACTATGACCAAATATTTTGTGTGTTCATGCATCAAATCAGTTTTCATTAATATAATAGTTATTTTAGATTCATTACTTTTGAAGAAAATAATAAAATGTAAATATACAATATTTATCACTTTCATAGTTTTATCTGAAAAAGTATTGTATATTTTTTTTATTTTCATTATTTTGAAATATTATAAGCAGTAATGAAATCTCATAATCAGGTAATATGAAGAAATAAATTAAGTGAATAATTTAAGAAAAATCTTTTACCAAAAACAAATAATAAGGGTGTAAGTGAACTGTTAATTTTTAAATACATAAATGTGTTAAAGTGATTAGTAAAATTTATTAAGACAATACAGGAAATGAGAGAAAATAAGATATAAAGTAAACAAGAGGATTAAATAAAACAGATAGGTTTGGTGCATATATGAATAGAGAGATGTGTGTATATATTTTCTTTTACTATTTTAATTACAAAAATATATATGATTAAGTATAAAAATACATAAATTTACAATCATTTTATACGCTGAACTCAATTAGTATAACGACGTATTTTTTTTAAAAAAAATATATAAACGAAAATATTTTATAAGATTTAATTATACTACTAATAATAATTAAGATTGAAGTTTTTCTTATATTATCAATAAAATTGTAATTAATAAATCACATATTTATTCTGAATTCTAATTATATTTTATATTTTTTCACTTGTGTTGTTTTATTTAAAAAGATACAAGTAAAGGTGTAAAATACATAATATGGAGTATAGAATATTTTTTAAAAAAACATTCCTCAAATATGACAATGTCTGTGATGATGGCCGCACGGTAAGTCAATTTGACATGTTGTCACGCTTTTTCCAGCAGATAAATCATGTCGTTCGATTTTCACGTCACGTACCCCAACTACACAGTATTAGTTGTCCACAACACATCATCTGTTCAGAGATATTAACAAACTTTTCATTATGCACTAGACTTATATCACAGTAACTGAATATAAATGAGCAGTAAAACTATATTTGCGCATATGTTCGTTTTACGATAACATATATTATGCTAGATCTTTTATTCATCCAAGTTTATTGGTACTTTTTTGTTCAGACTTTTTTACGATATTAAGTCTAAGTTATACTATGTTGAAGAATAAATTAAGTAGGGGTTCAATTTGAAGTTAAGAAGATTTAGTTTTCATATGAATGTCATATTTCCGTTAGTAATAAATTTAATGTTATACTAGTTAATAAATATTTTTTTATTGAAGTTATTTTATAATTTTGACAAAATCAAACTTTATGGTACTTTGATAGCTAAAAGCAGACTTATTTGACAATCAATAAATGACAAATTAAAATCGTTTACACTTTATAAATGTTAGAGAAATTAATAGCAATTTAATAATTCGAATTAATTAATTATTTTGTAGTCCAAGAGCTATAGTATCAATTTCGAATATGAATTCAAATCGGAAACAATTTATATATATATATATATATATATATATATATATATATATATATATATATATGTGTGTGTGTGTGTGTGTGTGTGTGTGTGTGTGATAAAAGAAAATAAAAATTGTAGACAAAATGCAAAAGATAAATGTCTTCAAAACAGGCAAATTCACAAATTATTCCTGTTGTTTTTTATTCGCCGCATAGCATTGGCTATAATCCTACGGAATTTAACAATCCTAAACCATTCTGTCCGCTCACTGTCATCGGGCATCCTTTTATCGTATGACCCTCGCACACATACATCCCGATGGCTCACACTCGCGTACGTGATCATGCAGGTAGTAATGTAAATTCATCAGAAATTAACCCATGCTTAACTTTTGTTAAAAATGACCTGTTAGTGGAAAAAATATTTATCTTAACGTTTAATAATATTTATTTTGAAAAAATACTCGAGCTGCAAATGCTTCATACACAAATGACACCTTCATAAGAGTCAAAGGATCTAATGTTGATAAGAAATTTTAAATTTTTCTCTAACAATGATTATAAAAGTAATAATAAACATTGTTTGACATCATGAAGCTATTTCTTATTAATGATTAACACATACACACCAAAAATTAAATATTTATTTCTGTAACACAAATATTTGTGTTACTACAAATTAATATCTTATAAAAGTAACCTACACTTTTCTATTAAACAAATTTAAATATTAATTACATATCATAAAATCAACACTCTGAAAACATTATTAATAAGAATATTATTTAAGTGATATGCAGAAAATGAATGCTCAAACAACTGCTAGGCTGCATTTTAATAAAGTTTATTCGAGTAGAAAATATGACATCTTCCTTTTCAATGGAGAACTTTTTTAAAACAGTGATTTATTTTATAGTCTCAACCCGTTATTAATCAGTTAGAATGATTCTTTTTATCAACGTACTTTAACTTGTGAAATGTAATTATTAAATATTAAAATAAAACATTATCATGTATGTATTTATATACAAACTCTTTTAAATGCAGTAATCAATTTATAACTTATAAAAAAAATAAAGTAATTGAAGTAAAATATATGTAAATATATATTTATATATATATATATATATATATATATATATATATATATATATATATATAGATATAGATATATAGATATCGTTTCCTAATATCAAAAGTATTAACAGAATAATAAACTCATATTATTTCTATGTTATTTATCTGTTAACTCATATTATTTAATTTATTTAATTGTTATTTTACAAATCTATCAAAATCAAACAACTGTTCTATTTGATGAATTGTAAATAATTATCTGGATATGACTTTATTTGTAATTAAAATTAATTTTTTCAAATATTTAATTGGTTTAGAGTTTGATCACGTTACAAACTAACAAAAAAAAAAGTAATAAAGAATGAAATATAAAGATATGGAGTCAAATATTAGAAATACATTAATTATTTACTTTACGAAAGTCAATTACAATAGAAATGAATTAAACAGTAAAGACATGAATCTATATCTGTGAGTTATATTCAACAATGAAATCATTTTATTCAAGCACTTAATTTGCATAAATTTATTAAAATACAATCAAATATTTTCAATAAGTTCTATTAGGTTGACATGTTGAATCATACTGCGTGAAATACTTTTTAAATCTTTATTATTATATTTAAATATAATGATATAAATTTTATCATTTGTGTATATGTATAATACTTATTTCATGTTGACACTTTGAATTGTCGACGTGCCTTTAAACACTCAATAACCAACCAACTTGAAACTACAAAAATGACATGACAATAATCAATAATTAGATACTATTTCGATATTTTTCTATGATATTTTCTGAAATTAAGACTATATATTTGTCTGAAACAGTTAATGTTTAAAGCTGGTAACAATGTCAACGACAGATAATACTTCGACCACAGAAAATGAAAATTTTAATTAGAGCCACGACTACACTACCAGTAATGAAACGTTGCACACAAAACCAGAAAACATGAATGTGTGAACACACACGTGATTTTAAATGAGCCTTTAGACCAACCAGGCAAAACCACAAACCAAACAATTGTCTGAAATATAAATTGTTTTGATTTTGACGTTTGTGTGTATTTTATTACATTTAAACTATGCACAGGACAGTGCATTCAGTTATTTATAATTACGGATATTTTTAATAATTTGTACATATATATATATATATATATATATATATATATATATATATATATATATATATATATATATATTCATAATTAGGCTATTCTATATTCGGTGAGTTAATAAAAAATATCAGTAAAGCATATAAATATATAGAATAGCTAATTTAAAACACAAATTATAATTTCATTTGTTGGTATTTATTTGAATATATTTTTATATGAAAATATATGGTACACTGAATATCGATCAATCATTTAATTATAATTAATATAGAAAATTATCATTATCATATATATATATATATATATATATATATATATATATATATATATATATTTGTGTGTGTGTGTGTGTATAAAGTAATCTTTCAAGCAACCTATGTTGTCTCCCGGTTTATAAATAAATATATAATATATCGTTTCGTAAATACACTTTATACTACAAAAAAATATAAATAAATGAATAGTACATACATATTTGTACTCGAAATATGAATGAATAAAATAATATATATGTTATTATAACATTAAAAATATTCTGTAATCAATTATTTGTTTTTAAAAGATTTTTTTTAGAAAAAGTCTATAATCTTAATCTGAAATATAAACAATGTATATTAATTCAAAAAATCATTAATTTATAGTGATTAATGTATGATTTTATAATATATCATTTGTAATCTTTGTTTTTTTTTTTAGAAAATTATACATTTTCTTCACAAAATTATACATTTAAAGATTTATAAAACCTGAAAATTAATTAGTAATCTGTGTTTTATTTACAATGAATTCTCTGTAAATTTAAATTTCTAATTAGAATTTTTATATTTATTATTTGCATAAAGTGGATGTATATCTTGTTGTGTTAACGATTTATAAATCAATATTTAAACACCTGCATATTAATGTTAATTAATAATATAGAAATTTTAAATGAAATATATATTGAACAGAACTGTAAAAATATGAACTACTGCTGTAATAAATACAGGATTAATTGTTAATAAACATAGAGAATGTCGTATTGTAAAATTATATTTATGTACTAGTTGTTTGTTTGTCGTCGCTATAATTTTAAATATTTGCAAAAAATATGACATTAATGTTACAGAAAAAAATAAACATTGAATATGAAAAAATTACAGAACGTATAAAATAAACATTGGCTTCGATTGATACGACTTGCTAACACGAAACATGAGTTAATATCAAAAACAAATTAAGCTTGTACAACGTAAACTCTTTGCATAATCTAACAGTTGCGCTAATGTATCACATGGTGTCAATAAACAGTTGTAATAAACAGTACAACAGTACTAACAGTGTACGGACACATTAACCATCCATGTTATTTTTCAGAAATTTGCTATTGTGACAACTCATTGATTTATGAACTAATAACGAAATACGAACATCAATATACCAAATTGTCGAACGTGTATTTATCATTTTCAATTTATTGACTGGCTATTTGGTTTATTCTGAACATGTATCATTTAATTTTCCAATCGTAATATAATTGCTTTGCCATATAAAAAATGTGGAAATGTTTCACGATTCAATACAAATGTATGAACTATAACAAAGTACAAGTGTTATTGTATAGAATTTAAATCAGTGAATTTTTTTCTGTATTCATCAAATAAAAAATTCCAAGTCGACCAATTAAATATAATAGAACGAACGAAAAATCACAAATCACTTTTCGAAATCAGGTTTTAAATATTAAACATTTTTTTCTTTAAAATCAACTGTAAATAATTTCGAACTTATATATATATATATATATATATATATATATATATATATACATGTGTGAATTGGTTTTGACTTACATATTTTTACACAAAAAGAAATACGAGAAAAACAAAGAAACTAAAATGATATATTTCAGAACACACACTCGCCATAGTTAAATCTAGACGTCAGTCAAGTTCACGACAGATAAATCCTTTTGTGAATTCCACACGGACGCATTCGATATGCGAAAAAACTCTTTTCTGTCATATTTTTTTCGTATTTGTGTTATTCGGTTGAAAGTCGTAAAGCAATTTTCGATTCCTTTTGGGAAAAGCACGACTGGGTTTATTATACTTTCTCAGTAAAATTGATCGTTTGAATAACAAAAATAACATAATGACAATTGATCTAATCTTTTTTACATATTTAGTAATATTAATGCATTATAGTCTAATTGAAAATCAGTCATTGCATATTGGAAATGAACTCTTTTTTTTATTATATAAAATAACAAAATATTATCCTTGATTTTTTTATAAATCAAGATCATAAATAAATTAATATATACACAAATAAATCGTTAAAGAAAGAAAGAAATAAACGTTTCAACACTTAAACTTATTTAAAATGAATAATAGTTGTAGATTATAAATTATTATTTTGATAATGTGAAAATAATTAAAATAAATATAAATACATACAAAATGTCGTATTCATAAATATGTAGATATTTTTGCAATATTCGCTACAGTTATATTTCTAGATAGAAAATTCAACTTGTATTATTGGATATTTTCGTTACGAATGATTGACATATGAATATCTCTTGAGATTTAAAGATCAAACGTATAACTAGAACACAATAAGCTTATCTACATAACGAAAACTCTTACTGAAAACTAGATATTCGTATATTGAGATCATATATGTATATTATTACTTTTTTCAAATACAAACAAATATTTTCAATTTTAAATAAATTTCACATTTATTGGCACCATAAATGTATACTATAAATAATATATATCTTATTCTTGGTCCTGTTAATAAATAATATATTGAAATGTATTTAAATAATTATTACTATTAATATAATTTTAATGCTATGGTATTATTCTATCCCGTATTATAAAATTATCTATAGACGATATAGTTCTATTTATATATATATATATATATATATATATATATATATATATATATATATAGGGAGAGAGAGAGAGAAAAAAAAATGTTTTTGTAAAGTACATAGAATTTTAAACAAAATAAATTATAGTTTCATTTTTTAATATTAATTTTCTCATATTTTACATTTTTATAATTTTTAAATTAATGCATATAAAACCATTGTTTCAGTATATTTCGAATCTATTTCAATAAAAGAATAAAATATGATTTGTGGATAACAAATGGTTGTTTTTCATACATTTGTATATAAATTGATAAAATCTAATTCTATGATTATAAATATGACAAAATTTAATTCTATTCATTACTATAAATAATAAATGATGTATACTTAAATAGAATTATAGTTTTTATTTTTTATAAAATAAAATAATACACTATTTCTTGTTTTCTATTTATTCATATATGTTCTTTATATATTGAATTTTAAACAGTTTGTTGTACATTATAATCGAGTCATTTTATATGACAAATTTCAGTTAAGATATGTAAAGTAAAAAACAACAAATATTAAATGATCTTTTCATTTTATAACAGAATGAATAGACTATTAAAACCTAAATGATTTAAAACAATTCCTTTCTTTTCACAAAACTGTTTTTTTTTATTTTATTTGAAAGTATTTCATTAAAATAATATTTAAAATCGATTCATTTCGTGTTCTAAAGAATCAATTCAATTTGTTGACAACCACAATTGAAATAAATCAATAATATATATATATTTGTTTAACAACTGAGACTATAATATAATATGAATACAGTTAATGAATAAGATTTGTTTAATTATCCATTTTTTAAAAATAGTTTTATCAGCAAATCCTAAGAAATAAGTAATAAATCTTGAATGTCATTCTAAGCTGCATATTTTATAAAAAAAAACTGTGACATAAACATTTGATTTATTTCATATGAATCGTAGTGATATTCACGTTTGTATTGTATGATCGAATTCAGAGAAAGAACATCAATGCTACACCCGGGATTCATCTCTAAATCCACCTATATCCAATAAGCTATAGCAACCGTATAGGTTTTGACAACAAATACATATATGTT
Source organism: Acanthacorydalis orientalis (assembly GCA_034766995.1). Lineage (NCBI taxonomy): Eukaryota > Metazoa > Arthropoda > Insecta > Megaloptera > Corydalidae > Acanthacorydalis > Acanthacorydalis orientalis. Next base: position 17,026,325 of record CM068324.1, on the reverse strand, counting down.
ATATCTACTATTTTTTTGTTTAAGTTTACGTAAAAACGTTACAAGTTAACATATTTTAACTGAAATACAAATACACATTTATTTCTTAACAATATAAAGGTTTCGTATTTAAATGTATACATTTCCGTTTTTCATTTTTCTATCTTAAAATATATGATTGTTCATAAATAATAGAAATAATAATAATGGAGATCAGAAGAAAATTATACGTGATCGTAAATAATCATTTATATAAACAAACACCTTTGCCTATTATTTAATTCTGCTTTTTTTAAATCTGATTATCATATTTATTTATAATATATAATTAATATTAAAGTCTTGTACAGTGAATTGATTTACATCTAGTGATTTTTTTATCGAAAGCATATTAAGATAGTCTTAAGCATATTTTCCATTGATATGCAGGTCATCACACTTCAGGGGTGTTGAAGATGTACATATAATCCTCGTTTCGATCTGTTCTTCGAGCACAAGTGCAGAGAAACACATCTATCTATCGCATATCGTGGTTTTGATAGTATACGACCGATGCATGCATGTGCAACCCCTTTCGTTCAGTAGAAGGGTGAGCTGACAGCCCTGATGTCTATCCTACTAATGATAGTACACAACCGTTCCAAATGACTGTGTCGGAGATCGAACGCAATCCGACAGAACGATGTATGTGTTGACATTTCGTGGACTGCACATTTTGTCATACTAACAGGATTCTCTGTACGTGCAGATTACACACACACACACACACACACATATATATATATATATATATTAAAAACTCTACATTACCAATTAATTAAAAGAATATTAAGAAATATTTAATTAAATGTTCTAAAGATCAACTCAATAATTTAAATCAATTTTTAAAATATTGAAATAAGTTTTAAAATTGTGTTTTTTAAACAAGAAGTACTTTTTATTTCTCTCAAAATGTATTAATGATTTTTAATAATGATAAATGTTCTATTTTGAAATGATTTTTAAAAATGAAATATTATAAGTATTTTTTTTTTGTAAGAATTTCATTTTATTTATTTTCTAAGATTAACAAATATATTTTTGCTTTAATTGTAAATGATTTAATCGTCAGTTTTTGTAAAATTATATGCATTACTAAATAAAAATTGAATTATACATTTTTATACCAGATATAAAATATTCATGCATCTGTTTGTTTGTTTTTTATTTTCGAATCAGTAATTGTAAAGTAGTCCTATATTCTATTCGTAATAAATATGCAACACGGAGGAAACGTAAACATAAAAACATAACAGCCAATGAAAATACGAACATAATTACACACATTTATAAAGTAAATTTTGACAATTAAATCATAGTAGTGTACTGTCGTGAGAACACACAACTAAAAACGTATATCGTTTGACATACAGTGTGTGCATACATACACAAAGAAACAGTCGTGAGCTTGGATGATAGAGAGGCTGTGGCGTTTCAACTTTAAGGACAATACGTCGCGCACACGGGGTGGTGTTGTCATTAGGAATATTACAAACTGGAAAACTAACTCTCATCCGCGCCATATGGCTCCAGTCAACAGCCGCTCCAGAGTTAACAGCATACACCCTATTTATACGTACCCCGGCCGAACGCAACACTTGTTGTACGTGATGAACATTATCGTTCCCGGTTCGACATAACTTGAGTGATCAATTATGCCGCATCAACACTGTTACTACTAATACTACATAGCGCCACTCTGTGGTCATCGTTGCTACATTCAGCTGCCAGGGACCTACAAGTCTTTGGTAGCACCACATTATTTATTTACATTTTTTGCGAATATTTATACCAGGACACCACATATAAGATTACAAAAAAAAATGTACGTCTATGAATTTATTAATTGATTGGATTAATTCGTAATAATGTAAAAAAAGTATTTAAAGTTCAACTGAAATTATGTGACTTAACGATCTGAGCTTCAGCTGAATAAGATTAAGTAAAATAACACGAGTTAAAAATTAACTAGAAATGAAACTATTGTAATAGCAAAATTATTATAAACATATACAAACTTAAACGATATGTAATGTGTTATAATTTAGTGTTTATTCATATAGAAAAAAAGCACATTGGATTTTATTTACTGATCGGCCGTATAACGATGAAAAATACCACAACTCTCATATTGGCCACATTACGACTGCTTTAACATAACTAATCACAGACAATATAATTTTCCGCATTGTTAGCATTTTGACGACATGTATGTTTATATTTTTGTGTGTGTAAAATGCATTGTGATATAGGAACGTAAAAATTTCACAAATTAAAAGCGGCAAAATGTTTTCCTGTCAAGTTAGCACAATAAAAGTGCTAAATTACAAAGTATGAAATACCTAGCCGGGTATAAATGTATCGTTATAACACAGGCCAAGAATATAAGATCATAAATATGTGACCATGATATCATTTGTTAACATGGCCGACCTTTTATTTATAATCGTAAACAGAACTGAAGTGCGTAAGGCTGGGTAAAAACTATTGCCGAGTGCTTGTTTAACGTTCCGTTGTCCTTTTTAACGCGCGTTAGATATGAAAGCGTTGACAGTCATGCTTGCAAAGAAAGGATATTGCAATATAACGCTACTGTTATATTTATCATCGCTCTGGAATGCCGTATGATTTGTTGTTTAGTGTAGAATCAAGCTCAGCACGTAGAAAAGAAAAATAGGGTGCTGTTGTGGTGGGGTAAGCGGCAGTTTAACGTTACCGTACTAGTGGCAGTTTTAGTAGTTCCTGAATGGAACTTGGAACGGCGTGACGAAAGGACGAGGGTGGAGGCGATATGCCCTCTGACAGCGTATCAAGTATGTTTTTATGGAATTGATGGTGAAGGATATTGCCCAGTTGTATTCAATATTCGTGTTTATTTGATCGATGCTTGTGTTTCTGTTTAGTGTTGAATATACGAGCGCATCCTTTTTAATGTAAAATTATGTTGTTAACAGTTTTGTGGATTTATCTTTTAAAATAATAAACAACTTATTATTAGGTTGAAGTTTTGTCACGTCATTAAAGTATTTTAATAATTATATTGGACTATATATCATTCTATGAACATTTACAAGATTAATGTCATATTTGTTTACTATATTTCAATACGAATCAACATAATCTATTTATTTTTCACTGTATTCTTCTTACAAAATTCTTAAAATTTTCTTTTTAATAATACTTGAATTAGTTCATGTTAATATGAATGACATTCCTTATAAATTATCAGAATTCTTATATATTTAACAGTCGATCTTTTGTTATTCCATGTATTATTCAAAACAGTTCATAAAATTTCTCCAAATATTCGAAATAGAATAATATTATAATATTTTACTATCTTATCACCAATCTTACATTTAATGGATAATAAATAAAAATAAACTAATATATATATATATATATATATATATATATATATAAAGAATTAAATCTTTTGAAACAGATCGATTTCTGGTTATAAAAGGAATTATAATCTTAAAAATTAAACAAGAGGGAATTTGATTTAACAACGTGTGTATTCTTTGTTGATTATAAAATTAAGAAACAAGAAACTAAGATTGAATACAAATGTTCATATGGCAAAAACGAAGTTCAATGAAAATAGCTATTAAGATGGCGTTATTCCTTTTAGCGCACCACCGACAATATGGCGGTTTCTCTATCGAAACCACTGCTTGTTTCAGAAGAAGAAAAGATCCTTTATGGTCCACCCAAGCGTAACAATATACCAAACCCCAGCGTGAAATATTATTACGCCTGTGATCTATAGATTCCTTTGCCGCATGCCATAGTCATGTACATTTTGTGTTATACAGAATATATAGTTACATTTATGGATAGTATATTCATTGAAATTACATTTCATATGAAACAGTTTTATTCTTGTTTACTGTCGAATTAAAATAAAAAATAATATCAATAATGTATGAAAATAATATTGTTTTTATGATGTAAGTATTCAGTTTTATGTACATTTCCCTGTAATATCACTTACTTTGTAAATAATGTATAAAAAATGTATTAACTTTGACTTGCAAAAAGAAATAAATATAATTAAAAGAAATCGTTCCAGTTTAATAGTAGAAAATGTTTTAAAAAATATATAAAATTAAAAATACTCCAACCTATGGATTATAACAAGTAATTTTTATTGCAATATTATTAAATATTATTTAATATATTTACTTTTAAATTAATATGTTATATAATAATTATATATAAATAATATATACACACATACTTTGAAAGATAGAAAATAAAACTATTAGTGCATTGATTGTATTATTCAAAATATCACAAATTCAAGTCTTAATTAATGACATTCTTAACTCTCATTAAAAATGAAACGTCTTTAATTACTTGATAAATTTGTAAACAAAAATTAATAATTTTAATTAAACAAATATTTTAATTATAGAACATGGAGATTCAAAGAATAGTTAATTCAATGATTCTCTTATAAGTTATATTATTAAAACTCATTATTAGATATTTATATAGTATAGTATTTTTAATAATAATAATTTTATTAAAAGGATTATTTTGACATGCTTCTGTAATGGAATTTAAAATAATTGACAATGATTAGAAGTTTTTCATATAATGAATAATATTTTAAAATATAAACCTAACGACAGTAAAAAATAGAAATTTAATCTTTCAGACAAGCATTAAAAGTTGTGTTATTTTTTATAACAATTCTTTGCATGTATACATTAAACGTATGTGTTTATTAAAGTCTTGAAAAATGTTATTTTTATTTAAGTTGAATTTTTCTTTATCTACCAGACAGTATTTAGTTGAACAATTCATTTAGTTAAGTAAAGAGTTTGTAATAAAAATAAAATATAGGTTTTTATTAATTTGATTTATATTCCAGAATATTACGAATTCATTTATTTAAAATGCAAAGAAAATATTATATCATTTTGTGTAAAAGCTTCTGAATTTATAGATACTAATTATTTTATATGTAATAATATTAAATCATTATTTTCTTAAAGTCTTAATGAATGATAATTATTAGATAACTTGTATGTTTTTCATATTATTTCCATTTTTATTTGATATTATTTTAACCCTTATTAAATAAGTCCTTACACTGTGAATATATATTTAACTCATATTCAATAATATAAAACATTTTTAAATGTAAGTGCTTTCTTTCTGTGTTTTAAAATATAAAAGAAAATGATTCACAAACATTGAAGATTTTCTTATTTTGATATTATTTTTGTTGAGTTTAAGAATTGGACATGATTATCGTAAAGTTTATATCATTAGATTATTAATAATCGAAGAACATGGATAACTGTTATAAAAAAGTATATATATTGTTTGGGAATCTCTGTATTTTGTTCACTGGTGATGATGATATCGACTACAGAGGATTGACATGAGAACATCTAACGTGATGTGACTGACTGCATTGGAGCTAGCAGCGTGTCAAGTTGAGCGCGGGTAACCATCGGGTGATCAAACCAACGTAGCAGAAAAATGAAAAGCTAAATCCAGTTATCAAGCAATTTCGCCAACAGCGTCTGTGATGTTTTGTCGAATCTCTCCCAACGACGCGCTTCTAGGTCCTGTCAACCGTGGCCTTGTATCCTTCTCACGTCAGCGAATGTCAACACGTTGTTTTACATCTGTGTACGCTTGTATTATAATTTGTTAACAAGATTCTCGTGTTCAATACGTTTTTTATAACCTCATGAAAAGGCATTTTTTCAACATTATGAATAGCTATCTACTATTCGTTGTTATTATTATTTTTCCTTATAAAATCTGAATATGAAATTAAATTTTATTCTTTTAAGCAATTCATCCAATTTTAAAAAAAATCATTCTATAATTAATCACAAATAGTTCATATTATATTTTACAGGCACGCCTTTAGTTGATTTAAAGATATTTACTAACATACATATCATTCAATTTCTGATTGTAAAACTCGAGCAAGTTTACATTTTATATCATTTATAATTTTCATTACACTTCAAGATAAACTATAATATAATGCATTAATATGTAATGAACATAAGAAACATTATGTATTAAAAATAAAATGAGTAGGAATTATCTTTTCAAGGAACTGTATTAGAAATTCCTCTTTTAATTCCAAAATAACACAGAAGAAATATCTTATATTATATATATATATATATATACATATATGTATATATATATATACATATATGTATATATATATATATATATATATATATATACATATATGTATATATATATATATATATATATATATATATATATGTATATTGTTAAGGATATACTCGTATTGATAATCGGTCGATTGATTGTTGAAAATTCTGTAAAAAATAAATCACCAAGAACGCGACAAACGACGTTCTTCTAAAAGGTTTTCAACAATCAGTCTATAATCAAATACCATCAGAGTACAACCGAACGTAACGTGCGTGAATACATGTCAACTCGGCGTGTGAAATAAAAGCACTCATCAATTAGCAAAACTGTTATTATTCATTCCATATTCCCATAAAAACTGTCGTGGTTGTACATACGCTCTAGAAAAAGCATCTTTGGACTGAACCCTCATAGTCCATAAAGTGTTTGGTGTCAGGGAAGAAAAATCACTCTGCCGCGATATCTGAATAGGAAACGTATTTCTTTCAATGACATGTTGGTAAATGTTGATGTTATATTTAAATACATTGATGTTAAGAACATTCCATTTTATTTAAAAAAAATAGATTTAAAGACATCATTATGTAAATAAAAAAAATTAATACAAAAAGAATAACTAACTTACTTTAATATGATATTATTCTTTGAAAATCCATGCTCTATAAAATATCTGATTGGTGTAAGCTTACATCAGACCTCCTGTTGAAAACCTCTGTACGATGATTTTGCGCCTGACTTAATGCCACAGACATACGAGTATCACTTAAAACGACAAGCATGCTTGCTTCTCGATTGTTTACATCAGACATTTACACTGAATTGCTCATACGTGCTACATATAAACAGTGAAACGGCCGTTATGTTAAAACTTGTCGCAGAATTCTCTTATCCGTTCAACGCCACCCCATTCCGAACACACTCTCTCACCCTTTTATCATTTACTGTAAATCGACATCACTGGTACATTTGCATTCGAAAATTTCACATGCACCTTATTATACATTCTTGTATGTATATTAATCAAAAATATATTTTTTTATAAAAAATAATTCGGTTACTAGTATATACTAATCAAATTACACTACAAAATTCTCAATAAATATAACAAATATCTACTAATATTTAATAAATTAAAATATTAAATCCCGTACGTATAGATCAATAAACAAATTATTGTTGTAATCATATCCCATATTATAACACATGAAAACATAGAAACACATTCAAATAAACCAAACATTTATAAGCTAAATCAAAAGTTTGTTTCATTGAATATTTGTGTTTATTTTTTAATTGGCTTAAACTTTGTTACACCCTTTTTACATCCTGTCAAATAAATGCGCTTTGATGTGATTCAATCCATCTTGTGTAAATGGTAAGGGAAAGGTATAGGGTCACAATATAGGTCAGTAGAATGAAGCAAGTCCCCTACAGCTATGATTTCATATTTGATTCCTGCTACCGTTGTAATGTTTTCAAATGATTGTTTTTATACAAGTGATTAATTAATTAAAAAAGATTAAATCGAAATAGAATATTGCATTTAAAAATTTATATAAACCCATCTCGTATCTCTACAGCACTTGTGAATATACCAGAAAAGGGAATATTTTATTTTAAACAACTGCTTATCGTTTTATACTATTTTTCATATAATAATCGAAATTTAATATTTCACAAAATGTTCTAAAACGAAACAAATAGTTTATATATATATATATATATATATATATATATTAAAAAAATAAGGTATATATATATATATATATATACATATCATTTTTTCTTATTGTACAGAAAAACACTAAACAGTTATAAATAAATAAATAATTGAACTAATCCTAAGTACATTCATAAAATTATATAAAACCGCTAGTATATTTTATTTTCCACATATATCAATAAAGTTATTGAAACAAAATTATTTACAATACAGTGAAAGTCGAATTTATTAACATATTACATGGTTGAAAGTAAGATTAAATGAATTCAAATATTTTAAACATTTCACTGAATAATTATTTTGAATTCTATGTTATAAATGAAGTTATATAGTCGTTTTTGGTATCAAATAGTAACTGTAAAACTTAGGATATCAAGCTTATACAGAGGAAAGCTACTCGTTTCATTTTAAATAGATATTTTAATCTCAATGTCCTTAAGAAAATATTGAAAACGTTAGGATAGACTTGTTTAGCAAAAAATAAATCAGCTTGTCTTCTTAAACTATTTCATGGATATTCATAGTGGTAAGAATTTTAGGAAACTAATTGCTTTATCTTTTATAAGCAAGAACGATCATAAGTATACAATTATAGAAAATAAGTAAATAGATTTCCATTTTCAAAAAATCTTTCAAAATTTTAGAGCTTTTCAGTATGCCAAAGGTAGTATATGCCTGGACTGAACAAGTTTTAGATGTGAAAGCACGGTCTCATATCAGTCCAACAGGAACCATTCTCTTCTCTATCTGCCTTCAGCAGGAGGTTAAGTAATGAATATGCAAATAGTTATAATTTTGTTCTGTACAAAATTATTGCTGCCAAAACTATTTTATCTTACATAAATGAATTATTGTTGAACTTTATATCCAAAGTATCATTTTCTATTTAATTTAAGTTTAAGTGATGTTTTTTACACTTGTACTGCAAAATAGTGTTCATTTATTATTTATAATCGAGATGTAACTGATTTCAATATATATATATATATATATATATATATATATATATATATATATATATATATATATATATATATATATATATGATTTAACAATATATGTATTACTTGATTTAATTTTAATTTTTACAGAATTACAGTAGCTCTTCTGTTATATAAACCTTTTATCTGGTATTAAGGTTCTTTTCCATCCACAAAATTTGTCTAGTTCAATAAAAAATGTATCAGTACAAAAGAATATAACTACATATATAAATACATACATAACACAAACACACATATATATATATACATATATGTTATGTGTGTTTATGTGTAGCAACAATTTTGTAAATTACAGAATATGTTTTCAAATAAATACAAATGTAAATACTTACACTCATATGTGTATATATATATATATATATATATATATATATATATATATATATATATATATATATATATATATATGTATATATATATTAGACAATTCAAGGGTAAAATACCAAATCTAAATAGGGGATGAAACCCACTCGATTATATTTTTTAGATACTATATATATATATATATATATATATATATATATATATATATATATATATATGCTTATTTTTTCAGGCAATTCATATTTTTACAGTAACACAAAATATGAAAATGTTATTATTTAATTTTTAAAATATCAACTTTATGAAAAACTATTTTTATTATAATAAAAAGTATTAGTTTAATAATTATAATTACACTCAAATAAACTGTTTCTCTTAAAATATGTAGTGATAAAAAATATATTAAGTATATGTATTTTATTATAATGTTTAAAAATGTACAAGAAATTATTTTTATTATATACAATGCCAGTTTAAATATATTTATAATACATTTTTAAAATTAAATACATAAATCTTTTGATTTATATTAAACAAAAAAAATTTGTACTAAAGTCAGATATGTTATATATCTTCTTATATATAAATAAATGTTTTAATATAAAAATCAATAATAACACTCAACTTGTACTTGAAATAAAACAGACGGAAAAAATTTACACTATAAATAAATATTTAATCAAATTTCAGCTAACGAATTGAATGGTCATTTAATGTTTCAGAATTCCATAAAAATATACACATTCGATTCCAGTCGAATAATTAACATACTTGTAAACATGTTGAAATTTATTTTAATTTATTTTACAGATATGTATACAGTGTATGTACGATCAATGCTGACTCTTTCTCGTTTTTTTCCAAATAAAATGATATGTGCAAAATAAAGAAACGAGTATTTTATTGTGAAAAGCTTTTGCAAAGTATCATCGTAAGCCTTACGTTGAAGGCGTGTTTCTGACCGAGCGATCCCATGCCGCTGTTCCCGGGCGGAGTCACCTATTTAATGTTGCAGAGGAATGGTCGCCCCACCTGCTTCAACATTGCTCGCCAGCACGCCTACATACATTATATATATATATATATATATATATATATATATATATATATATATATATATATATGTATATATTATACAGCAAAGATTTACTTAATTGAGAACACAAAACCAAATGAAATTGTGTTTAATAAAAAACATAGTTGAACAACCTTTTTATGTTGCCCCACAATCACACTATTTCAATATGTTCGTGTATAAAAGGAGTAATATTCCCATTAGAATCAAAATAATTTTATATTTGACATTATTCAATCCAGCAGATATGAATATATTTATCCCTTGATCAGAAGCATTCTTCTTAACAAAATGTTATACAGTAAGATAATATAAATTGTCTGTTTAATTTTAATTAATTTTCCTTATAATATATTTTTCTTCTTATGAACAAAAAAAGAATTAAAACATACATTCATTACTTATTTTTTTAATTATAAATCAATAATAATAATTGTAAATAAACATATATAGAAGAACAAATCCAATAGCTGAAATTCTAACAAAAAACATTATTTCAATTTTGCTGTCTAATCTCTTCCGACTGTTTTTAAAAAATAATTTTAAGGTATAATAAGAAATCTAGTTGGTGATTTTAGAACAGTAATAAAGATAAATTAATCAGAAAATGTTTTTTTTAATTTTACTATTAACTCTCAAATGTTCTAGCATACATAAAAAGCATTTTTATTTTGATTTTATTCATAATTTAGATAAGTTTTTTATTTATATAAAAATAACTTTTAGTTTATTTTTTTAATATGTATATATACATATATATATATATATATATATATATATATATATATATATATATATATATGTATGTATGTATGTATATATAATCTTTATTCAAATTTAAATAAATAATTTATTTAAAATCCTTATTTAAATTTACTAACTAATCATAAACGTGTCAGTTATAAAGGTAACTAACTATATATTTTAATTACTGAAAAAGAATATATATATATATATATATGCATTAAATGCGAAAATAGTTCATACCAGTGGCCAGCTTAAAATTACAGTGAATTGTAGTGGATTCATAAACAACATTTGTTAAAAGTATAAACAATGGATATGATTTCACAAGACTGAAACCCATATGAAATCCAACAGTACCGGCTACAATAGTGGCATTCTGTGGGGTGGTTTTCTATTATATTGTGCTGAATGTGCCCACAAAACCATCAATCATTCACGAATTTTAATAACAGAGGTCCTGACGAGGAAAATTATTTCATACAATCTTGTACTCGTCATGTTTTTTTATTAATTTTATTATTACTACCGGAACTCGTAATAATACAAATATTACTTTTGTTATTTTAACAGTAACACAATAAATTCACAAATTATTGATATTATTCATTTTAATTGTTTTCAAGTAATGTTTTATGATTGGAAATAATAAAAAGTATATATATATATATATATATATATATATATATATATATATATATATTGTATAATACTGTTTCCAGTATTTATTAAATCTTGGAAGACTGTTATGAACAACGACAATACCATATAAATCACTGATAATGACACAATATTACCTAGTAAACTAGTATCGCGACTAAACTAACATACTACACTAAAACATACTTCCCTTTTGCGATAATCGTTACGTAGAGAAGGTGGTAAGTATGTGTGGTTTGGGGGTTTGATATCGGTATATGTGTGCAAAGCAAAATAAGGGCGACAATAGGGTAGTTACGTTCTACTCAAAAATAAGCTATCTAGGAAACTAACAAATTCATGAGATGCTCAAGAAGTTATCTGCACAGAAAATCCTCACTTACCTTTATGGTATTAAGAAATGCCACTTCAAACATATTGGTTACAAGGTATATAAAAGTCGTGTGTGTTATATTGAGTGTAATACGATTTTTTGATATTTAAATAATGATAGTTTATAACATTGTCAGTAAATCAATAAAATTGATTCTGTTTTATTATGATTTCTTGAAAAATTTACAAGATTTTATACATAGATCTGAATAAAAGTATTGAAAACGATTACCTAGTCATGAAATAGGATATTTTAAACACGTTTATAGAATATTCAGTTAGAAATTCAACTAACAAAATAGAAATAAAATAGTTAATTAAAAAAAATCACTTTAATCAATAACTTTTCACGTAATCAAGTAATTTAATTCTTTTTAATTACTTATATCATTTTTTCTAATTATTTCCCATTTTCATACTAGAATCATTAAATTAAATAACTGAAACACTATTTAAAAAAATATATAATTCTTTTTTCATTGTCAAATAATAAAAATTAAAGTAAGAATATTAAACACAGATCTAAAAATATCTATTATTAACTATCGAACATTTAATGAAGGTTTTTAGTGATAAAATCAGCCTCTTTATTATTAAAAGCTTCATTTTTGAAAAAAATAGAATATATGCCTTACAATAAAATACATATTAAATATTAAAATAAGGGAGTAAACTATATGTATACATAGATATTAAAATAATTATATTGAAATATTTATTGATAATTCGACGAATATCAAATATATTTTATATAAATAATAATCAATTATATTTTACTATATTAATATGAATTGTATTTCAATGTTCTTTACTGCAACGTTAAATTCAGCTTATAAACGATTTTCATTATAATATTATTTAAGTATTATTTATCAATTACACACACAATCAGCCGAATAATCATAAAAATCATACCGATTTAAAACTATCATTTTTTAAAAAAATTATAACAATCGAATGAGAAAAACAATGCCATTAATAATGTAATCCCTCCACTATCCTGTTTTACTAAGCTACACGGATAAAATAATAAGAGCGTTATATAATTTGAGACGATTAACAGAACAATAAAAGTACATTGGTAAACAGATACCGAAACAAATATATTTGTGGAATATAAGCGATGATGGCCTTGGACGAGTTGCAAATAAGGGGCTTCTTTTCGTTGGATTTAGAAGAGGCGGTTAGTTTCATTCTCGCGGGAGCAAGCTGCCGGGATCAGGTGGTCCAAAAATATCAGCTTCGAATCCGTCTTTTTACAAACGTATTTCACACTAAAGCTGTTTCGACTCGGAACGAACATTGGAACGTTTTAATATAATTCTTTTTGGTTTATGTTATGCATTTCGTTCTTTACATATTGCATATTTTCCAAAAAAACGTATTCGTATTTCAGATATATTGAATTTTGTTCTATTTTTATGTCTTTGTTAATTTAAAAAAACACAAATTAATATCGAACGAAATGTCGAATTATCTGTACTATTAAAATCATATATTCTTCCTTTATTATAAACGATCGAATTATTATTTATATTTTTACTCTATTTGAAAGTGAGAATGTTTTAGTATTGTTTACTTTAAATTATATTTGACACAGTACAGTAAACTCAGAAAACTATCGTATTTTACTATCAAATATTTCTGACCTTAATTATTTATAAATACCATCAATTTTTTCTTAGCAAACCGTTTTAATACTTATTAAAATATTTAAAAATAACGAATTAAATGATTTGTATTATGTACTCGAAATAATTGTATCCATTTTGATAAAAATACTCACATGTGTATATTTGTTTTTTTAACAGAAAGCTTTTCAGAATAGATTGAGGAGAATCAATAAAAATTAAAGCCTTAAAATACATACGATCCTATTTACTGTTCTCAACCAATGTATTCATAGCTTTTATTCTAATAATTCTATCAGTTTATAAAATTGACAGTTTTCTCACACATGTAATTTCAAAATAAAAGTTAAAATAACCTTTTTACGTTTATTATCCACAGTAAATATATTTGCTATTTGGAAAAATATGCAAAAAATTAAACTTCATTAAAATAACAATTCATTCATTAATAGATGTACACTAATAAATATTATATATATATATATATATATATATATATATATATATATATATATATATATATATATATATATATACTTGTGTATATACATGTATGTATTTATAAAATGTATATTATATATATATATATATATATATATATGTATATATATATATTTGTCTATGTATGTGAATTCTCACGTTCAAGTTAATCTTTTAAACCTTTTAACATCGATTATTTGAACTTGTAATTGACTAAGTCTTGTAAATTATAATCTTGTTATCTTTTGTATTAATTCCATCGATTTCATAAAAGAATAAACATACTTAATCGATCGATTAACACTCAGTTTGAATTACCTTGTTGATTATTTCATGTATATATGTGCAACTATTTTAAATTTTTATTCATATGTTTATAAATATTTTATACTGCAGTAAAATGTGAATAATTTTAAATATAATAGTATAATAAAATGTCCAGATACTAGTGACAATGATAATTATAAATTATGAAATAAACGTAGAATACTTAATACTATCTGAGAATAAAAATATAATTGTCTTTTTTTAGTTATTATAATTTATAAAGAAATGAATGCAAATTAAACATTTAATTTAATAAAAATGAACAATTATTACCTAAATATATATCTGGTTAAAAACGTTCGTAATCAAATATAAAATTTGAAGATATAAATGTAAAATATAATAGTTTAAACTTTGAATAATGAAATGGACACAATATATATATATATATATATATATATATATATATATATATATATATATATATTAAAATCTTCATTTTAATGATAACAAAATGCATTCAATAAACTGAGATTTTTCAGGAAAAAAACATACAACTGACAGATAAGAAAAGAATTGACGACATCTCTGTACATTTTGCGCACCATTTATATTTATGGCTATTTTAATTGAATTCCTTAGAACGTAACTGTACGCCTTTTATTGCTTGAAAAATGGTGCGTTCATTGTGAAGAGGAATGAACCCTTGTCCAGATTGCTACGAAAGTCGAACGGGAATTTTAAAGAGTGCGTATTCTGATTTACGTACATTAAAAAAAAAGAAATAAATTCCTTTTTGTTATAAATTAGATTGATAATCATTTAATTATACTTACAATCACATGCTAAATTGTTTTCAAACATCTTAAAAATGTATTTTAAAGATATATAAATGTATAATTCATATAATTGTTTTATAAGTTTTAAAAAGTCTATGTAGTTTATCATTTTTATGAACTATAATTTTCTTATCATTCTGACAGATTACAGTTGTAAAAAAATATTATTTTTTAGAAAAATAATAAATTTCAAATTAAAATGAAAACAAAATCTTAATTTTACATACATGTTTAGAACCCAACCAATTATAAATAATTTAATTGTTCCATTCTTTGTAATTTGAGATATATTTTAAAAATTATACTCTCTCTAATTTCTTCGAAATGATTTTTTTATAACATATTGTAAAAGAAAACATTTATTTGTATACATTTCTTAAAACATTTCATAGAAAATTTCCTTAAATAAAAATAACTTTAACGTAAACCACAAACATTGAAATGAAAAACAATTCTAATCTAGAACAGTATGTACATACTTTATGATTGTTTTACGGTTAGAACTGTTCGTACTTTCTAACACAAAAAGTATGTAACATTGCGTATATAGCAAAAATTAATTATTTAATATTTAATGACATTTTATAAATACAACTTGATTTTTTTAAAAAAATAACTAATAAATTCTATTATTATCTTTCAACGATTTTTTCATATTGGAAATTATTATTTGTATTATATATATATATATATATATATATATATATATATATATATATATATATATATATATATATATATTGGAAAACAGAGAGAAGTAAGAAAGTACCAATAAAGATTTATTTATTAATAATTGGCACGTTATTGATGTAAAAAGTATCTTTCCTGAATGAACTAAACAACTTTGGTTATAAACAGCATAAAAAATAGACGGTGGCCATAAATTAAATTGAAAAAAATACTCCCAACATATTTGTTTTGTCATGTCTTGCGATGTAATACCGTGCCCGATAAAAAGAAAAACATTACGGTTATACTGGGTGACAAAGGTTGCTTACTATCCATATTTTTCACCCTCCGCTTTAAACTGAATTTCTCTCTGTGGTTGTTGCGATTGCGGCACTGTTGCGGGGATGAAGTGGTTAGCTGTTACCCGTTCGGAACGGTAGCGGTGATAATATGGTTGTGGTGCGGGCGAGTGTGCAGTATGTAACCACCTTGTTTTAGCACGAAAAGGGGATGATATAACACGCTTACAGGGGTTATTAGGAGCTTTCATGGATAAGGTGGCATTTATGTTTCGTATGTTGTTTTCTCCGTTGATGACTTTAGAGATAATAATGAAAGAAGTGGTTTGTTTTTGTTATTACCATTTTATGATTATTCGATTTGCTATTATTGTAGGTCAATAGGAATTTGACATTTGTTCAATTTACGTTTATCAATCTTTCTTGATTTCTTTATGAAACGATAATCTTAAATTAATATTCTTTACATAATACAACTTTAGTTTCTTCTCGGGATAAGAATTTTCTTAACTATACGTTCAATTTTTACCTCTTAAGAAAAAAAGTGTATTAATAAAAACTGCAACGATTCTTTAATTCCTGTATTTTCAATTCTAAATACATTTTCGTTACCTTACATATTTTGAAATTATTGTTGGAAAGTTATTTTAATGTTAGGCAAAGTTGTCATACCGGAACATAAAAGAGAAACTGAGTATAAACTTATTTCAAATATATAATAAGTTATCAAGAGAAAGTTTAATGCTAGAAACTAAAGTACAATCTAGAATAATCAAATTTATCTCATTCATCCAATACATGATTGAAAAAAATTGAAAAAGGTTAAAATTATTAAGTATAAAGTCAGAATTAAAGAAAAAAAACTATTAATTTTTTATTATGAAGAAACCAATAAATCTTTACTGTGATTTATTCGATTGAAACAATGATGATTTTAAACTTTCACACCAATATTTCTAGTCGATTAAATTTCATTTGAAATCTTAGAAATATATACACGGTTTACAATTAATAAGTGATGGTAAAGAATGTACAAGTAATAAAATAATTTCTATTATAAATTTAACTTCAACGTCAATACAGTTCATTTGTATGTATGTACTTTTATGTTTTCTAAATAATGGTCTTGTTTAATATGTTAAGTGTCAATTAATAGAATTTTTAATTAATATATTTTAGTTTGATGTTATTTCTTAAATCTCGACGAAGTGAAAACAACGAATGAGGCACTCCAAATAGAATACCGCATTGTGAATCAGTTATAAACGGCAGTAGAACCACTGTGAAGTGTGAAAAACAATCAAAGAAATCACAAACAAGTTTCAGTTTGAAGAAACAAATAAGAAGCCATTTTTATCAACAAATTGAGACAAGTAGAGCACGTATTCTGACGCTATATCGATCAAGATACGAAGCATCTATCAGATATACTCATTCCATCATAGGGGATGACTACGGGCTATAGTAAAAAATAAATTCTTCGTATCAGTTTCCCTAACCCTATTTACGAAAGCTTATAGAAGTCGTTTCGCAAGCAACGGTTAAGCATCTTTTCTTGTTTTTTGTTGGTTAAACGGTGAAATATTACATGCTAGATAGTTGTCTACGAACGTATAATACATGGATGAGGTGCTTACGTTCAGACAATTTCTCTGGATAAAACAAATGATTGATACTCTTGAATGGGATTTCTTCTGCAAATTTTTATGTTCTTTTTGTACTTTATTACATTCACCTGCCTTCTTACAAGTGTTTTATGTAATAATACACCTAAAAAATAATTAACAGTACCTTTAATTCATTAGATATTTAATAACGTAATAAATCGAAATAATAGTGATTAAATTCACTATGTAAAAATTTGTAAACTAAACAGAAACTCGCTATTGTATCTTGTGAAGTGTAAAATTGTTTACTCTTAATTTTATGGATATCATTAAGGTGTTTGTAATTTTTTTGTTTATATTAATTATCGTATCGTATTTTTCATAAACCCGTTTACTGCTGTACTTATCGAACCGTTAAATATTCTTGAAAATTTTAACCGTCAATTCATAAAACATCTAAAAAAATAATTACCGTATTATTATGAACGTAAGCTAAAGATAAAAAGTCTAATCTCGTCGTAGATACTGAAAATCACGCTATCATCAAACACTATTTTATTGCATTACCATCATCTGATGAAATTACATCGCTAATGAAACAATTAAATTAGTACCCTCGACATCAGTGAGTCCGTGCACTTGTGCATTGCACACTTAACGTATAAAAGAAGATGGTGCAGACGGAAAATACAAGTATTAAAGGACAGCCGAGAAATTTTCATTACGACTAACAGTGAGCTATACTTCCCGCCAATACTGAGTCCTTATCAGTTATGGCACCAGGTCGACTTTAGAAACACGAAAGTAAAAGCAAAAGAAGAGAATTTAATTAGGTGAAATTACACTGCTTGTGTTTTAATTATCGCGATACCTAAGGCAAGGTAGCACTCTCACGCAGCGCTGATATTTTCCATTTGCACACCCTTTTTGCATCTTTTCATTAACTCGCTTATTTAATAATATTGTTTCTCGGATATCAAAAAAAGGTGAAATTGTTTGCTTTATGAATAAACAGTGAACAGAGAATTGCTTTCACCTTTCCAGTTACTTGTATTATTAAAACTTATTTCACAGTTCGTTTTTTTTCGATTAAGCTTATTTCTTCCTTTAAAATAAATTATATATATATATACTTTTAAAAGTTCAATTTTTATTCTAAACTTCTTATTCAATCATAAGTGTTTTATTTTAAACCTAACATTTTTTACTATACCTCAATTGAATAAACAATGAAAATAATAAAACACAAGTGAAATCCAATCATTTTGCATTGTTTAATTTAAGAGAAAACGATTATATATTTATATTAGTTGATCATATTTTATTATTCTTCTGAACTAAGATTTCATATAGAAATATTCTTATCATAAACACAATTTAAAATATAAACTTTCATCGAAATATATAGCAGGGTAAAAATTGTTTTTATTAACACCTTCGTGGGCGTGTCACACCACCCTTTCTATATCAGAGTCAAAGAGATTGCGGCCGTTCTTTTTATTTTTCCCCAAGGCGTATAACAAGGAGATTGTCGCTTGTCGCGATAATTTTATAAAAACAGAAGTGCGAACAGCAGATTGAATACAATTTACTTTAAATGTGTAATTTTACTTGCATAAAAAGACTCATTTATTGCGAGATGCGATAGTATGAAAATATGATACGTTTTTAAAGATGTTATACGGAAAACAATGTTATATATATATATATATATATATATATATATATATATATATAAAGGGGGAAAGAAAGAAATGTGTATATTATTTGAAACATTGTATTGTTACAAATTCTATTAACATGAAGTTTGAAATGAATTCAAAAATAACACTGAAAATTACAACTACCAATAAATCAGAACTATATATAAATTGAAATAAAATTTTGTTAATCAATAATTGATTATTTATATACATAGTGCTTTATTTATTTTTGATAAATTGTTTGAATCAAGTAAAGTATATAATTTGTATAATACTGTTCAAAAATGCAAAAAAGTTCAGGTATATAAAATATTATTTAATATAAAAAATATATTAGACTTATATAGGATTCCGAAAAGACTATACAAGTTGTATTAAATGTTGAAAATAGTAAATGATTTCCATTAAAGACTGTAAACTATTTGTCTTAATGTCTAAAGCATTTTATTGTAGAAAACACGATGTAATTAGAAAAGTAATGAAAATCTCAACAAAGGAAATTTCTCAAGTTCACAATTGTCGCAATGGTATCATTTTACATTGCTGATATAATACGGATAAGTACCCTGATTTTACCCTTTCGTTATTTAATCTTCAAGTATAATTGAGCATAGTTTTTATCTCATTTATTACATCTTCAACATATTATATTCATCCAAGCAGACGTTTTTGTATTAGTTTAGATTGACTATTTTTATTCGTTTAAGTAAAAATGACATTTTTCCGTACAGTTGTATATTACATTATTTAAATAATTCTGTCAGATCGAAAAGAAAAGAAAGTAACATACATATCGTGACACAGTTGCAAATAATCCTGAATACAAGTGTATATAAATAGAGATTAAGTATACCATTCTGACTATGTCAAAGTATAGGCGAGATTAAGGAGATGGGTAATATCCTGTTGTAATACGAACATAAACATAGAATGTGAGAGGTCTTGAGTGGTTTTTCTTATAATTATAACAATACGATTGTTTGTTTTTTCAGCGAGAATTCGTGTGCCGAACACTTGGTGTGTTTATAAGGACCAATCGTCATTTTCATTATTTATACTCAGCTCGCTATTCTCGTCTCTTTATATATAGCATATTTCATCTAAGTGGAACAAAACAATTGTGTCCATGTTATACATATCATATTAATAGATGAAAAGCATTCACTTCTTATATATATGCGATATACGCATACTTGTGTATATAAGTTACCAGTCAACGGTTTGAGATCACTTTTTAAACTTGAATAAAAGAATGTGTAAACTATGAAATATCTACAAAATGTTCAAATGTCTTTATGGAATATTGTATTCTTAGAATTCTAATAATAACCAATGACATTACGAATATGCAACTTCTTGAAATTATTTTGTTCATTCGACATAAAGATTCTTTTTATTACTTCATAATGTTTCATATATGAAAAATCAATATTTTTTTAACAGTAGTTATATATTCTTTATAACTGTAGTCATTTCAAAATATACATTTTAAAAAAAAACTGTTAAGCAATTTAAAATTATATAAAATCTACTACGATCTTACAAAATAAACCATACGATCTAAGTCAAGTTTCGAAAATAAGTAAATAATACATAGCGATATTTATATCTTTTATTTATTGACATTATCATCTTTTTTACAAATTCTATTCAAGAACACTTTGTGTCCAGCTGTTGTACATTCTAAAAATATCTCTTGGAGAAATTGTTTATCTGTTCTTCAGATTTATATCAAAACATTAATATATACATATATATATATATATATATATACATATATAAATGTGTGTGTGTGTGTGTGAGCAACTATTATTACAGATATTTTTTTATTAAGCTTATTTTTTCTTTATATATATATATATATATTTATAATTGTTTATGTTAATAAATATTAGTATTTAAGCAATGTAAAAATAATTTATATATTTTTACATGTAAAAAATACATTATAATTAAAATATATTCCATATAAATATAATATCTTTTTAAAGCTTACATTTTTTAAAAAAAGTAATGTATAATATACTACAAGTAATACATTATTAGTTAAAACTTATTATTTTAAATTGTATACTCTGACTTAATTTGTATGAAATAAATATAAATAGATGTTTATATGAATTTATTACGGAAACTGCCATGATAAGATATTTAAATAAATATAAATTAATTTGAGTTTAAACAAATGTAAAAATTAACACATATTTCATATTCATGTTTGAACTTGCAATAATTGAATTGTATACATAATCCGTAAAAAAATGCACGGATACTATTTTATATGCAATGGCAAATAAAGTCGAAGTGTAAAATAAATGAAAACGTTTTAGTTGTCCAAATACAGAGATAGAACGACTGAGGCTGTTAGCAGTTATCGCGGTTTGTTAACTATGTATATTTAAAACAAGGTGTTTTGTTTCAACATTTATTCATTTCAATCTGAATATATGTACATTTTTATGACACGCTGATACATTTTTATCACATCTACAAGCTGTTGTAAAGAATATATCATATATATATATATATATATATATATATATATATATATATATACATATATAAGCATATTTTTATTTCCATTCGAAAATTCGAGCTTGAATATTAATTATATAAATAACAAACGTTTCAATTAAGAGAAACTTTTATGCTAAACAGTTTCAAATAAAACATAAATTATGCTATAGTTGTATGATGTGGAAAACAAATATGCAATGAAATTTAATTTACGTTGAAGATATGAAAAGTTGGGGCACACTCAAACAAAATCTTCACTCGTTACGGAAAATACATTATGAGCTAATGGTGGCAGTAAGTGAGTGAGTGGGGTGTGTAAGGGCAAGTTAAAATTAAATCATTTATCCAAGTACCCTTGACGCGGATAGACCACAAAATGAGTTTTATTGCTGAAGAGATTAAGAACGAGTTTTTCTTTTTCACTTTACTTATGCTTCGTTCGTCACTGAACGAAACAACGACACTTGTACATTTATATTATATATATATATATATATATATATATATATATATATATATAAATAATTTAAATGTTTTAAACTCTAAATTATACACACAAATAAATTCATATTAATTTAATCGTGAATAATCAATTATCACATTAATTATTTTGTATAAAATAATTGTTAAATTGTTACTATATGTTACTTTGTTTAATTGTTAGTATATTTCTTCTGCTGTTTCGGTGCGTTTAATTTAATCTTTTTGTAGCTTTCTAAAAAGAAAACGAAGAGAGAAAGCTTTATATTTATCTTTTACTTTTAAAAATACCGTCTGACAGGTTTATACAGAAATAGTAGGGAAACAATGTAGACTACGTTTATTAAATTTGACTCGAAAATATACTATATACTTTGTATATGTATATATATATATATATATATATATATATATATATATATATATATATATATATATATATATACATATATGTATACAGATATACTTAAACAAATACAAATATAAGATATTTAAAACTGATCTTTTAAATATTACGTTTTAAATAACAACTTTTCTGATGAAACTTTGATTTAAAAGTTGACAATATGTATATTTGTTTTTAATTTGGCACAATATTAATTAACATTACTTAATATTTAAATATATATTTTCTAAGAGAATTTAATCACATTACTTATAACAATAAATGTTAACTCTTTACACAATAATTATTTTCCATTTTTTATAATTCGTTCAGTTTTTTCTTATGTAATACTCTTGTTTACTTACAGCATCAAATTTATTACTAAAATTTGTTTGATATATTTAAATGTCATTGAGTAATTAAGGTTTCTTCAAAATGAACATTTATAAATTGATAAAATACTAAATTTAATACTTACATAAAGTTTTTAATAATAATTATAAAATAGAAGCTATGTAAAATAACAACGCACTATAAACATAGTCACAATTTATTACAGTAAAGCTGAGCTTTGAATATGGAAATTGGCAAGCTCGTTTAGCTTCTGTTACGCTCACTTCGCAAGAAATTCAATTGAAATCAAAACTGACACAGTGTGTCTAATAATAAGTGCATATTCTTTTTTTCTTATGTCTCCTGTTTGTTTACATTGCGTTTTCCGACTTTCACAATAAGGAAGAATAATGAAACGTGTCTGATACAAAAAGTCTTGACAGATTGACGCATTATTAATTTGTACAAATTATAAACTTTCTTTGAAAGCAAATAATTATATAAAAGAATAATTTATATATTTTTAAAACGTGAAAGAATGAAAGAATCAATTTTTCAATAATTATATTTTAATGCAATAATTAAATTGTTCTTTTTTTGATTTCCTTCGAATTTTTAAGAAGAACAGTTGACTTTTGATTAAAATGTGTTTTTTTTTAATTTAAACATACACACACACACACATATATATATATATATATATATACATACATACATACATACAATGTTACTATCATTGTACTTTAACTAAAAAATCGATGGAAACTAATTTATTGCTTCAATATAAAAGCAGGGGATAAAGTAATAACAGCAAATAAAATACTACACTTCATAGTATGTTATTAGTTAGTGTTAGTTACGACTATCAACTATAATTTAAGATACTAACATACATTACTAGTTTAGTTAATAAAACTTAAATTAAAAAAGGAATTTTTGAAAGCAATTCGTTATTCGCTAAGAATTGATTTAAAAATATTATAACTTTATATAAAATAAAGATCATATTATTCATGTAAAAATATGATTATAAAAAAAATCCCTATAACATTATATTCTTTAACTTTATTACATTTTTACCTTACATATACGGCACACATGTGTGACATATACATATATATATATATATATATATATATATATATTGATTATTATAAATTGCGCTTAGAGACAGCTACAATTTCTTATTCAAATTGAGACTATTTCGCAGGAACGATAAGAATCCGCAAGCCGCAGGTGAACTGGCCTACTGGCGGGCTCCTCAACACACCGACCGGCATTCTCGATAGCTACTTTTCCACAATATTGGAAGCAAAGCGGTAAACCCGTTCACTACCAACCATCCCAACGATTCTGACAAACGTGAATTGTATTGTTTGTATCAGTAGCGTAACGTTGAATTTTCGATTAGAAATATAATTGGTTTGTGAATAGATCAATGATCTATTACAAATATGATTTTTATATATGAAATGTGTTCATTTTATAAATAATTTGATATAACTGACTTGTTTAAAATAAAGTTTGAAGTTTCATAAAAAATAATATACATATAAAAAGAAAACTGAGTGTACAATTAATAATTAACTAGAAGTATTATGAGTAATTAAATAGAATAAAGAAAATAATCAGAAATAAATATAGTGTTAATATAAAAAAATACTTTTTTTAACATTAAATTTATATAATATTCCATATCTTCATTTCATTTCTATCGTATTTGAAATGGAATAAAATTCAAAACAAAGTTTTTAATTAAAAGAAAACCACATTTATTAATTCAAATTATTTGATCAATATTTTAATAATTTTTATCACTAGTTAGCTAAAACTACTTTACGTTCTTTTAAATATATTGTTTTTTTTTCTTTCAGATTCAAATACAGCATATTTTTAGCTATTTCATAAAAATTGTATAAAATTCGCATAGTAAAATTACGTTTATTTAAAATAACAATCACAATTTAATATAAAATTTTAAGAAAACTGTTTTTTTTTTCAAAAAAGAAATGACAATTTCTTATGTTGCATTTAAATTTTATCACATTGACTATCAGGTCAGAAAAACAGTTTCTATCTCAGATTTATTTATTTATAGGGCATTTGAAACTATGTTATTAACAAATATCACTAAAAAAGATGTTCGACAGTAAATATATACATCACTGAATCACATATTATTGAAACATTGTAACGCCACTGATACACACCTATCGAAATGACACAAAAAATAAATGTAGTGGTTACAGTAGTAGCAGACTGCCGACAAATCACGCAATTCGTATACATAAATCAATTGGAAACGCGCTCCTGGCTCGTTCATGTACGTTTCTGTCGTTTCAACGACTGCCTATCACAAATCGGTTCCTTGCTTCTATCCTACAGTAAAGTATCTGTCTCAATTTCCCAAAAACAATACATTTACTAGCAATCACACACTTTTCAATAATGAGTGACGAATTGTTATCAACAAAGCAGAAAAAAGTAAAGTTCATTTTTGTTTAAACTAGAAGTCTTATTATCTAAGAATAACAGTTTAGTTTTTGATTAATTAGAAATATACCATTTATTTCAAATTAATCTCTTATTTTGAAAAATTATAATAAATATATAATATAAAATTTCAGATTCCAAAAAACAAATTATATCCACATTCATTCTTAAAATATTTGATTTATTTTGAAAAATCTTAAAACAAATAAACAAAAACTTAAAATAGATTTGAAGAAAAATGTAAATCTCATTTTTATTTTATACATTCTTTGTATTTGTAAAAAGAGAGACATGCAAAAAAACGTATTTTATAATTAATTTTCAAATGTTTAAATAAATAACAATGTCAGTATTGTTTATTTTGATCTGTTATGATTTCGTTTAAAATAATGTCAGTTTGAAAGGTTTGGATTGTTTATATGTCATTTTTAACACACTGTATGGAAAAAAATGTTATTGTAAGGCGTGTACACTTCATTTATTATTAGAAATAATTAAACAATAAAATTGAAAAAAAGTCGTTAATACTCAACATGATAACAAACTAAAATCTGGTTTTAAAAATTGTGTAGGTAGTGCAGTTTTTTTTATTGTCTATTTTTATAAAGTAAAATAATAAATCGTTTATAATAAAAACATCTAACTGGGAATAAAGCCCCTCTTCCACTCGATTAATTTAGAATTCATAGAATATATCAGAATTATTACAATGAAATTTATCAAATATTTCATCGACAGTTATATGGTACTTTTAAAAAAAATTACATTATTTTTCAAACAATTTTATTTATTAATTTATAAAATAATATGAAGAAGTTAATTTGTAATAATAACTCTAATTGAATATAAAAACGTGATACCCACTCCGAGAATCAAACGTAAAACTAGAATGAAGTTATTTTTCTAAATTTAACTAGATGTAAATGGAGTTTCGATATCATGTTTTTATTTCGATTGTTGTTGCTTGCATAGTTATTGTGTTGACAGAACGATAAATACGCGTCTACAGACCCAATCGAGATCTACTTTTGTAAAGAAAACAAAACGAAAACTAAATCTAAGGTCTACTGTCTTCTTTTCCGATGCGAATAATTAACATATGTAAAACATGGACTGAGAAACAATGCCGTTTTTATATGCTATCTTACGCGAATCTCTTGTAAAGATCGCACGGGATATGCGGCTTTCTGACTTTCGTACTAAGGCTGCGCTATTTTATGACACGCATGGCTTATACGTGAATAATATGTTTACCATTCAATGTCGCCAAAAGTACGGGTGTTATTAATAAAATTTATGCACACACACACACACACACATATATATATATATATATATATATATATATATATATATATATATATATATATATATATATATATATATATATATATATATATATGTAACAAACCTTAACAAACATAATTTTATAAATGAACACATTTAAAAGACAAGATAAAACACATGGTTTAACAAAAACACGTTAAATATTTAATCGTAATAAATATTTAACATATTATTTCATATATATATATATATATATATATATATATATATATATAAATGATGATATGATAAAAAAACATCATCTTTAATCTAAAACTATAGGGAGCACAAGGAGTACGATGATTGTATAACCTTCTCTGATTCAAGATTCTAGATTTTTTGCCCTCATCAATCACTACGGTGACCACAGCGTTGAACCACGAACCAACGCAGCGGTGCAAATGTAAATTTAATATCACGTATTTTCTACAATTATGTAGCGATGCACGCTGCATATCCAGAATGGCTAATCGCTTCTACCGATGGAGCCAGTTGGGTAAAATAGAAAGAGTACACGCAGACAGATACACGCATATTCATAGATACACATCTACAATTACAGCAATATCACTCATATTGTATGTAGAGAAGAGCTGTAATAAGAGTTAAAAAATCTAAGAATTATTTATTACTCCTTCAGGTAAACACACAAATGCATACATACATATATATATATATATATATA
This sequence comes from Acanthacorydalis orientalis, assembly GCA_034766995.1. Classification (NCBI taxonomy): domain Eukaryota; kingdom Metazoa; phylum Arthropoda; class Insecta; order Megaloptera; family Corydalidae; genus Acanthacorydalis; species Acanthacorydalis orientalis. The sequence goes on along the minus strand of CM068324.1, from coordinate 16,998,526 downwards.
TATATATATATATAATTTATTTATCGAGAAAAAATTATTGAGACATGTCCTTTTAAAAAGTATAATTATCAAAAATTAGAGCTCAATAGAATGAATCCACTAATAAAATTCAGAAAATGTTTATGTTGTAAAAAATAAATACCCTACCAGAAAATATTCGAACTTGTACTATATTGGCTAACCAATGTATATGTAAGCATACATATTTTTTTATTATAAATAAAAAAATCATATTTTATTAATTCATAAATTATCAATATAAATATTGCAATCGTTCTATTTTTACAAAACAAGGTCAGAAATTTTCAATAGACAAGTTAATTATTTTGAAGAAACTATTTACTTAGCTCTATAACAGAGACTTTCATTTTTTCGACTTTTTAAAATCCTTTAATACAGTTATAAGTATGTAATTTGTCAGATAAGTTTGAAGAAAAATAAATACACGTCTTTTATAAATTCTATAAAATGAAATGGTTATTTGTACTTACAACCACGATTCAAACTTACAAACACATTCTACAGTAAGAACTACAAAAATAAAATACGAGAATTCGTCGATAAAGTATAGTACTTCTTTCATAAAGTGATAAGTAAAAATGCAAAATAAAAAACGATTGATCTATATAATAATAATTCATTTAAACTTATTTTGTGTAAACTTTTAACTACAAAAAATGAACAACATGCAAAATAAATGGTGATTATACCCCAAAAAAGTGTAATATATTAATATTTATAAAAATAAGTAATTACTTTATAATTCAATAAATATAAAATAGAATAATAAGTTACTAATTTATTTTAATTCGATATTTTTTTAGATAAATATTAAAATATCGTAATTAAACTGTTTAATAAAAGGTTACTTACATATCTTACTTTATATTTGAAAATTATCGAATACAAAAATGTATTTATTACTAATAATATTTTTAAAGAAAAATCGATATAATTATTATTTTCAAACACGAATTCCGACATTTTTACAATTAAATACAATGTTTTTACAATTAAATACAAATTACTGTAGGCCTACCCTGGTTATGTACACATTAACTCATACCATAAATGTGAACCATACTGTAACAACTGCTGATGTATAATAAAGATGCCATTTTTACGTACGCGACTTGCATTTTTAATCAATTTAAACCGTCGATATTTTCATTTTATATATACGATGACCAAAATGATCGAAAATAACTGCGTTCATTTTATTAATATACACTTGAATATTAATAAAATATACGTAAAGATATTAATTAATTTTATTCTGTTACTAAAGATGTTCGTTTTTATTTTGATTTTATATATTTTAGTTTCAATCACATCTTTATTGCTTAGTTCGTCTCATTCAGATAAATACTTACAAAGTAAAGCAAACTACAATTTTAATCATATTTACAAATAATTAAACTGTATCTATTCAATTACTTTTGAAGATCAAACGATACAACTTAAAAAAACTGGAAAAAAAATTAATTAGTACTTCATTTTAAAATTGAACGAACTTGGGGTGAATTAACAAGTATCTCAAAAATTAATTTTAAGGTAAACATTTTAAATTACTACCTATTTTTATAAAAGTTCTATCGAATTTAGAAAAGAACGTTATATGTACATAAACAGTTTATTAACTACAAGTTCTCCTAAAATTGTAACGTCAAATAATTGATTATTTTTATAAAGTATTCCTAATTAGAGATCTTTTTACTATTTTAATTTGAATTTATGCATAAATGTAATGAATAAATGTTAAAGAATAAATTAAAAATGTATAAGTATAAAAATCAATTTTAAAATAGACATACCTCTAAATCCTTGTTCTTGCAGAATATCTTGCCTCGGTGCTGAATTCATAAGAACTTCTGTACAGGAACTTGCAGAATCTGATCCTGAATCTGGTGTATATTTTTGATCTGAAGCGATACTGTCTGATACTGAATTTTCTAAATCTTCCTGAAAAAAAGTATTAACTTTCAGTAATTCGAACTGATCTATTTTATAGTACAATAAACTAATTACAGTATGTTGAGATTTTTATTTTTCAATATGTTGAATAAAATGTTCTAATGAAAGAAATTATCAAATTTGATTACAATATTAGGTATTTTTTAATGAAAATAAAAGAATTTAATATGAAATGGGCTACTTATATATATATATATATATATATATGTGTGTGTGTGTGTGTGTGTCTCTGTGTGTGTGTGTATGTAAAAATGTATAACAGAAGACATATTAATCCTTGTCAAATGTGTTAAACAGAATGACGCTAATATATATAATCTGTGTAGGGCAATTTGAAATATATGAAATCATATAACGACTAATTTAACAAAATCCGCCCTCCACTTCCACCGAAAACAGAACGTGCAGCAGCAATTAGTGGCAAACCATTGCCCACGTTATGTGAATTGAAACATGTACTGAATCAAAAATGTATATTACTTTTTGTCGTACTAATTTATTCAACACAAGTCACAATTTACTGTCTACAATTACTATCGAAGTTATAGGGTTATTTTTTCTACAAAAATGGAATTATAGTACTTTCTGATATGGAATCATTGTAAATGCTTCTTATAGTACTTGAACAATAATCAATTTTTCTTCATTTGATTGATACATGTATACTTTTTTTAAATTATTTTTTTAGAATACTTTTTTAAAATTTTTTAGAATATTATTTGAAAATTAACAAACATAAAAAAAGCATGTGGAATCTACTGCCTGCAATAAATTTAAAAACAAGATTTTCTTACATGAACCAACCTTTCTGTTAAATGAATATAAAAAAAAAGTCAAACCGAACTATAACTTACTTGTTTAACACCTTCTTGGTCTGATGACAGTGAGTTGTCTTTAGAAAATCCAATCGGTCCTGGCGTCGATCTAGACGATGCCATTCCTGATCCTGGCCGAGATCCATAACCCACAAACGATGGAGATAATGAAGCACTTGTCGGAGACAATGTTTCCCTACCTTGATTCGTAATAATATACCCTCTTTCATCCGTCGATGGAAATATATGACTGATAGGATGCGCGTTATTATGAGCACTGAATAAACTATAATTTTTATTTTGTGACATAATTTTGAGACATTTATTTGGAGGTGCAAACGCCGACGGGCTTTGAAACTCTTTCAGTTCAACAAAAGGTCGAAACTCGTCACTATGAGAAGTAAACGGCAGGGTTGGATGTAAGAATTGTGGCGAAAAGTGATGTAAAATGTGTGCTGGTAAACCATTATACATATCCATATGACGGAAATTCATGAAACTAGATGCGGCCACCGAAAATGGGTTATGAAGATCTTTGAGAGGAGCCGGGTCAGTCATCTGAAAACCAAAAAAATTTATTTTCGGTACAATAACGAATAAGTAATGTATTTATCAGTACTAATACGGTTTTTATCATTATTTCATTTGAATCCTTGATAATCGACTCAAAATTGACCTCTAAGACTCAAATAAAATAATAACCATGAATAACGGACAGACAGGAAGACAAAAAAAACGAAATATGTTTTTGTTGCAGTTATTTTGAAATGTAAAAACTTTAAAGTTTAAATTTTTAATATTAAAACGATAAAAACATATACAAGATATTCGCACAGCACATTATTGGTAATATATTATTTATGTTTTTAATTTAAATTTCTCTTATTAATCATTCTCACATTTATTGAATTTAATTTTATTTCATTGTTAGTAATTATCGTTTTAGTTTATTATCAAATTTTAAAAAAAATCCAAAATAATTTTTTACTTTTAGCGAAATAAATTAAAATAATAATAAATAAACTAGTAATAAAATATAATAAACGATAACTTTTTTAAAGTATCTGTATTAAAAATATGCAGTTATAAAAATATGAATGTAAATTTGATTTCTAAACTGATTTCAAATATTTTTTTGAATACCAGTCTCAGAATATATTAATGCTAGTAATACTAGTCTTACGTACAACAGACATTCAAAGAATTCGCTACAAAAAAATATTCAAAAAGTATTAGAATTTAAACAGTGCATTTTTACATATTCAATTCTATTCAAAAATATTTCCTTTATAATGTTATTACTATTTGGTATGAATTATCGATTAATATTATAAAAAATAACATTATATATATATAAACTGAATAAACAATAGCCTGAATAATAACTTTTAAAATACATAGAAAAATAGATAAACAATTCATATAAGAAATAATAAATAATTCGTTACAAAAAAGACGCTTTTTTAAGTATAAAAAATAGTATAATTGTATATATTTTGAACCCAGACAAAAAAAGTAATAAATCTTAAAATATATTTTTATTTAAAATAATAAATATTTTATAAAACACTTGAAACATAATTTAAAACCAATAATGTATTTTCATAATAAAAATAGATAATCATTTTGTAAATTTTCTTAAAAAATTGATACTGTATAAGAACTTTTTTAAAATAAATTTTAAATTATTTTAATTGTTGATTAAGCTACTATCTACTTTCTATTTAAAATAACTTTTTGATGAGATCGATTTTAAAATAAACCGTTTTATGTCTATTAGATTTTAAATTAACAAAAGTTCAGTTCAACCTTTTAATTTCTAAAATGTTTCTAAAAAATAAATTTTAATTATAACTAAATGATATTTCATGTATGTTTTTTCATATTTTAATGAAAAATTCAAGTTTATTACATCTAGGTGTCAAATAATGTCAAATATTTCATTACTTTGGTTTTAAAAGCAATTAAATCTTTTTTCGTATTAATAATATAAAAAAAAATGCAGATGTTTACATTACTGATTTTTTTTTAACAAAACAACTCTTATATGTAGTCATACGATTTATTTATGTCTTTTAACTGAATTTTAATATTTTTCTTTACTATTTGATTAATTTTAATTTAATTATGAGTATGAAAATAAATCAAATAAAAGTATTTCATAAAAATACAATGCTTCAGTTCGAATAGTTATATGTAGTTAAATTAATTTATACTTTATTTACATTAAACACCCTCAATTAAATAATGTTTATAAATTCTTATATTGCTATTTTATTCATTTATATAATATTTTTTAAGCTTCAAATAATATGTTTCCTACATGTATATTTTAGTACATTTTAACATTTGTATAAATTATATATTTTTAATATTTTTCAGAAAATGTATATTTATTAATTACCAACTAATTTTATTTAAATATATATATATATATATATATATATATATATATATATATATATATATATATATATAAATATATATTTAATGGCAAATAAATATATTTAAAAAATACATTTTATAGCCGATTCCAAGATATTCTTTATATCGACTAATATTTATAAATATCTTCATAATTATTTATAAAATAATTTCGAATATTCATATAAATTATAAACCATTGCGTTTAAAAGACTCCTTACTATTTTTCTTTACTGAGTGGAATATTTAAAACGATATTAAAACTTGAATAGTAACTGTATCTTTTCGAACTAAAAGAATATTTCACAGAAAATTTCTTTTCCTCACAGTTTTACTACTTTATTGGAAAAAGAATCGTAACTTAGCGAGGGTATTGCGAATATATGAAACAAATTCCAATATTTAATTCCCCTCTTTACGAGTCAATAACTTGCAATTATTGGGTTTTCAGGTTTTTTCCTTTATTTCCTATAATTATTTTTTATTCGTGCAATATATTTTGTATTTATTCACATTATATATTATAAGATTTAATTTACTGATTTACTCCATTTACAAGTTTAGTCTATAATTCCTCAAATTATTTTTTTTATAAATTATCACAGTCATACAAATTTATTTTTTCCAATTCTTGGATACGTATATATATATATATATATATATATATATATAATATTTATTTTAAAACTTTTTTCATTGATCTTAAACATTACTAAACTAACATAAGGCACATAATTTAATCAGAACTTAACAATTTTAATTAAATTAATTTAAATATCAGTATATTCTAATTTTCTAATTTGATGAGCTTAAATGTCATTCCTAAAAAATAGAATTTAAAAAAATAAAATAAATTTGTATTAATAAATACATTTATGTCTAATATTAAAATTACTTAGATTGTTTACAATAATATATTATTTATTATACAGGCATTTTAGTAAATTTAGAATATATTTTGTAAAATCTTTATATTTTTTTATATCGTTTTGAAAATAATAGTTATTAAGATATCATTATAATAAGATGGATAAATAGATATAAACATTAATAATAATTTTACTATATAAATGACGGTAAAGGAAAATTATTACTATAAATATTTTTCTTATTTATGTTTTTTCTAATAATAAATAGCTAAAATATAATAAATGGTTTTTTTTTTAAATGTAATAAATTGTTTTAAAAGTTCAATACAAATGTCGATTACTACAAATCTTTTTTGTTAAACAAATTCCTACAGAATTTATAACTATAGAATAAATATTTTTTGTGCGAAACTTTGTTAAATACAAATTAAAATTGAAACATAAATATTCTAAATATTAATCATTTTAACCAATATTATATTTTAATTAATAAATTTAAGTATCAAATTATTTTTACTCGAATTTCATTGAATTTCTCTTTAAACTACCAAATAAATCAAATAAAAAGATGATTTGAAATAAAATTCTAAATGTATTTATTGTATATAATCTCAATTTTAAATAAATTATTTTCAAATGTATAGTTTTTTCATTTATTGTAAATGTTTTTAAAAATATCCGACGCAAAATACAATAGAAAGAGTTTTTCCTACTAATATTGAATAATTATAAACTAATTCATAATTGTTGTCAAGATAGCTAATTATATTATTTTATTTATATTAAATATTTTGATTTTAGTATATATTTTCATGTGAGTAATATTTTTACATCATTAATAAAAAAGATATATATATATATATATATATATATATATATATATATATATATATATATATATATATTTAACAATATTTATTATATGTAATGACTTTTTCGAAAATCAGTTTATTTTATCATTGACAGATAGTAAATTATAAATAATAATTTATAAATATTGTTAAATTTAAATTCATTTTCTTGTTTTGTTTTTAAAATACCGAACTTGCTATTATAAATAAAATAACTATTTTATTAAAAATAATATTTATTATCCGATTTTGATTATTGTTTAAAATAAGGAGACTGATTTGAAAAATAAATAATTTAAAGTTTACAAATACATATGATTCAAGTAAATACTTTCTAAATATATTTTTTTATTTAAACATCGGTATAAACTATGGTTGCATGTTTTAAAACTGTTATTTAAGATTATTTTATTATCTATTCATTATAATTGTTTTAAAAATATTTTTTCTCTATTAGAATCTTTTTTAAATCTATTATTATTACACAAATCATTTTTAAGCATACAGAATATATGTGTTAAAAGATGAATTGACTAAAAATATGAATTATTATCTTTGACTCTGAAATTGTTGAAAAATATCAATAATTAACATTTCTTCGGTATTAGACTTAGCAAAACTTAATACCAAAATTAACAAAAGTAATATTTTTAATTAAGTTTCTAAAATATTTATTTATTAGTGAATATTAACCTGGAGTAACAATTATCATACATTTAACGCCGGAACTTGAAATGAAAGTAATTAAATTAAGAAATATCTTTTAGAATTATTAAATAAAATTTCAATTTTATTTATTTTCTCAATATTAGATTTAAATTCTGTTTATTTATATTCTAAATAATACTAAAAATGTATTTACATATCTATTTATATAAATTTGTGTAATAAATAAATTCATCACTAGTCATCATGAATGAATATCATTTTTCATTTATAAGAAAATCACTACATATAAATAAATAATATATTATTTCAAAATTAATGCTTTTTCCAAGAAAAAATATAAGATATTTATAATATAAGAAGATAGATACTTATTAATAATTTTAATTAGTTATTTGGTCTTATTTAACATGATTTTCAATAAATTTATATATTTGTGCTTTTATATTCTAACAATTATAAAGAAAAGCAATATATATATATATATATATATATATATATAACGGCTATTTTATCAGTCATATTACAATAATATTATTTAATCCCTTTCAGACATATTTAGCAAATTTTCAGTTTGTTTTCATCAGTTTACTAAACTATGTTAGTTAAATCATGTCAGTTTATAAAACTATATTATTGCTAAATATTTTTATATGTCATTGATTGTTCAATTCTTTAATATTATTATTGTTTATGAATATTCAATTTTTATTCAAAAATGTCTTTATATCTTCATTTTATTATCTAAATATAGTTTAGTTGATAATTTCAATGAGTTTTATGTGAAAATAAAAATATATTAAATATACGTAGTAAAATAAATAGTCATAATCTTTTTTTTTAATTATCATTGCTTTCTTTCCAAACTTTTTACTTACATTTATGTGAATAATTTCTTTTTATGTATGTATTTTATGGGTGTATGTGTATTTAATAAATAGGTAGAGACACACATATATTTCACAAGAAAACAATAAAATCACACTTAACACTTACTTTTATTTATATAAATATGAATGTGAATCAAGTATAAATATATTGAATACGATTAGGGTATATAATTAATTTATGTATTATTTATTTTATGAAATGTAATATTTGCAAAATTATTCTACACATGATTATTTATATTATGATAGGTACTGGAATTTTTATATAAATATTTTATGCGATAAACACAACACATTAGATCAACAATAAAGATGTAACAGAATAATAAACACTAAAACGTTAATTTGAACATGTTGTAAAACACATTGTTGTCAACTTTGACTTGATATGACAAATCTTAGATGATGGATTTATGTTAAAGCAAAACGCGAAGCATACGATTTCAACACTGACAGTTCACAAAAGTTTGTGACATTTCAACCCTGGTTTATTCAGCATGTAGGGGGTGTTAAGCTCTGGACCACGCGACTATCTCCCACTTCAAGTTAAAAATGGTGCGTGCGCACCACGTGGACATGCTGATGGGCCGGGCTAAGGTAATCATAGTGTCATTTCATATAAAGAGATGCTGTTAACATGCTGCCACGCACCTATAGATATATTATATACGTTTCAACACTTTCCCACTTTCCCTGTGGATAGTAATTTTTACAAACATAACAACAGGATATTTGCAGGAACTTGAAACAAAATCACATTCTTATACAGGAAACGAATCAATAATAACATATTTTCTTAAATACTCTTTAAGCAAAATATTTAATAAATATATAAAATAGTTTTTTCAATAAACATGCATGTTTTCCGCTTGTTAATACTCTGGAGATCCAATACTTATTCCTTGCTTAAGACTGATCAACTATAAGAAGATATAAAATGCTGAAAGAATAAAAAGTGATTAGTTTTGCAAAAAGAAAAGTTTTCTACACTAATTTGTCTATTTAAATCGTTTAACGAAGACATAATGGGATGAACTTCGATAGACAATAATAAATTCCTTTTCATGCGTAAAAATAATCATAAATACAAAATAATAGTCAAAAATTATAAAAATAATATTATTAAATATCTATTTTTAATAAAAGCTGAAAATACTAAAGTGAATTACACATTTAACACCCTAAAAGCATTAATTTCTACAAGACGTACCTCCTAAGAGAACACCTATCGACAAAACTAATTTCTCCTAAAGAGATGTATTATTAATACATATTATATAATAAACCATATCCAGTTGATAATTTATTTTGTATAAAATCAAATGAAAAAATAAATGATATTTAAATATATAAAATACTATTCTGATATTTCATATAAACACCTTTATTTTAAAATTTGAATCTAATTTTCTAACATAAGTCCTGAACCTAATTTATTTCTAATAAAAAACTAAAATAAACAATGAACTTCAATTCATAATCCATTTGTCATCAACATAGTTTAATATAACGATTATGATCCGCTTATTGATTGTTTAAACGCATGACTGCATTTAAATCTATCTTTTAATCTTTTTCTGAAAATAAATATTAGTATATACCTTTTAATAATAACTTTTAATATGCTTTTAACAAAACAGTCAAAAAAATAAATACATACTCGTACAGGGCAGATAGATCAAGGAATTCATAAACAAACCCAAGACTATTATTAAAGATTTAGTATTAGATATAGTACTAGTTTATTAAAAATTTGGACATATTCAAATTTTGTACAATTGCCCATGGGAAACATGTTCGTACGCCTATAGAATCAATCCATCCCTCAAAGTTTAACATAAAATGACATGTATTTATATTTAACTTAATGAATAACAAAAATATATGTATCTTTACATTTATTTTCAAAAAAATATTATTTGTTTTTTACTAAAAATTTTTATTCAAAATTGAAAATGAATATTGTTAAAAAAATACGATAAAAATATTGCCTATATATTTTTTTACTTTAGAATTATTTTCATTTATATAAGGTGATTCAATTTGGGATTACACATGGAAGTATTAAAAGGGGGCGCAGAAGTAAAGAAAATCCATGTCATTTTTTATTTAGTATTTGTTCAAATCAATACTAAAATACAATTGAACTAAAATATTAAATTAAGAATAACATTTCTTTAATTTTTGCATTTTTCTAAATACTTTCGTGAGGAAACCTGAGTTGAACTACCTATATATTGTACACTGAACTTTTCAACACACTGTACTGATATGTATATATATATATATATATATATATATATATATATATATATAATTTAATGTATAGAGATGTATTGAAATCTCGCAAAGAAATTAAAAATCATTGAAAATAAATAAAAATTTTCCACCGAGTAAAAATAATGCCAATAGAAAGTTAACAGTTTATAAATATACATATATATATATATATATATATATATATATATATATATATATATATATATATATATATACATTATAAGAACATTTTTATCCAAAATTAAGTAACTCTTATTATATAATATTACTTTTAATAAAAATTGTACATAACTGCTTCTATAATTTTTTATTCACATTATAAATCGTTCGATTACTTTTTATATTTATTTTTATTCTTTTCTGGTATTTTAACTTTAATGCAACTATTAATGTTAAATCAATTATCCAATTAAAAAATTATATATATATATATATATATATATATATATATATATATATATATATATATAAAATATTATATTATAATACTCATTTTAAATCAATATCCATTGTTGAGTTCAGATGTTAGGGTATCTTAAAAAGAAATCTCTCTCTCTCTCTCTCTCTCTCTCTCTCTATATATATATATATATATATATATATATATATATATATATATATTACATATACACATGCATATACATATGCATATATATATATATATATATATATATATATATATGCATATGTATATGCATGTGTATATGTAATATATATATATATATATATATACATATATATATATATATATATATATATATATATATGCGTGTGTGTGTGTGTGTATGAAGTATGGAAAAGCAACAATGAAATAAAATAGAGCAAAAAAATAATGAATTTTAAAAATTAATAAAAGTTTAACATTATTTTGCAATATGCGATATATTAAAGCTATAATGCTCTGTTTTTCCATCTATAAAATAATAGAATATTGGAATCAAACCTTTGTATTATTCGATTCAAATATAATACAGATTTCTTAAAAATGAAATGAACAGGTTTGAATCTCGTTTTATTTAATTCATTCTCTTTAATTCGATAGATTTAAAACAAATTAAAAATTTTATACATTTTATAAATAAATATAAAAATTTAATATATAAAATATTATAAACAACCCATATATTGATTTGTATAAATACGTGTGAAAGATTTTATGGTATTCTTTTACAGATCTCTACACTGGTGTAAACCAATAATATTAAATCATTTTTAATATTTAAAAACTAAATAATAGAATAATGTGCATTTCAAACATCACAATTAGCTACTATGTAAAAATCTTCAAGAAATATTACAGACTACCATATACACTGATATTAATATATATATATATATATATATATATATATATATATATATATATATATATATATATATATATATATTAAAAACCATCATTTATTAACATAATTATATATCTTTATTATTTTTTATGAAAAACTTGTGGTGTGATATATATTATCATGCAGTTTCTTTTTATCATATATAAACTGAATGTATTGTCAACAATATACATCACAAAGGAGGGGAATATATTTGTAATTCACCATATGTGTGTTTGTTTATAAGTACATATATATATATATATATATATATATATATATATATATATATATATATATATATATATATATATATATATAAAGTAAATCAGTATGCTGTATTGTTTTATTTCCTTCTAGATAATAAAATGAATCATATTATTTAATATTTAATTATATTTATTAGATTATTCAGAAGCAAAAATTGAAACTCCTTTTAAATTATTCTTTTTAATCGAAATGTATTATCAAAAAGTATTTTTACCAGCATTATATTTTTGTAGCACTTCCGTTTGAAGACAATTTTAAATGTTTTTCATTGCACTGAAAATTAAGGATTAGTTTACTATGTTTGATATGAACAATGATTAATTTTCAATTCTGAAATAAGTATTAGCCAATTCTATGCCTATTGCTATTTATTCGTCAAATAAATATAATATATTTGTTTTTTCATGAAATATACATTTAAAAGGAATATAGCGTTAATAAGAGCAAGTATATATTATTCGTTTAGAGTTCAGTGGCACGATATGCTAGTATTCTAAAATGCTGGATAAATGATACCAAAGATCTTGGAGTACCTTTAGATGACTTGAGTGTTGTTGGATTAAAATCCAAACTTGATCTGAATAAATGTTTATATTGTATCAGTTTGTATAAAACTGATGTAGAATGTTGTCCAATACATGAATTTCAATGATAGTTAATTGGATCATATCAGCATGGACCTGTGACTTTTATGATCTAGAATTAGGTGTGATCCTTCATGACGTCAAAACATTTAATCTTATACAATAAAGCAACAAATAGTTGTCAAAAATAAAACTTAAATATTTGTAAGTACTAAATAATTTAATTCGTATATATATATATAATATTTTTTTGTTTATATATATATATATATATATATATATTTATTGTATACCAGACTAACCCTAATTTTTAAGTTAATTTTAGTGTATTAGTTATTGGTACTGTAAACATATAATTTGTAAATTCAGTGTTCATTTTATTACTATTTGACATTTATATAGTACAAAATAAATTCATTTATATGTGAAATCTATAATATATGTAAATATGTCAAATGTATATTTGTATGTGCATAAAAAACAGTGAACAATGTATTAATTACTTAATTGTACAAAAATACATAAAATTGTAAACATCTTAATGAGGTACAACATATTTTTCATTTATTACTATAGTTAGTTATGTTACTTACAGAAATCAAAAAAAAAAATTGAAATATGTTTTTATTCTTAAGTTTTCTATATAATAACAAATATAAATCAAACTTAAATAAAAAAGATATTTTATCATTTACTTGAAATCTACACTGAAACAAAGTGCATACATACTTTTATACACATTTATATTTCAGTAAACATTATGGGAAACAAATATGTATTATATATTCGCATATAACAATAGTTTCGATATTGATGAAAATGTAAATCGATAAATTTATATTAAGTTTTGCATGAATTTAGTATGTTTTAATTATAATTCGTATTTATTTAGTTAATAATGATTTAAGTATTAATATGCCTACTAATACATCAATTTTGTTTCCAGCATTCATTAATGGCTTAATAAGAAGTCATTGAAACATCAAAATGTGAAAAAAATTCATATTCAATATGAAAAATATTTCAAATTTAATGAAAAAATATTATAATAATATTGTATCGAATTATGAATCTCCACTAATTTTGTCAAAAATGTTATAGAAGTTAATTTTATGTAATATTTAGTACACATTCAGTATTTTTAATAAGAATCAAATTTAATTATTTTATTTAACTATAAAAATTAACAAAGTATATTAAACATAAAGTACAAAATATTGTGATGAAAAAAATGATGAGTTTTACATGGATAATGAATTAATAAAACATTTTTATTTGATATTATTAAATTACAAATAAAAAGTTTTCTATATTTGTAAATTGTTTATAATAAGGTAACAATTGAAATTAGTATTAAACAGTAATGTTTTACAAAGTTAATTTTAAGATAACAATGATTAAGAGCTTTTGTAGAAATAAATACTCAAATCAAGTAAATTAAAATTTTAAAGAATCGTTTTTAAGAAATACAATGTGCGATCAGTGATCCAATTATGGAGATTTGTTCTGTACATTCACAGTCTTAAAGATCTAAGAATCTCGTTTCACAATTATAATGGATGCTGTTGCTGATATGAAGTGGTCTGTATGGTTTGTTGAGAGAAATCGGTTCATGATTTCACCATTGTCAGATATCGTTGTTTTCGTGTACTGCATCTGCAATGGAGGAATACGTTCTTTACAAAGCTCTTCAATCATATACACCATCCACTAACGCTGACGGTGAATCACCAATATTAGAGTTTCAACGTGACGATGTGTTTGAAATCTCTGTTCAGTCTCCGTATGCAGATTCTTCATCAAATAGTTCCAGTCGTCATAGAAAAGGGTGGTTACGAGCATATAACCGTCGAACTGGCAATGAAGGCTATGTACCAGGTAAATATTCAATATCGATAACGTGTCGAGTATCACCAGAAAACATGCAAAACTACGTAACTGTCATTTATAATAATAACATAGGTACGTTGTTTTGTATGCTACCAGATGACAATACACACATAATACATTATAATTCTATATACTGAATCTATCAAATTGTATTTCACTTAAAGTTCAC
Source organism: Acanthacorydalis orientalis (assembly GCA_034766995.1). Classification (NCBI taxonomy): domain Eukaryota; kingdom Metazoa; phylum Arthropoda; class Insecta; order Megaloptera; family Corydalidae; genus Acanthacorydalis; species Acanthacorydalis orientalis. The sequence continues at coordinate 16,983,519 of CM068324.1, read as the reverse complement.
AAAATGTATTTAACTGCAATCAATAAGTTAACTTGCCATGATACATTTTTCATTTAACTATTGTAATATACTAATTTAATTTCTCTGAACAGTTGAATATGTAAAACTTTTGGGTTCAGAAGTGAATAATACAATACATCATCCATCAGCACCTGGTTTGGAAGAAGGTTATTTTGAATCTCCATGCAATGGTAAAAAGTTAATACTTTACCTTAATATGTATATATTATTTTTATACTTTGATATATATTTTAGGAACACCAGATAAAGTCCAGAAGCATAAATTAGTAGATGTTTATATAGTTAAACCTGAAATTTGCAAATTTTGTAAGTATACATACACAATTTTAAATAGCATTTATAAAATATATTTTTTAAAAAAGTACTGTTTTATTTCTGTTTCTATTTATTGATGTATATATTTTTTATACAGATTATATATTTTTTTGAATAAGTACTTTTATTTTAATCGGATTTGTAATAAAATGAATATATGTGAAAATGAATATGTGGAATACAAAAAATATTTTTATTAGAAATTAGTTGAGAGTAATTTAATTTTTAAATTTAGTAGTGATCAATAGTTTTTTAAAATTATTGGAACATTTTTGATATTGAAAAATAAGTTTTATTTACTTCCTTATTTGAATAATAAATTTATACAATAGTACATATTTTTCCATTTTAGGATTATTTCAGATCTTAGGTTTTAATGGTTTATATTTATGTATTGATAGTTCAAAATGAATTTATTTTTAATTTCTTTGAGTTATGAAAAAATGAATTAAAATTAGTACCCTTTGATCTTCATTTTAATATGAATTGAACTTGATGGACAGTAAAATATTGGAAAAATGAAGTAAATCACATTTATATTGATTAAATAACAATAAATGATGAAGAAAACAAGTTTGCCAGGAAATTGCTGTTTAAAATTGTTTTCAAAAAAAAAATGTTTTTGTAAATAAATATAAATTTTTCTTACATTGATTTCTCTTTTATTTCTTAGTTATATTTTTTTGTTCTAGAAATGTATGATCTATATTTATAAATTATATATTATTTATTTTAGGTCATTTTAATTTGTATCTAAAATAAGAATATTAAAACGTGCACAACATGTATATGCATACCTGTAAATATATTACAATTTACTTCCTTTTATTTTTTTTTATTTCAGGTTTTAGTTATTCTTATATAACTATGTTAAATATTGTAAGACCATTAAAATCATTTTATTAAACAAGTAATATTTTTTCAGGTTCTGATTATGTGTGGGGAACTGGAAAAGTGGGTGTAAAATGTGAAGGTATGCAATAATTTATTTTCAAAACTTTAAAATATTTCTAAAGTAATTCGTTTGTATTGTCTCAAAACTAAAGTCTTATGAAAAAATATAAAAAATTAAATAGTCATGTTTATGCAATATAATATTAAAGAAATACAAATGAATTATATTTAAATAATTTATATTTTATTTACCATAAATGCTACCTTTATCGTGTATATAATTTTTATTTATATGATTTTTCTGATTGTTAATTATTTAAATTTGCATTTTGTATGATTTTCAGAATATCATCATTAATGATCTTTGTGACTGATCTATTTTTATTGTCTGTTATAAACTATATTTTTTTGAAAATAGTTATCTTTTATATGTATTGTGTGAATTGAATGAATTTTAAAAGCACTATATTGTTTCCATAGTATCTTATACTAGTATTTTAAAATAATATTTATTTTCTTTAAATTTGTTATTTCGTAAACAAATTTAAAGAACACACCTGCATAAAATAAATACTTGTAACAGAATAGTAACTTTTATTGTGATTAATTGACCATGAAAAATAAGTACTTTATTTCTTAGTTGTTTGATAATTTTACATAAGCTATTTGTATAGTACTAGGATAAAACGTGTTATTTTTGAAACGTTTGCGAATATTTATCTTAAATATTATATTTGATATTGGTATTCAAATATTTAAGAAAACTTTTATTGTAATTTTTATTAATTTAATATATATAATATATATATATATTATGTATGTGTATATGTATGTATGCATGTGTGTGTATATATATATATATACACACATACGTACATACATTTACATTTATGAATACAAAAAGTCGAACAGTATCAATTTACATTGAGTTGCATTATAAAATATATGGATATAAAATTGTTTTCAAATTACAAAAAACTTATTGTATAGTGTCGACTAATTTTTTACGATTAAATAAATAATATTTGTGAGAAATGTAAATATTATCCAGACACTTATCTTCAATTTTATTTGATATCACTCGTGTCAGATAATTGCGCTAGACATTTGTTATCTAATGCAAATAACATTGATCAATTGTATGGCTAATTATAATTTTCTAGATTATATGTTGGTTTGTAATATGACCTTGATTCGAGGAACTCTTAAAATTTAATTACAATCGTTAATCATAAATTATTTTAGTTAAAATTAAAAATTTTGAAACACGTGTCTAACTTCAGCATATCTGTAAAACATTATAACGAACATTTAAAAGAAGATCTCTCTAATTGTTTCAGATTAATTCTTCGGAATTTAGTTGAAAAATGAAGACTATTGTTGAAATTTGTCACAGTAAAAAAGTAATTTAATGTATTATTACTCATTTCTTAGTACAAATCTTATGTTATTCTTATTCTACCGTATCACTGTGTCGAATTAATCACACTATTTATATTAATAATTTAGTAGTTTTAATTTTTTTCTTGAATTAATATATGTTTCATTTTAATAAAAGTATATAATAATCGTTTTTATTTCTACTTTTGGAAATTAAAAGGAGTATAATAAAAATATTTAAGTAAACGAATATTTAATGTAGTTAATTCGATATCTATAATTCGTTAATCATCTAGAAGTTAGTATCAGTTTATTATATTAGACTTTTAAACGTAATTTCATCTGTTTTTATTTTTCCCTTTGTTTATAAAACCGTGAAGTGAATATTAATGCTTTCAATATTTTAGAAGTCAATCCAACTCGTGTAATTAATTTTTTAATATTTAGGAATAAGTGTAGTTACTTACCAAAAGTATTGCTTTAAATAAGTTTACTCATAAGGCGTTCTTGTAATAGTATATACATAATGTATCAATACACACGTGTACATACTTATAAATCACATCAGACAACGTATACTCACGTACCAGTTACTTCTTTGAAAACACTCAAAGATTTATTTAAATTTATACCTAATTGTGACCTCACCGAATGTAAACATTTTGAAATGAAATTTATTATCAAAAGTAATCTCATTTAAATTGATGTCAAAAAGCAGTGTGGGTATAAACCATTTATATCGGTAATTTATTGAAAAATGGTTCAGTTGATAATAATTCTTCTACAAGAGCATGTTTGATACACGATATATTTATTTTTATTATATTTTCAATATAACTTCATTTACAAACGATCAAACAACTTTTATATGATTGTTTTTAATTTCACCATATGTATTTATCGCTGAAACAATTTAAATTATAATTATAAATTTGTAACGTATGATATTATGCATTATGAGGAGAATTATTAGAACTACTAATTAATATAACATAATATTAACGCATAAAAGAGGGTCGCTTTTCAGTTGAAAATTACTTTGATTTAATATTAAAATAATATTCTTAAATAGTAAACCTTAATGATTTATTGATCATATTTTCATATAGTAAATGCATAAAAAAAGTTTACATACATTAGTCTTTCTGTAAATTTCTTATATTTTTAGTTTGGAGTTTTATTCTAATGTAGTTTCCTGAAAATTTGACATTTCAATCTATTTAAAATACTTTTTATTATTAACATGTTTTATTAGTTCTAAAATATAAATAGTGTCCGTAGATACACATATTTACCTATTCACAACTTTCCTTTTCTGATAAGGAATTTATATATATATATATATATATATATATATATATATATATATATATATATATATATATATATATATATATATATATATATATATAGTATGCGTTTGGATTGTGTACATTATAACAATTATTGTCTAGTGATGTATTTTAATAATAAACATCGTTGCCAAGTTTGCTATAAAAAAAACTATCTAGGGACAGAAAAATCTGTTTAAAAATTGCATTCACATTGTATGTATACATGGCTTCTTCTATTCTATACTTCTTGATAGTAAACGATGCGATGCACTGTTACTAGTGTTCTTTTATTTAACATACGTGACTGATACCACATATTATCTTCATATTCTTGCTTAATCATGTGAATATTTATTTTTATGCCTGTAATGAATACAGTGCATATTTTATACGATCACAGTATTTTATTACTTATGATAATTCAAATCGAAATCATACGTTAATTTTTCTAGTAGTAATATTCTGAAATTATTTATAAAATATAAATACCATTTACAAAGTATGAAATTATTCGTATATATATTTTTTTTAAGAAGAGTAATAGTCGCTTTATTATAAAATATACTAATTACGGACTTTTAGTGAAATGTAGATCAAATGAGGCTACCAGTGAATATTTTATCAATTATTCGATATATTATTTTTATTACAATGGGTTAAATCCCATACTTTAAAATAATATTATAATTTGAAAAGTATAACAATTTTTCTAATAACAAATGGATATTGTAAAAGAAGTAAATAATGTAAGAGAAAATTTAAATTTAGAAAACAAGCATACTCTTTAATTACCATTCAATATTTTTTCAAATCTCTTTTTCTCTGTGTATGATATATATATATATATATATATATATATATATATATATATATATATATATATATATATATATATATATATATATGTTTGTTATATAATTATACAATTCTTTTCAGTAGTGTAACTGAGATTTAATATAAGTAGTACATCATTCATTAAAATTATCTCCGTTTCAGAGTTATTCATTTGAGTCTAATTTGTACACCTATTGACCTCTAATACTTCCCCCTGTTTAATTCTACTGCGCCCCTGTAGTCTTCCATTGTGCTTCAGTCTGATCAGTAGCGTAGCAATTGCTCCAGTTCAGTACGCTAGTTTGCTGTTTATGATAAGTATAGTCTTGCAAAAAGTAAACGTAAATCAAATATTAAAATATTAATGTTTTTCAAAAAATAATTAATCAATCACCCTTCTATTTTTAATTTTATGGAATAAAATTGTTGAATTATGTATATATATATATATATAATTTCGTAATAGCACATTTATATTTAGATAACTTCATTGTAACTATCATTTTATGAACACTTATGCTGCAATGAGTTCAGCAAACCAAGAAATCAGCTAAACACGTGCTATTGTATTACATTCTGTCTTAATTGATGTCCGATAAACTTTAGCCCTAAAAATATTAAATGAGTTTTGAAAATTATATTTTATTATGAAATTTATTATATGATCGAATGTTTAATAATATTGATATTACATAAAATGAGTGTTGAAAAGGCAAGAATTTTTGATTGATCAATAAAAATATTTTTAAAATTATTTTTCTGTTCCTAAATGTTTCAAGTCTTTGAACGGTGATAAGATGCTGATAAATATTTATATTGAGACATGTCTAGTTAGTCACATAAATAAAAACGTTTTTTGTTGAAAACCGGAAAATATGTGTAAATTTAGATTTTTCAAGATTTGTTAAAAATATCTTGATATATATATATATATATATATATATATATATATATATATATATATATATATATATATATATATATTAGTCATACTTATATTGAATGCCACTGTTTTAAAATTGAGAGAAGAGCGTTAATGAAGAGTGTTCGGTAACATAAATTTATGGAGATTTGCTATAAAATTCATGTAATTGCATTCTAATTTCTGTAAAAAAATCTATTATTTAATATTTAAACATAATTCAAGTATAAAATGAAAGAATAGTATATAATATTTTTTTCACGTATCCCTTTACAGTCTCGGAATTAACAAAGGGCTATAGTGCGAGCTCTAATAAAAAAGATCAATGTATAATTTATGAACCTATTTTAATTTTGTACTTATGAATGACAAAAAAAGCATCAACTAACATTCGTATTCGGACAATAAGAACAAAAATGCTGTAATATTGTTTCAAATGCAATAAATAATATGAAGGAAAAACCGCAACATTTTTGATATTGAAATAAATTATATTGACGTCTAAACGTCATAAAAAATTACTTTAGGTGACGCACACATTCTTATATATTCAAGAAATAATACACGTGTCTTTTAAGTAACCTCTTATATATTATCCTAATGCATACGTTCTATTACTTGTAGTTTTAATCCAACAAATTTTATTTATCTCGTACGTCATTGTGGTCTCTTACCGATAAATTTATTTTTTATTGAGTATCTTAAAATACATTCTAGAACTCAATGCGAGCGACTGAGATAAAAAATTAAATTAATGCGAAATACTATTTATACGATATAAGCAAATATATACATCACAAAATTAGGGCAAACTGTTTTTTATGTTAACATATCCGTGTTATATATATATATATATATATATATATATATATATATATTTTATATATATATTTTATATATATATATATATATATATATATATATATATATTACACGGACATAAAAATCTTATTTATTTTTTGAAATAAAAATAGTGATAGTTGTTTATTGGTATTTTCAGTTAAAAGAACATTGTTTTAAACTTTCCTCCTGCCATAAAGCTATTTACTTTAATTTCAATTTTAATAATTCGTCGTCATTCTTGCAGAATGTTTACACAGTTGTTATTCTTATCAATGTTACCGAATATTTGCATGTATTGTTCGAATTTAAAAAAAAAAATAAAAGTATGGATAATAAAAAATACTTTGTAAAATTAATTGCAAATTATTCATATATTTTTTATATAAAATAATCTATTTGTATACATTTTTATTTGCACCAGATTTGAAACTGAAAAATTATTTAAAATTAAATGAAACAAAATATTTCGAATTATTTTGTCACCAGTATTACTTCAAATAATCACTATACAGTTTATTTAATAACTAAGAAAAAAATAGACCAAAAATAATATAAAATATTATAAAAAAATAGGATTTTAATCGTGTGAAGTAAATACCAGTAGATCAGTTTTTTATTTTATTACTATTATTCATTTGTGCGTATATATATATATATATATATATATATATATATATATATATATATATATATATGTATATATATGTATGTCAAATTGTTTTTTTCTTATAACCCTCGCTTTAAAATCATAAAATGCAGCCCTATGCACTGTATTATTTATTTCTACCTCTGATAACAAAGTCTCTGATAACAAAATAACAGAACGCGTCTAGTTCATTAACCGATATAAATATATATATATATATATATATATATATATATATATATATATATATATATATATATATGTATGTATGTATGTATAAATGTGCATATGTGTGTAGAGCGAGAGAGAGATGTATGCATGTATGTGATGTACGTCTGTGTGTGTATGCATGTCTCTACGTACTTATCTATATGAAAGTCTCTACGTACTTATCTATATGAAAAATGTTGATTTCTTTGTTGATGATTAAACCACAAAATAAAAATTAGTCAAGCTTGATAATAACAATAATAAAATAAATCTGTTATAATAAAAAAATTCACTTAAAATTGTTAAAATTGATTTAATGATCGATTCTTCCATATTTTGATTTTATTTTTTTATATGACGCCTTTGTTGCTTTTGAATTTTTGGTGATTTTACTTATAATGTTAAAAATAAGTGTGGTAGAATATATTCTTATATTTTTCTTTTAACATAATACGATTCTGTTGATATTTAAATTTCCATCTGATTTCTAATACTTTATGTTCCATATTGGTAATTATTAACATTGTCATTATTTTAAAAAGACCTCATTATTAAATATTTTTAAAATAATTTAAAAAAAATGTATCACTTTTAAATACTTAATACGATGCTTGTTATTAAGCGTATCAAAATACATTTTTTTTTCTTGAATAGTATGTTAAATAGGGAAGAAATTTAAAATATTTACAATAATATTGAATATAGGTGTATGATTTTTATCGATGGATGGAATTAAATATTAAAAAAGTAAATGTTTTTCAACCAATGTTTTCTTTATAGTTGATTTTTATTTTATAATGAATAATTTTAATCTATAATATTTTCAATCACTGTGAACTTAGTAAATCTATATACACATTTATTATGACAGTACGGAATTAAATTCGTTTTAAACGATGTTGTAACGTAAACATACACTGTATATAAAGATAATTTTAATACGGTTCAAAAATATGATCTATAAAACAAAATAATTAAATACTAAACTTATGTATTTTTGAACTCTGTACCAAATAAATTATTCCCTTGAATACTAATAATGCACTTTATTTTTATAGGCGGTTTAGTTACATAAAATGCAACAAAAATGAAATAGATGTTTTATAAAAAATAAAAAAAAACTATTACAAATGTATATCGGGGGTCATCATTAGATTTTTAATTAAAAATAACAATAATAAAAAATCGAATACAGTTTATATTTTCTAATTTGCTTCATTTTTTTACTTATTTGTTACATTAGTGGTTTGTATGTTCTATTTTTCGCAATATAAAGTAAAACATCGCATTCATTTATCATTTCATTTATTTATAGTTTTTAATATGAATGTGTAGAAACATATTTGATCTTTTATAAATGTTCTAATTACATAGATAGATAAATTTGGAAGAGAAATGAATCGATACACTGATTTAAGACTTATTTTGATAAATTGTTTTATTTCTTTGATATTTCATTTGAACTTGTTCGTCATTGATTATAAGTTTATTGACCCAGACATTTATGCAAAAACAGATGCACTTTCACACTAAATCTTTTATTCCGTAGTGAATAACGTTGTTAATTTATATAATACATTTAAACCGATTCATTAAAATTTTAATTGTAAAGTAATTAATATCTAGTTTAAGTATGCTATCAGAAAAAAATATCACATTAAGGAAATAAAAAGTATTTTTATTAAGAAAAAACATACTTGTGATATTATTTATTCTTATCTAAAAAAAGCATCGGATCGTCAATCTTTGTTTTTATTTTTTCGTTCCTGGATATTTTCAGTCTGTCTTTAGGAAAAAAACGTATGTGGTTGTTTACAGAGTCAGTTATCTGTCTCTTTGAACATCTTCGGTAAACTGGAAAATATTTCCACTTGGTTCGTGGATTTTTGAAAGACATGATACTGAAAATGATTTCATTATATTAAAAAGCAGCAAATCAAAATTGATCTCTTTATTAGAAACAAGTACATATATTATTAGTGTAATCAGATTTTTAGTTAAAAAATATAACTAAACAGAGAAAAGATTCATAAGCGTCGATAATAACTTTGTTTTTAATTAACTGAAATAAAAATGATTTGTAATTAAAATTAACACTTGCTTTTAAATTGTTTATAATTTGTTTTTTAATAAATAAATCATATTATTTCCAAAGATTTTAGAAAAACTGAGATTTTAGCTATATATGTATATATATATGTGTATATATATATATATATATATATATATATATATATATAATACCTATTCAAATAGACAAATTTGTGCATATAAATACTGTTCATTATCAATTGTTTAAACAATTTCGAATTATAATCAATACTTATTTCTTTAATAAAATGTGAAAAATGTTTGTACATTGTAGAGTTGAACAATATTATATTCATAATTATATTTAACAATTTTATGTTCATGTCCTTTTTTCAATAATTTTTTGTGCAAATTCCGCTTTTGTATAAAATATTTTACGCATTTAGATACAAAACATGATACTATCGTAAAATAATGTTTAATGTGCGTGAAATTAAACGAATCGAATTAAGATATTTATAACGAATTCTCTAATGCAGTTTACATATATTTATTTCTTTATATGGTTATTACACATATATATGTTTATTTTATTTAGATTTACCTTAAACGTAACTTTTTTAATTATTTGTCATGTAGTTCGTTAAAGTAAGCCATTGGTTACAGTACAATAATTAGTATGTGTTCCTGACTAATATGCAATTACTGAAATATTAATCATACGTATAAATAAAAATAATTAGTTTTTAATTTTGATTTCCAGTAACAGTACATTGAATCAAATAATCCTTAGGCGATGAAATTAAATATTTGATTTAAAATATTGTTATATTGTTACTAATAAATACAATACAAAAATTGTATTGTTTTTAGTGTAACATACGGAATGAAAATAAACAAAAATCATAAAAAATAGTATAAATAAACATCAGCATCGTAAAAGTATTTAAAATTTATATTAATTTCTTGCCTACTACCGATCAGTGTTGTAATAAACAGAATAGATAAAAGATTTATTATTTAAGGATAATTGTTAACATAATACAATTTGATTTTTAAAAAAAAAAGAACTCATGAAAATTAGTCAGTTAATTGCACTAAATATATGCACACGTGTATTTTTTATTTATTACAGATAATTTTAAAAAAATACGTAAAACTCAGACGACAAGGAACTTCAACGAGATAATATATCGATGACATTGGTTAGTTTTCGGTTCAAAGTGTTTATTGCAAAACTGATTTTCTTATCAGTTGAAACAACTTGTTTGAAACTAGTGAATTGGCTTATTTTGTTGATCCTTCGTTTGACTATTGTGTTGCAAAGAAGTCGTCTTTAACGTAACTCGTATTTAAAAACGAAATCACAGACAATATTTTATCCAATATTAAATATATATATATATATATATTTATTTATTTATTTATTTATTTATTTATTTCATGTAATGAAAACAGTTAGTGCTGTATTTAACATTTCGCCAAATTTTAAATTTTATCAACTTCATTTTAAATATCATTAACATTAATTTAATAAGAATTAGTAGATACATCTTATCGAACTGTTTTCTCGATAATTATTATAACTTGTTTAATTAAACTAGACGTATTTTCAGTTCTGTTTTAATATTTACTAAATAATAATATTTATCATGTCAGATTTTCATTCTTGTCAATATCGCATTTATTAATATTATTTTAACTTTGTTTACTATTTTGATCATTTATATATATTTAATTAAAACATGTCTAACAATAGTGATTACAGAATGTATTTTTAAAAATATAAATTTACATACTTTAAATATTGTGCACTTATCACAATATAAAACTGTTACACATTTCATTATTGTTCGTAAACACTGTTATATGTCTATTATCAGTATGCAAGTCTATTAATAATTTCATTATTATGCAAAATTGTAAAGAAATGACTGAATATTACCGAAAATTATTCAAGCATATTTTTGCTAAAATAACTATTACATTCATTTTAACATGTGTTTATTCCTTTTTTATTATTTATGCGCCAATAATATATATTTAGCTAAAAGACACTAAAGTAGTTAATTTAGACTTTCTCAGTTTTGAAATGAGTTTCACTCTTCAATAGTTTTAAATGCAGTAACTATTTTAGGAACTCGTAATTATAGTTTTTGGCCTTCTGGATACATTAACTATACATAAATGAATCATTCCCCACACACCATAATTTTATTTTCTTACCAAAATGTTCAACAATTGCTTATTGTTAACTTTGATTTATGTACATTTCGATAATATGCTACCGTTTTGAAAGCGCGATCGTACAAAAATGTAAAATAAAAAAGTTTTCTGTTCCTCTGCAATCTGAAGATGATGGAATAACCATACTAATAATAATTTCAATATAATACAATAATAATTTTATACTGTATAAGTCAAATTGAAATGAAGAATAAATGGTTGTTTAATATTTTAATAAGAAAAAATTTTATAGTGCCTAGAGAGTGATTCTTTCGTGAATAATATTTAAAGAACTTTTGTTTAATAAAAAAAGGAATATAAAACTTACAATTCACAACTTTAGTATTTTTAAAATTATTAAAAATAAAACAATGGAAGTGTGTGTACAAGTATTTAATCGGGATATGCATTTATTTCTTAATGGCAATGTCTGTCTTTCTAAATTTGATTATAATCCTCCTTATTTTTACCATTCAATAATTGTTCGTATTTTAAACGCACCAGTATAAAGAACTGTTTTTAATCTATCTCTGTAATAAATTTTTGACCGATACGATTCTTTTTTGAGAGTAGTTAAATCTAAGTATTGTGTAATTTTATAAAATGTTGAAATAGAAGTTTAATAAAATAATTTGTGATTTAAAGTTTATCATTTTTATTGTAGATTGACATTTGAAATCATCTTTGCTTATTTATATATATATATATATATATATATATATATATATATATATATATATATATATGACGATTATATACTGCATACATATAGCATCCTCTTCATTATTTATTTATCAAGGACGCATTTTACACCACGTTACCTCACGACACCCGCGCACTGCCTAGCGCCGCGTTATTCGTAATGAGCCAGCACGTTCTCTCCTCACATGAACCAAAGCATCTGTTTCTATCACTAGCAATTCTAGTTTGGCAACATCGTATTGCCCAGTGTTCCTGACACAACTCACTTGCTGTCGTCTAATGATTTCATAGAATTCTATAAATTTCAGTCCTCTTCGTAGATTTCGCGTACACGTGTATCCAATGTTTGATAATTACATGCCGACAGAAATAGAGCCATTGTAAAAGCGATTAATTATGTTTATAATATTCATTCTGAATTGACTATTTGGTTAGTTCATTTTCAATTATTATATGCATGTTTATGTAATATTTTGTGTATTCATATAGTTCATTAAAAGAGTAATCATCCCCAAAGTTTGAAATGATCATTTGTCATACTCTTCAATAATATTATATATTTCTTAAATATCTAACATGAAATTTCAATCTATTAAACGCGGAAAAAATATTGTAAAAACATAAATAAACATATTTATATTTGTAAATGTTTTAGAATTAAAACATATCCAGTATTAAACAATTTTTCTCGTAATCAAAGATACATGTATTATTATTATACATTGAAATTTCTAAAATTTGTTGTTTACATGTTGGATATTTATTTAATGTTGAGTTACGATAAATATTATTTTTTTTCGAAAATAAAAGGCGATTTCCATTAATATAAAACTAATTCCAGTCACGAATAATTTAATTGAATAATATTAATTTTAAATGTTATTTATCTATTTTATGTTCTTTATTTATATGAAATGATTCAGAAAATTGAATACATTTTTATAAAATACTTTAGTGTTCAATATTAAATTACTAATTGTTAATATTAATCATCATATAAGTATATATATATATATATATATATATATATATATATATATATATATATATACACATGTATGCTCACACACACACACACATTTTATGTATATTCTGTTCATACTTCCTCTTCGGCATAAATATTTCATTCATCATGTATTATATTTAGAAATTTATTGTTTTGAAAAGGTAACAATGAAATGATTATATTACAGACAGTATTTATCACCATTGTGTCATAAGCTGTTTGGCAAATGATTGAGTATATTTTGAAAATATATTGAAAATTTGTAATAAAAGATATGATACATTAACAACTATCTTCAGTACTTACAAATCTTGTCAGTAATATTTCAAATGTGATGTATTATTTTTCTTCGAATTTGCCTTCGATTCCGTTTAAAAATTAATACCTACGATAATATTTGAAATAAAATGTGTATATATTATTGATTTTGAATTAT
>CM068324.1:16959719-16962219 GCA_034766995.1 Acanthacorydalis orientalis | reverse complement strand
TACAGGTGATCAAAAATTGGTAAAGAAGAGACATTTCTTGAACATATACATACGTAACAGGGACTAAAATCACACACAAACTTAAAATACATACGTTATATATATATATATATATATATATATGTGTGTGTGTGTGTATATATATATATATGCATATATATATATATATATATATATATATATATATATATATATATATATATATGCATATATCACTCGTACATAAACATGCACGCATCACATACACACACAAGATGTTGGTGTGTTTGTGTTTCTGTGTACTTATTTAACTCGTAGAGATGAATGTATATGTGATGTATATTCATAGGCGTACAAAAACATTTGTACAGAAATTTAAAAAAAAGTATTCATTGAGAAATACGTTTTGTGATTATTTATTAAGAACTGGTTTGTAATCACTTATTGCCCTTTATTAATGACTAGCACATTGTACTGTCCTCATTTTATGTAAATTATAAACCTAATATAATTCCAAAATTTAGTTTTTTAATCAAAATATCATTTTCTTTTTGTATTCATATTGTTTTCACTATACTGTTAGTTCATAAATAACAGGCAAACGTAACAGTAAATCACTAAAAAGTCTATTTGTGTGGTAGATAACTTTGTTGAATTGTTTTGCTATTATGCAAATTAAACTGATATGGGTTCTTACATGTAATGAAAAGTAATTTGTTTTTCATCGTCAATTAAAATTTTCGTAAACTTATATTTTATTCTTGCTTACTTATGTATATATTTAGATACTTTTATCCCTACTTTTTTTCTAATTTTGTTCAATAATTCAGTTATTGTATATCTAATAATTCAGTCTTAAATTTCTTTTTACGATTATTTTAAATACTAAAAATATAAATATTTTATTTATAATTTCTAAATGTAAGTTTACTAGATATGTATTCTTGCTTTATTTAATTATTTTAAATACAATCAAATCACGAAATAAATGTTACATCTTAAGTCGAATTTTTATGAATATTTTGATTTGTTGAATAACTGAATAGTTCGTGAATGAACTGAATAAATATCTTGCTTATGCACTTCGAATGTGTAAAAAATCAGTTGTTGATTATTGCTTGGATAAAATTACAAAGAATAAAGAAACATTGTTGCTTTAAAATAAGAATAAAATCGAATAACAATCTATCCTAAAACCGACGCCAATGAATGATTAAATAAGTTAAAAAGAGATATTCTCGTTTTATGACTGAAGTCGTGTTTCGAAACCGGTCGGTGGAAGTTGAGTGAAATGACTATCGACATTGTATACTGCACTGTGTGAGTCGGTCGAAGAAGAAAGCGTTTAGAATGAAATAGAGCGAAGTGTCGGTGCGATAAAGTTAGCACAAAGCAATGTGCGAGTGAAATGTTATCGCAACTTAGACTGTTTCGGGTGGAAAGTGACGTGAAGGGTTTTGAACCGCAACACACACATATTCAAGCTCGGACACACTATCGCTGGTTAGTTACTATGCGGGCTGTTGATAGATACGTTGCCGAAAAGAATCCCTTGTTCATATGAAATGTGACTAGCTGTGAACGCAGAAGTAGAACGGTTGTTTCAGCGTGATGTATGTTCAATCTGTGTCTGTTTGTTCGATGTGTATATACTACTGAAAGAATAAACATGTATCACATACAACATGAGCAGAATGAGTTCTAGAAACCAACCATACTCTGCACAGTCGGCGTAGAGTAACACAAGACCATCTATTGTTGAGAGAAAATCGAAGATTGAGCTGGATGAGAGATAACGAAACAATGTGATTCCAAAAACCGGGCACGATATCGTCTGTTTTCTGCACATCTATATATATATATATATATATATATAAATTTTATATATGCATACATTTGTATTTATATGTATATATATTGTGTATATATACATACGCATACATAGCACACATATTCATGTGATTTTGAGTGAAGTCAGTGTGTGTGTGCGTTAGTGAGTAAGTGTGTGTGTGTGTGTTAGTGAGTAAGTGTGTGTGTATATATGTACATACTAATTATATAAAAAAATGTCTACTATCATTGTGTTTTCGTTAGTGTATGTATACATGCACGTGTATTATGATGTGTGTGTGTGTTGGAGTGAGCATGTGTGTGTGTGTGCGTGCCGGGCATGTGCATCTGGCTGTCGCAGCAGAGCTCACAAATGTTAAACTGTTGCCAACCGAGCGCGGATATCGCCGCAGCCGCATAAACGCGTAGATAAGCGAGCGGCAGCTGAAAATTATTAACACGATAATATAAATGCGGTTTCGTCGAGTTATTTTCTGTTACAAAGTGCACATTTCAACTCCTGGTCACAACTGAAACAATACCGTCTTCAACACCGTCAACGAATCGAAAACGTAAACGGAACCAGAAACTACCTTGCATTATTTCTGCTCCGCCATCATCAAGAATATCGAATCCGTCAGCGATTTTATCCAATGCAAGTCTCTTGTCGTCAGATCCATCTCTCTGTTTT
>CM068324.1:16887219-16954719 GCA_034766995.1 Acanthacorydalis orientalis | reverse complement strand
AGGTAAAAAACATTTGCAATATTGCGATTTTTAAAATAAATAAATAACAGTTTAATTTTTAAAGTTCGTAGCTGTAAACAAAAATAGTACATTTTTATTTTTACAATTTTACGCTCAATAACGTCAATTATATTTATAGTCAATTTTTTAAATATATATATATATATAAATAAATGAAATCAACAAAAGAACAATTGTACATTAATGAAGTATTCATTATACATTTATTCTTTGTCTTCATGGTAATAAATTTTTTTAATTAAATAGCAGTGTTTAAAAATTATAACAAATGTGAAATAAATTTAATAATGACACGATTTTAATAATAAATATACATTTATGTATGTATATATATATATATATATATATATATATATATATATATATATATATATATATATATATATATAAACGATTCGAAATACGACTTGTACATTTGACAGGACATGTTTAAAAATTATTTATTTCGTATTTATATTATAAATTTCAACTGAAACATTCTTAAAATTTTACCTTGCTAAGATTGATTTATTATGTATTTAAATGTCGATAGTGTTAGGTAGGCTGTACAATACTACAGTCTATAACTGGTTCGTAACAGAAATTGTTTTCAAAAAACCATTATCAAAGTAGATGTAGCTCTTATTCATAAAAGTACAGTTATTTTTGATTTTTGTACAACTTGCATTGGAATGTTTTGAGAACATTTATGTCGAATGAATCTAATTAAATGTTTCATACGAGTAATATATATATACATACATTTTAATTCACATGAATAACAATAAAATATTTATTTTTCAGAGCCACAGTTACAATGCAAGATTATTTTTGGAAAAATTGACAATATGTTACATAACTTGTTTTATATTTTCAAATATATACGATGTAATATTAGTAAAAAAATAACTCAGATAGTTGATTTTTTAAAACAGGATCGTGAAAAGGTTTTTATAAAATATATGTAAACAGATGTTTTCACTAATAAGAAAAGTCACTATATGTTTTAACATTTTTAGGTATAAAAATGCATGCATTTATTCCATTATTTGATTAAAATATCCTTCAGGATAATGTATGTATTTTTAATTCTTTGAAAACATTATTATTAATTTAGTTTAAATTTTACTGATATATGATTATTTGTTATTAAAGTAAGTAATAAAATGAAATGTGAGAAAGTAAACTTTTTTCCTTTTGTACAAACATTATATTAGGTTATTAAATAAAGAAAAAAATATATAAAATTTTAGTGATGTAGTAATATACTTAAGAATTATATACTTTTAATATATTAGGTTGAGTCATATCTAATTTCCGTTTTAACATATCAATTTTATTCATCAATAAAACAACCAACAATAATATTTTAATCAATTATATATTCGCCATTCTTTGCAATGACCTGGTGCCATTTGTCAGGTAGCTCTTCAATACTTTTTGAAATGAATTCCGCGGCTTTTGATATGAAAAAGTGTTTGACGAACTCTCGAACCTGGTTTTCATTAGAGAAATATTTCATCAAAGAATTTTGCAGGGATTGAAAAAGGTAATAACCCGTTGATGCAAGGTCAGGTGAGTATGGCGGGTAGAGTAAAACAGACCACTCAAGCTCGAAAACTTTTTCCTCTGTTACTTTTGCTGTATGCGGTCTTGCGGTGTTGTGGAGAACATTTTTCCTATTGACAAGCGCAGCGTGCTTTTCGATCAAACTTAGATGGACACGCCGTAGTTGCTGGGCGTATAAATTTGCATTTAATGTTTCATTGCGGTTTAAAAACTAGAAATGAATAATAACGCGACGATACTTTTGGGGTCGATTGTGGAGATTTATCCTTGTCAATCCACTGCCTTTTGCATTGAACATTATCGCCTGTTATGATATTATTAAGAAACGGGCCATTTATGTGTCATGAAGGAAGACATTGTCGCTATGGATAAACGATCCGCTCTGTTCTTTTCAATAAGAGCATATAGAACTCAAACACCCAGCTTTCTGACTTTTCTAAGTGGCGGCATATGGTGGATTGTGACGTGTTTAGCTTATTTAATAATTCCCAAGTACTTTGCTGTGGGTTGCATTTACAAATTTTTTTTAAGCGTCATCATTAAAGTCTGATGAGCGCCCTGATCTGGGCTCATTTTTCAACATATCTCCGGGATGAAATTTCGCAAATTAATTTCATACTTGCCGGTCAATTATGACTCGTTGACCATAAATACTGCATATTTCTTTCCATATCTCCGTAGCATTTCTCTCCTGCTTAATTTCTCATAACATTACGTGTCGAATTTTGCACTTTCAGACTCTCCATTTTAGGGCTGAGAAACTTATTATTTTATTTCGATGCCTTCGCTACCACTGTCGTAATAAAAATGAGGGATACTTCTTTACTTCAAACAGGTTCTGACCTGTCGAGTATCATGAGTCATTAGGATGATAAATACATTGTTACAGTTTGTTCCCAGAAACGGAAACTACTTATGACGACCTAATAGTATTGAATTGTGAAACGTAATGATTATTTCAGATGTATTTTTCGAGAAGAAATAGGATTAAATTGTGGATAGTATGTAAATTAAAGGTCAGATTGTATACCGAGTTTTTTTTATTATATTATTTATAAGTTTTAAAAAGTAAGGACATCTACAAAAAATTACATGTTATTAAAACATGTATGTATATATATATATATATATATATATATATATATATATACACATATACATATACATACGTACATACATACATACATTAGTACAAATGTAGACTTACTAGTAATATAATAAATATTGTTTACTTGTAATATGTAAAAAAATGCTTATACGTTTTCCCCAAGGATTTACAATTTCAAACATAACTTATTACCCGCTCTGTGACTAGATAATTACTCAATGAACTCTTGCTTATATTTAAGTCTTATCGAGTTGATCGTATTCAAATGATATTACGAATAAAATTTCATTAAAACGACTACTTTAACAAAAGTTTTCTTTAATCTAAAAAACTCAATTATTTAAACGAATAAATGTCTCAAAATCGCTTCGGAATATAAATTAAAATAAAGCATATTATTGTAATTATTAATTGTAAACATCTAATAAATACATTAACGAAAACGAGATTACAGTACTTTAATCAAAAACAAATATATTATTTGTGCCACTAATATTATTTTCTCGATAAAGATGACTTGATTTATTAATTTATTATAGATTTATTTTTTAATAAAGAAATTCGTTTTTATATTAATGTTAGTAAAATATTCCAGTTCTGTGAATCATTTTGTTGTACGTTTCTAATGTTATTGAAGACTTTTTTTTCCAAGAATATAATTTTTAGGTGTGGGTAGATCTGATATGAAATATATGTTCCTTGGTATATAAAATACAGAAAATAACATCCATATATCAAATTCAAGTATTATATTCTCTTGTATTGTTTGATGCATTTTCACATTTTCGTTTATTTGATATTAATAGCATTAATTGTGTACCGTATATATTTGATTAGTTAAATTTCAAATTTATAATTATGTTTGAAAACAATTTAATATTTAAAATTTGAAATTGATATTTAAAGAAAACAAATTTGAATATCAAAACAGTTTGAACAAAAGTTATTTGAAATAACACGAATATAAACTTCAAAATTATCATTAATTATAATAAACAGTAAATTATCTGATTGTAAAAATCATTTTTCGTTAACATTAAAATAATTTAAAACATTCAAACGAAAAACAGTAATTTATAAATGAAGTATTTGTCAAAAAAAGATTTTTTGAACAATTTACTATGAATGGAATTAAAATAAACTGCTCAAATTTAAAAAAGTTACGTATTTTTTTTTTGTAAAAAACTATTATTGTCTTCTTTAATATTTTTTATTATTTTTGCTTCATTGTCAAATTACCGAAATAATTTCTCAGTCGGTAACAAGACACCTTGTTAGTTCTTAATGTATATAAAAATTATATTTTATAAAACAGTATATAATTTGCATTTAAATTTGGTTCATATCTAAATCGAAGCTAATAATAATATGTAAAAATGTTATAAAATAATTCAAATTCAGTTTGTATTTTTTAATTCAAAAAAACTTTATTTCCAATTAAACTGGATTAAAATTATTAATTACACAAATTAAAACTAATTATTGTTATCTGTACTATAAGTAAATATTAAATAATGATTTTTAACTTACTTAACTTATTTATTAACTAGAATTCTTTTGTAATTTTTAATCTTCTTTTGGTTTATACTTGTAAGTCAAACTTTAAATTTATTTTATCTTGTAATATAAACAACAATTATACATTTATTAAGAAATTGCAAGGATGATGTCGATTGCACACGTAATACAGGTATTTTTATTGTGTATTTGGTATCAAGTTTCACTATTAAAAAGTATTAATGAAGACAAAACAGTGACATATATATATATATATATATAGAGAGAGAGAGAGGGGGGGGGAGAGGTAGATAGATAAAGAAAGAAAGAAAAGGATTTAAGATGTTTCTTGTACGTAAAAAAATATTTTTTTAATATTTAATTTTAAACTTATTCAATCTCAACACATAGATAGATTTATTTTACTATATATATTTCCTTACTACTTATGTAGTGTAGTACATGTATATAAATATATATATATATATATATATATATATATATATATATATATATATATAACGTGCAATAAAATATCATACGATGATTATTTATTGCAACCTGATTATAATATTGTATTCTTTTTCAAATATATTTATACAGTTTCCGCTATTTTACAAGAATATTTAATTTAATTCTACATAACCGGTTTCAAAAAGTTTTTTCTATATGATTGAAAATTTCATATGTATTTACACATTCACAATTAAACTTTAAAAATGTGTACGAATGTATATATTATATATGTATATAATGCTGTACGATTGTATGTGAAAAAATATATTTACACTCACACGTACATACACACGCGCGTTTATTTTTATATAAAATACGAGTGTTGATATACACACACGTATATTATACATAGAAACCTGACACTTTTTTATCATACTTAGTACATACACTTATTAATGCTTATTATATTTAGAGTAAGTTTTTAAAATTTCTATGTTTTACATTTTACACAATAAAATGTAATAAGAGTAGTCTATCGTCGTAATTAAACAATTAATAGTTAATTCATATTGAATGCAAAATTAATAAAATATCGGTAGATATTTTAATAATTTTTTCTCACTATACATATATATATATACGTTTTATTTTAATTAGTAATTAATGACACTTCGTTTTTAAAAGAATAAAATATTTATTGTTGACAATTACTAATGAATTCTTTTTTCTTTACTAATGAATTCTTTCTTCTTTCTTTCACAAACCACAAAAAAATTTTCTAGTTACAAAGTTTCAATAAATTATTATTGATCATTTTTGATTGTTGCTTTTGAGTAGTTCAATGGTAATTCCTTCCTCTTCATAGTCGCAATGTGCAGATAAATCTATAAGTATAAGAAAAATAATAATCAAGGAACTATAAAATATCAATTTGTTCTGTACATTGCACTTTGAGGATGTTTGTATTGTCATCTATGTATGAATTAGTAATAATAACTAGAAATCACTTAATTATTTACATAATAAATAATTAAACATTAAATAATTTATTGAATATTTTTAACCAGAACATTTTTTTGTGGTTGTAGAATAAAAATTCAAATCATTTGTGAAAGCGAATTTAACTACAGAGTTAGAAATATATTATTTATCGTTGTTTATCAACTTATTTAAAAACATATTCAAGTATTATAAAAATTACAGAATTTAATTGAGATGATAGTTCTGATAGTACTGAAAATTAATCTTATGTATGAACCAAATTAACCAGCGTTATTTCAAAAATTTTGCTCTTAAAATGTTAACATCTATGGCTTAATTCTTAAAAGTTTTTAAAAGTACACTAATTTCAAATTGATAAATAAATAAATTTGCAATTATAGGTTTGCCAGTGCGGTTAAATTCAGTTTTATAAATTAATTAACACTCACACAAACTACAATACTTTAATATCATTTAAATTAAAGAACTTAAAAATTTTGTTGTGAAGTTTGAATTTATTCGTGAAAATGAAATATAATAACTTATTTACAGTATATTGTTTACCTGTGTACTTATTGATATAAAAATGAGTTACTATTTTAAATAATACTAATTTTTCATAAAAAGTGAGTGTGTAGATAACGTTTTTTTTAAAAAAAACTATATAATCTGTAAACATGGACCATAATTATTGTAAATTTTTGGCAGTAAACTATTTAAGTTAACAATAAACAAATTACCACAAAAATCGATTTAATTTATAATCAAATATTCGTAATATACATAATAGTGATATTGGCGCCATTCCAAAAACCATTTTTGAACGTGGAATCATAAATTTGTCAATAACAAGTATTTGGTATTTCATTCCATTTCTTTTTTATTATATATATATATGTATATATATATATATATATATATATATATATATATATATATATATATATATAACGTATATAACAATTTTAGTGATATTAGAAACGTAAATATATGCAAAAATTATACAGGATTGTTTTGAACCAAGACATAATCTACTATTTACACACGTTTTAGCATAGCAATGACCGCTTTATTAGTTTAGTGCAGAAATAGATTCTTGTATATACAATTATAATCTGATATTTTTTAGAGCACATATATATTGAAAAATTATCGGCGTTAGATATGATCTTTTTCTATTTGTATTCTATTATTTGAAAACTAGAAAAAATGAGTAAAATGGTAAAAAATATTCAGTTGAAAAATGCGGCAAGTAAGTTCAATTGTTATTTAAAAAATCACACTTTTTGAAATGTTTGCGAAATGTTGAAATGTGTGTTCCTTTGTATATTCTTATATTTTAATAAAGTTTGTTACTCAGAATGTTCAGATAATTATATTATCCGTTAAATCTTTTTTTTATAATTGAAAAAAAAACCAATGAGATTTCTTGATAATAAATCGATTCTGCTACTTAAGTTCCTTTGTTATAGAGAGAATTTATTATAAAGATGTAATAAACAATGTATATTGTTCGCAACTACCTTTCGTTAAATAGAGAATTTTGTTCTAGAATATTTAATTATAAGGGGGTGTTACTGTTTTGAATAAAATAAGTGTGAAATGTGTTGCATATAATATTTTTCATTAAGAGTAAGAATTCTTCAGTATAGCAACATTACAATTGTATTCACCAATTGTAGAGTGCATTCTTATATATATATATATATATATATATATATATATATATATATATATATATATATATATATATATATATATATCACACATACACACTCACACATACGTACACACATATTCTATTTGTATATTGTAATATACTGTAAATTATGTTGTTTACAACACTGAAACTTATTTATATGTTGAACAAAAGTACACATAAGTATATTTCATCCCTCCAAAAATGTTAAGTAAAAACTGAAATTTAATCTTATTGACCATAATAGAGGTTTAATTTACATACATAAATCAATAGTTATTCTATATGAGAAGTATTTAAAATATTTCAAAATTAATATTTTGTATTAAGTGAATACATTTTCAAACCAAAGAATTTATAAACTAGCTTCGTACGATCAATTGTCACTCTTAAAAATATTTTCATTAACTCTGTTTTCTTTAAGTATACTGCTTTATTATTGAAATTATCTTCAGACTGTTATTTTATTATTTAATACTATTTTTTTTAAAAAAAAAACCAAATAAGAATTTTGGAATTAATTATTTTTTTCTAAAAGAACAATTATTGATAATCATACGAATATGATTTTACAAAAACGTCTGAAGTAATTCACGTAATGTATTTAATAACAAAAGTTGTAGGATTGTGTTAGTGTAATGATTTTTAAATTTATTGATAATTTCCGTGTAGTGATTATTATTGAATATAACTTTGATAATACTTGTCAAACTGATAACGAGTATATTTCTGACCAATTTGAATTGATGGATTGATGATATTAAGAAGATACAGCGGGCTAATGGAAATATGTTTGATTAAAGAAAGTATAAATTGACATGGAAAAAAGATGATATACATATTTTATTGCGTATATTTTTAGATATAAAAATAGTCATATATATATATATATATATATATATATATATATCCATATTTCGTACAAAAATAATATTCATCATTTGTTCGTCTGTTCAAAACCTATATTTGTTATTACACCGGCAATAAATTTTACTTTCCTATTAAACGTATGTTTTTTTTTAATGATCAGTTGCATCAAATACTTCCGTTTTGTCCTTTGTTCATGTAATTCAACAAATTCCATTAGGTTTTCCATATCATTTATTACGTTGTAGTTTTCATATAGGTTTATTGATTTATACTTATCTTATACAGAATGAGTACAAGAGGGGTCAAACTTGACTAAAAATGATTAACTTACTATGTTTTCCACCCGCACACTTTAATAATATGGCTTCATCGTCTTCGAAAACATAATCATTACTTTATATTCTTCGATCTTATTTAGAATTAAGAAATAGTCAACAATAACGTACTGTAAAAAATCTATTTTATTTTAGTAATAATATGTAAATATTGGAGTGAAATATTCAGAATTAATCAAAATAACTTCATTTCAGTTTCAATTCTCACTATTCAGTAATGAGATTATTCAAATCATTTTTAAACATTTTAATAAGATTATCGTAGTGTACATTGCTTTTTAACGAATTTATTTTTAAATGTTTTAATAATTTGCATTGATTAGTATTTTTATAACGACTTCAATGTTTTCAGTTAAAACATTTTATTCGAATGTTAATTTTTATAACTACACAAAAATTTAAGAAATAAACAAGAATTATATCTAAAAAATGACCCATCCATATTATACCTTTTAATAAATTTTTGTAGTTTAACTTGCATCTGATTGATTTTACAGATTACTATGTGATTACAAATAAAATTTATTAAAATCACAAATAATATTTATGAGGCATTTAAATGAATATTTTAGAATAAATTATAAAATATAAACAATTAGTATATTCATGTTACATATTTTAATTGTTATAAAATTCATATCTTATGTTATTCTATGACACAAAATTCTAAAATCTCATTAATTAAATTAAAACATGACTAAATGTATACACAGGCATACAGTCTTGAAATGTTTTTTTTTTAATACATGTATGCATACGTTGATGCATTTGATACAGCACACGATTCTAAATTTGTGTATGGCATAAACGCACAAAAATCCTATTTAATATTAATTTACTTAAATTCAATCATCGTGTCATATTTTTTAATACTGCATTATAACATTTAAAGAAAAATATGTTTAAATCTGATACTACACGATAATAGTACCTAAATTAAACTTACACAACACATATAACAACATTTTCATTGGTTATTAATCAGATATTTACTATTTCGCGTCGATGTTTTCAATAATAAACTATTTTGCAACCCTTATTGATTTAAATTTCTTGGATTGTATATAATTAACAATCCATTTTTAATTTGAAATAATAAAATAATTGAATTGAAGTTTATCTATTCAATACTATTATTTATTTCACTATTTTTAATTATAAATATTATAAGTATGTAATAATGTTTTAATTTTTTTTTTAAAGAAGACAACTTGCAGCAAATTTAAAATATATTTCATTAATTTGTAATATTTGTTTAAAATAAATTTGTGATTTTTATAAATTTTCTGTTATAGTTTGAAATTGATTTTCTAATTAAATGGATATATTATAATTGCTGTTACATAATTGATATGTAATTAATTGAGTAAAAATCGTTTTTTTATTAAAAATAATGCATTTAAATTCTACTGTACTATAAAATCTTCATGTAATCTAGAAATGTAAAATTATTGAATGTATTATAGTATTTATTTCGAATCGCATTACAATAAATTAAATAAACATGTTCTTGACAAAAGGCGAGTTGACTTCAGCTAGAATGTGTCATCAAGTTTTCTGTAATTTAATTCAACTTTCATATAATTTTAATAAGTATTAAGTTCAATATTATATTTAGTTACATTTATTCATTGTACGATGTAAAATAAAAAATAATAACAAAGGTAAAATATTCTGTAGTAATTAATATTCTTATAATTAAATATTCTTTGAAATATTACATATCGTGGACTTACTCGTTTTGAACTGTATATAACACATTTTGTTGCAAATATTATTACGAAAAAAGTTCACCATGTTTCTATACAAAAAGAAGATAGTTCCAAACATTATATTTGCATTTCTTGAATAATGAGAAAAAAAATATCGCTTATTGTCTGAAATAATCTCAATGTCTCTTTATTGAACACTGGTATGTAAAAACTGACAGACAAGCATAACACATATTTACAAACACATACCACTACAAAAAAGTAAAGAAATATTCAAAGTAGATACTTGAAACTGTGTATGTTAATAAGTTAACAAAAACAAGAATAGAAAACTACCATGCTTAACCTTGTCATATATTAATAAAGATTTTTAAGTAACTGAAATGCACTGCAAAATTATCCAGACATTATTTCAAGTAATAAATGAAAACGAAAGAAAAATTGTATAGTGGACACAAAGAGCCACTCAAGGTGTCTTGAAAATATTTCACAACACTTATTAAACAGATATTGTGAATACAATATAAACCTTTTTGTATATTAAAGACTTCATATTTGAAATGTTTAAAATTTTTATGATAATAATTATTTGTTTCGATAATAAATCAATTTATGTACTTTTTGTTCCTTATTATTTATTGTAATAAATTTAAAATTTTATATTCATAATTTATAATTTTTTGTATCTTCTTATGTGTGTATATGTATATATATATATATATATATATATATATATATATATATATATATATATTAAAAAGTATAGTATTAACGTATTATTTCTGCAATCAAAAAATCATACGAAAATTTGTGATTTTTTCAATTTCAATTTAACAACTATTATAAACAACTGTCATTGACGACACCCGAAGTTATCATTTTAGCAGTAGTACGCATTGATATTTAACTTTGACATTTGATAAAACTTGTTATTATTACTTCGTTCATTATGAAACTGCTAATGAAAAAAAGCGCGTGTAAATAAAATAAGTAACTTTTATTTCTGGATAATCAGTCTGTTCAAATCGACAACAAAACGAGTTCATTTCAATAACGATTCATTATACGTAGAGAGATATGAAATATTTTCACAATCGTTATTATTTGAATTGTGTATATTAGGTCATATTGTTTATTTGTAATTACAATCTAATTAGGATTGGACATTCTGTTTGGACACATTTTTGTTGTTGAAATTGATTTTATATACTTTGAATTTTATTTCTCTGCTTTTTATATTAGGCACATTGATTGTTGATATAGATTTTTTATAAGAAACACTGAATAAGTTTAAAAGATATGTTTTTAGTGATTTTTACCTAATTTGTGGAATTAAATTATTTTATATTTAATTTGCAGGTTTATAATAGCTGATATTTAATTTTCGATAAAAACCTTACGTAATATTTTCTATAATTATGCGTATTCGTCTGTTGAGAAATAAAATATCTATTAAATGGCATATAAACGATATTTCATAGAATCTACAATTATTTAAACAGAATTTTCATAAATTGCAACTCTTCAGATCAATACACCACATCAATTGCTTATTTATAAACTTGTTTTACTAATCAACACCGTTTATAAATTTATTTACTTTGCTATAATCAGGCACAGATTTCACTGTTGTCTTTTACTTCTGAAAATGAAATTATATATATATATATATATATATATATATATATATATATATATATATATAAATCTTTCACGAATATATTTATTTTATCATTTAAATATATTTCTTGATTTCTTTCAATTACCATAAATATTTTGAATTTGTTTATAATAAGATCAGTCCCTTTGTCTTTTAATTAAAGTTCGTGATCATAATAGTTATTTATATAGCATTCTAATAATAACATTATTAAGTGTTCAGATATCAATATTTATTGAAGTGCTTGACAAATCTTACTATAATGAAAATTGTACTCAAATAAGAACAATATTAGACCGTTGTTGTTTTTACACGTCTGCAAAGACAATGTTATTTTGTATTTAATATTAAACATTTAATCGCTCTAATATATATATATATATATATATAATTATAATGTTTCTAGTTACTTCTGTAATCGGATTAAAACATTAATGTGTAGCTTACTTGTCTCATCGTAAAAACTTCCAAGTAAATGTGTAATATCTATTTCCATTTTAAAGTTATGGTATCTGAAATAAAGAGTTTTCTCTACTTTTTATTGTAATAAGAGTTTAATTGCTATGCCTTTGTTTAAATATCTGTTTTCATACTACATTTTTAACGAACTAATATAAAGTCAATTTTTATGGTAGCTTTTTTAAAATATTTCCATAGCTGTATTAAATATTTTATAATCAAAATATCTACAGGCAACCCTACAAAAATCGACAGTACAATCCAGTGAATTTTCGTTTTATTTTCCATTTCAATTGAAATGAGATTAAAACGATGTTTAGTGTAACGAACACACCTGCAACTGTCATTTATGTATTTTTTTTTCTTATTCACATATGATTACTCCTTCTAAAGATGGCAACACGACTACGTGTTGCGCAATAACCGGTATATTCTCTGATTATCATTTTAAAGTACAGCCTATTTTAAGATCGTATTTGCAACATTACTTGGAATAGTTTCATATATTTTTTTATTAACAGCATAATTGCTTACTACTACTATCAATTTATGTTCAGTTCTTTGTTAATATTGCCCTAAATTAAAATCGTATGTAGATAATATAAATAATTGATATTAATGTATCTAGAAATCAATAAAAATTGAAATACCGATTTTCATATAATAGGTCTCTAAAAATAACTTTAATTAATCATTGTTTGTAGTAAAACTTTCATTAATACATCAATTTGTTCTGTACAATATAATTTATAAAAAAAATTTTGCTGAATAGTCAAATATTAATTGTAAATAATTTTAAAGTACAAATATCAGTTTATAAATAAATTCAAATACATATCGTATTTAATTGTTTGAAGCAACATTTGGTTAACACTTTTCCACGAAAACTGATTTTAGATCAGGTATCTTTGTCAGCTTATTTTATTTAATTAAATGGAATATATCCGATTTAAAATTTACCTCCATTGATATTTTGAAATCTTACGTTTTTAAATAGTTGGATATTGGAAATTAAGTTCTTGGAAATTAAGTTCTTAAATATGATTCCCATAATTTAAATGCTAACATTGGTAAAAGTTACTAGATGGCAAATGCGATTTTCATTAATTTACATGAATTAAAATGATTTAAACTACTCATTGTTGAATATTCTATAATGGTCACGTTTTTGCGATATTATTCATACAATATATACATTATTTATCGTATAAATTTATCGGGAAATATACTAAATATTAATAATTGATACAGTATTAGAATTAATTTAAGTTTGGATTTTATTTCAAACATAAAAAAAGAATTCGTTATCATTTCTTTAAAAGTATAACTATTTGTATTTCAATTTTGTTTCAGTTTCCAGATTTATTTAATCATTACAAAAATTATCTTCAGAACAAAACAAATATATTCAACTCAGTATAACGCCCGCTTTGAAATCTAGTAAAAAAATGATATTAATTATATATTCATCAGATAGTATAACTTCTAAATGATCATTAATTCAAATAAAAATTCATTAGACTAAAAAAATAGGACCTTGTATATCCATCCTTGAAAGTTATAAGTAACTGGATTTACTGTTAGTTTAAAATTAATGTTTTACATAAATGTGAAATATTGGTTCTACTTTAATAAAATTAGTTTAAAAACTTACAGAAAAACTTCCATGCCATTTTACAAAACTTTAACGAATATATATATATATATATATATATATATATATATATATATATATATATATATATATATATATGTGTGTGTGTATATGTGTATATATATATATATATATATATATATATATATATGTGTGTGTGTGTGTGTCACCATATCTGTAACAGAATAGGAAAATGAATACAGCATAAAGAGTACTTGCTTAACATACGTTGAAGGTCATGTATAATAATGTCTTCGAACGAGTGTACATCATATGTATACATACAATAATAAAAATGAATATTTTAAATAGTAGCTAATTTAAATAAATATTTTGAAGTAAAGACTGGAATTTTACAAGATTCTTTTCAAATAAAATTTAAATCATTTCTTATACACATGTATATATATATATATATATATATATATATATATATATATATATATATATATATATATATGTGTGTGTGTG
The DNA here is from genome assembly GCA_034766995.1 of Acanthacorydalis orientalis. Taxonomy (NCBI): domain Eukaryota; kingdom Metazoa; phylum Arthropoda; class Insecta; order Megaloptera; family Corydalidae; genus Acanthacorydalis; species Acanthacorydalis orientalis. Next base: position 16,940,248 of record CM068324.1, on the reverse strand, counting down.
TGCTTGTGTGTGTGTATGTATGTGCATGTTGTGTGTGTGTGCGTGCGTGCGTGCGTGCATGTATGATTTCCAATTTTTTTTAAATTGTATTAAAAATACATTTACGTGATACTTTATCCAAAATATGAATATTAGTAATATAATTGTATTAAAAAGCATATTAATTTGGGAATGTATTTTTGATTGTCGTGTGATATTAGATTTTATTTGTTTAGATATAAAAATATACAAAATATATTAATATTTGCTTATGTATAAAATATGTTCCATGAAAAGAATTGTCACAATGGAATCGTTCTAATGAAATGATTCAACCATTCCTAGAAATGTATTCTATTTAAATTTTATTTAAATCTGTTTATTATAGTAATAGTATACGTAAAATAAGCATAATAATAATTATTCCTATATAAAATGTGTCGTTGCCAGATTATATACATCTTTCTTTTCATTACAAATAATTAACGTTATAATTGAGAACAGTAGTTGTTAACAGATTTTGGCGTATTTAAGTTAATTGTACGAATCTTTATTTCGGTATTCATGCATGGAATTAAAGTTGTAAATAAATAAACTATATTTAAATGTATAAAAATACAATTGTTATTCTTTAATGTATATTTATCTCTCTTAATTCAAAATCGTTGAAATTATTGTATTGGACAAATAACAAAAGTGAAAATGTACTCGCATGTATTGTAAAAAAAATAATTCGTTATTAATTTTTTATTTTCCTTTACCAGCCCATTACAGAATGGACATCAACAAATGTTGTAGAATGGATGGCTGCTCTTAATCTTTATACGTATGCTGATGTATTCAAATCAAAAGATGTTAAAGGCGTGGACCTATTACATCTCGATAAAGATAAGTTAATAGTAAGTATGGAAAAAATTTCAGTATATTATTCTCATTTAAAGTAATTTCAGATTTCTATTTTACAAAGATGAACTCGTTGAACTTAAAAGCATTTTTCCCGAGGACATATTTTAAAAAATAATTTTTATATTTTGTATTGTTTTACTTAAAAATAATTTACTTATATATATTTTATAAAATCAGTAAACTCAATGATAATATATTATTTGAACAAGTTATTAATTATTGCCGTAATGTATTACTACAGTTCCGTACAGTGCCGTAATGTAGTTTATTTTTTAATGAATAAAATGTATGAATTTTATTATATGTATATGTAGTATATATATATATATATGTATGTATGTATGTATGCGTGTGTGTTTGTGCGTGCGTGCGAGCATGCGTGCGTGCCTTAAGTACGTAATGATGACCCTATATTAAGTATTTTATTGAAATGTGTAATCATATGATTTCATGGTAGGTCAGTGTAGGTTAAATGTTAATGAAAAATGCTATTAAATTCTACAGATATCAGTAAATTACTGGTATTTTTAATACGTTGACAGATAAAGGCACTTCCAGGATTTATGCATTATAATGCATATTATATACATACACACACACACACACACACATATATATATATATATATATATATATATATATATATATATATAAAGCAATTATTAAAAAAACGTTTTCATTACTTGTTCAAAAAAACAAAGTAGTCGTTATTAAATACTGATTTATTCTAAAAAAAAATATTATTTCTTGTATATATTTTGGTAATAATATATATTTGATTTGTGAAATAACACAAAAAATGAAACTGAATATAAGCTGAACTGTTGAATAAAAAATTCGCATACATCGTGTATTTACAATTTGAACAAGAACCGCATTAAATGGGTTCATTTTTTAAATTAAGAAAGGCACACGGTTTATCATGAATGAAAAATATTCTATATTTATGAAATATTTTTGTTTTTTTTGAAGAAGCATTTGAAATAAAATATGACGCGTATAATTAATGGTTCAATTTCCATCGATGCCTTCGTGTTTTATGTATAATGCACGTTTTATTAGCTTATTTCAATATTTTTTATTTTACAATTATTGTGATTTTTTCAATATTTTAAATAATAACTATGTTTATGGTTTTATTTAGAGAATATATATTAATATATGGAACGTTTTTTTTAATCCTGATATTAATATATGGAACGTTTTTTTTAATCCTGTAAATCATTTAGTAATAAAATTTATTGTTAAATATTTTCATTTCTAATAATGATTTACGTGTGCGTGTATTTAATGTATGTATGTATGCATGCATGCATATATGCATATATATACATACATATATATATATATATATATATATATATATATATATATATATATATATATATATATATGTATATGAATGTATATAAAAAGAGTTGTATAATTTTAACTTGATAATTTATGATATTAAATTATTAATTTTGAAAGCTGCAGATTGATTGATTTTGGGTAAATGGTTATATTTCAAAATAGTTGGATATATATTTATTATATTGAATTGTAATTATTATTTTTTAAAGATGTTTATTTCATCTTATAGTCCTTTTTCACTTGCAGTTTTTTTATTAAATTCAAAAATTTAATTTGTTCTATTCAAATATATCTGAAAATGAGTTTTGGGTTTACTGAAACCAAGATGTTTTAGCAGTAATTTTTGCCAAACCTTTCATTTCAGATATAATAATAATAATATCAGTAATAAGTACAACGAATTCTGATTAACTTGTACCTGTTGATCTGATGTATAATTTAAATTTTTTTTATATACAAAGAATACTTATAAAATGAATGATTTGTTACATTTCCTTATAGAGTATGGGAATAAAAGATGAATTTCATCAAAATGCAATACTTGTATGCGTAGAAGAACTTTGTGGACAATCTAATTATAAAGAAAGTATTAGTTCGGTTCAGTTCTCTCCAACACCCGATAGGAAATCATCTTCAAATACTTTAACGAATGTTGCACCACATAACTTGATTCAACAAAGTTTTGGAACGTTAGAGCGTTGCCACAAATGTAATAAATTTTTAAGAGGGCTCTTTCATCAAGGATTTGTTTGTCAAGGTAACATATTTATATTTTTTTTTTATTATGTGGTACATATACAAATGATTATTTAATAGTGTTAAAAGTCCAATTATAGTCTGCAATTAAAAATTAATACTGTACTAATGAGAAAAACTTATAAATATTGTTCTTTTACAGATTGTGGAATTATTAGTCACAGAAATTGTGCAGTAACCGGGCTTGGTGCATGTATTCCTTATAATCATAATTCGTATGTTAATATGCAAGTAAAACCTATGTTTGGATTTGCGCTATGCGCGCAATTCAATCCACTTGAACTACCAGCCCCGTTAATTGTAAGTGGATATTGTTACATGGTTCCTGTACTTTCTTTTTTCAAAAATATTCAATAAATCTATTTGTTTAAGGTAATGAAATGTACACAAGAATTAGAAGTACGTGCTCGATCCAACACGACATTAGATTTATATAAAGTATATCGTTCAGCCCCTCCAGCAGATCAGTTTTCTGAATTAGTTCAAAAGTTTAATGGAGATCTATCAACTCTTCAATTAGATACTTATTCACCTCATTGTATTGCAAGCATATTAAAAAAGTTTTTACGTGAATTACCAGATCCTGTGATTCCTGTCCAGTTATATGATAAGTTTTTAGAATCAGCATGTATGTAAAATGATAAGCACATATAAATTAATCATTTCCAGTATTTCCATTTTTTTCTTTTTGTTAGCTATTCGAAATGATGAACAAAGTGCTGTTATTCTTCGTAGACTTGTTCTTGAATTACCAGCACCTCACAAATCAACGCTGCAACACCTAATGGCACATTTTTGTCGAATTTGTCAAATGCAGCATGCACGAAATCGAACTGAACATCCTTCTGTGTTAGTACAAGCGATCTGTCATATTTTCTTACGACCTCCTTGGGAACGAATCATGTAAGAAACTAATCATTTGTTGATGTGATTCAATATTAATGTTCGTTTATATTTTTTTTAGACAAGTTGTATACAATACCGAAGCGCACATAAAAATTATGGAACAACTTTTATTATATGGAGATTGGGGTGAAAAATTACCAGAATTTGCTTCAGCACCTGCTTTACCTCCTCGTAAAGGTTCTAGAATAGGAACAACGTATGGTTATCATGTAACGGCACTTATGTCTGAACTCGATATAGATAAAGAGAGTAAATCGAATATGGCCCTCATGGCTTTACAAGATGCAGAGTGGTATTGGGGAGATATTACTCGAGATGAGGTGAATGAAAAACTGACTGATACTCCAGATGGTACATTTTTAGTTAGAAACGCTTCGAGTAAAGGAGGAGAATATACATTAACATTAAGGAAAGGTGGTACAAATAAACTTATTAAAATTTGTCATCGGAACGGTAAATACGGATTTTCAGAACCATATAATTTCAATTCTGTTATCGAGTTGGTATCATTTTATCGCAAGGTGTCATTGGCTCAGTACAATTCAACACTTGACATCAAGCTGTTGTATCCAGTGTCTAAGTACAATCAAGAAGAAGAAATTACAAATACTTTGGATATTGATAAATTAGTTCAGAAATTCATTGAAATTAACAAAGAATACATGGTTAAGATAAAGACTTTTGATGAGCTCTCTGAGCAATTTTCCACAACAAGTAAAGAAGTTAACCTCAAAAGGCAAGCTTTAAATGCTTTTACAGAATCTGTTCACATGTTCAAAGAGCAAATTAAATTACATGAAAAATATCAAAAAGAAGCTCAACCTCATGAAATTAAAAGTCTTGATGAAAATTCTGACGTTTTGAAACAACGTTTGAAAAGTTTAGAAGAAAGCCATGAGCAGTTAGAAGAAAATTTAAAACAACAAATTGCTTACAATAAAACCCTAGAACGAGAAATGACGTCACTCAAACCTGAAATTCTCAATTTACTTCGGCAGAGAGACCGACATCAAATGTATGTGGATGTTATATTGTGTGATTTTTATATGTTTAATGTGTTATTTTATTTTTCAGTTGTTTAAAAGCAAGGGGTATGAAACAATCTCGTATAAACCAATTATTGCTGGAAGATGGAGAAGATGTTGGTAACTTAGAAAATGACATAGACACCTTACCTCACCAAGATGAATCTACGTGGCTGTTAAGGAAATGTTCTCGAGAAGAAGCTGAACGGCATCTACAAGGGAAACCAGATGGAACATTTTTAATTAGGCCAAGTAGTTCTGGAGAGTATGCTATGTCGATCACATGTAATGGAACTGTGAACCATTGCATTATTAATGAAACTGAACGTGGATATGGATTTGCAGAACCGTATAATATTTATGAATCATTAAAATCATTAGTTTTGCATTATGCTCAAAACTCATTAGAAGAACATAATGAAGATCTTAAAACCACTCTTGATTATCCAGTGTTTGCGAATAGACAAATTAATTAATGAATTTCTAACTATTGTATTCATTAATTTGTGACCTATAAGGTTTATTAAAAAAACCGGCTAAAAAGTTCATTTTATAAAACATATTTCATAAAAGAAAAAGTCTTCACCAGAATTTGACTTTTTTTTTTTACAAACCCTTAAAAGCTATTTAATGTAAAAAGTGATATCCATAATATTCTTATTATTTGTGAAGATGTTTCGTATATTTTGTACATAACTTGTGATTTAACAATTATGTAAACAATGTCTGTATATGTAACAGTATAAGTGGATGTATATATGTCCGTATGTGTGTATATATCTAAAATTTATATCTATAAAAATATGAACTATTAAACTAATTAGCACGGACCAATTTATGTGTTAACAAGATGATTTTAACTGTGATGAAAATATTAATTTTGTTTTCAAGAACTTTGTTGAAGTATACAAATAAAACATTTAAAACAAATTGAATACCTTCGATGTGGTCGATTGCAAGAGTGGGTTTGCACAAGCTGTTCATCGTTGGATGCTGACAGTTCGTTCCTGTGTTTCGTACGAATGAAAAAGATATAATGTGTGATATGTTGATCGATAGATAGTGGATTTACAAAAAAGAAAATTCATTGAAAATAATTTAAAACAGACATGTATTTTTACAATAAACACTTTCGTATGTTCACATCCACATACACATTTCTGAGTGGTGAGTGTGTATATGTGTATGAATAAATGTCTGAAAATGTGGTGTGTTTTTATGCGATTATGAATGGGTGAGTGCTTGTGTGTATACATACATATATATATGTATATGTGCGTGTGTGTGTGTGTATTCCTATATATGTATATATACGTGATGTGTGACTGAAAATTATTTTTAATAATTGGTTGATTTATAATTTTTTCAGTCAATGTAAAGTATAATCTTTAAAATATTATTTTCTGTTGATGTGTTAAAAGTACCTTTAATTCAGAATTATTATTTCAAAAATAATTTTTTAAATGGATCATGTACTATAAGTTAGATAGATGTTTATTAATAGTTCGTCAAAAATTGTGCATGCACATGAATCTAAACTGAGAGAAGTAAGTGTTAGTGTAAACCAAGTTCATATAAGAATACTTGTCATCGTACGTGATGTATATATGTAGATAGATGTTTGCATGTGCGTGCGTAACAGGTACGAACACATTATATAAATATATAAATAATTCATACGTGTTTAAAAGTGAAAGTGTTTGTGATATATTAAAGTCAATCTTGTAATTTTTAAATAATAATCAATTTATTAAAAAAAATCTATATTATATAATTGTGAACAATGACTTAAACAAAGCGGAGGTTGATATTTTATATATATTTATAATAAATAATATGTTAAAATCAGTGCACAAACATCAAATTGATAAACATGTATAATTGACTGTGATAATGTGACAACAGGAAATGTTTTGTTTTTTACATTATCGATCACATGGCAGTCTAATTTCATTTGCCGTGAATCATTGACCGTATCTCTGTATGCGTCTCGTCTTGCTCGGTCCAAATTTTATGTATGGGTCGATCGAGACCCATCTGCCATCGTGCTAAGTATTCACAGAGTGTAGCCTTGATGTTAGTCTGTTAATGATAGATATAACTGGTGGGTATCCCTGAAAACAAAGTTGTCAATATAAAATAGTTGAAAATTAAATAATCGGATGAAGGTTTAAGTATCATATTCGTTGTTCAGGAACAGAGAGAGACGCAACCCTTATATAACGATTGAAAATCTATCAGCGTAACTGTTATTTCGATGTCATTCGCCCGATTGAATCGATCGAGAAACATGTCTCCTCCATGTTTTTTTTTTCATTTGCTAGTTGGTATACGCAAATATACAATAGAAAATTTTAATGCTTGTTAGGTTTACAGATTGTTTTGTAATTAATTTCAGTAATTTATTAAATATATGCTACATTTATCTTATAGTAATGTTTCAGTTCTTCCAATATCATACATTATTGTTTTTCATGGGCTTCGAAATTATATCTACTTAAAAATTATTACAAAATATTTATTTTGAAAAATCATTATCCGCAAATCATTTATTTACGATATCTTATATATTATAAATATTATTTGACTCATTATCAATATTTATATAAGTCATCGATATTTATATAAATTAGTTTTGATGTTTTCATTGATGAATATTGAAATTTATGTAAAATTTTGCCTAAAGGGTTCACTTCCTAATGGATAGCTTGCTAAACAATCTTCCTCTTATGAGAAATAATTCAGTCATTAGTATTTACTTTCTTTTATCAATTATCATTGAGAGATCTGCAGGGAAGTGATCCTTTGAACCAAGAAACCAAATAAATATGTTAACAATATGATATGAATAATAAATTTATATTATATGTAATATTTTCATTTATTCATTGTATTCAATTGCACAGAATTTATGTTCACCTATCAATAGTTTTGAATTTTCAAAATCTGCAAATAAAATAAAGTATCAAACTTAACATTCTAAATATTAAAATCAAAATATTTATATATAAATCTGAATACCAAACCGCTATACTTATATACTCTGCAATAAAGAGTTTCATGTTTATGTTCTCGGAACAACAAGTCTGAGTACTTTCACCTTTTATCTATGTGTTTTGCTCTGAATATTAGTCATATAATAATAATCATAATACAGCAGCATGGCATAGCAGTTATTTTGCATAGTAACAACATAAAATTTTATTTCTCTATATAAGTAATTTATTGAGTGACCTTTTTATGGCCTACAATAAATTTAAGTCTGACTGATTTTTTTTAACTTTGGTAATCATATAAAAGAATTCAGTATGTGTCTATGTATGTATATGTAGATGTGTGTGTGTATATGCATGTGTGTGTATATATGTATGTGTGTGTATGTAATGTATATATATATATATATATATATATATATAAATATATGTATATATTGGAAAATAAAAAATGATTTATGGTTTATTTTATTATGTATGTGTACATACACACACAGATGCACACACACACACACACATATATATATATATATATATATATATATATATATATATATATATACACACACACACATACACACACACACACATACATATATGTATGCATAGAGTATATATAATTTTTATTTAATGGCATTACAAGTTAGATAACTGCTAATGTTTATGTTGGTACATATATAAAAGAAATTATATGTTCTACTAAAAAGTGTATTGTCTTACCAGAAATATATATTATATAATTACGTTACACATAAAAAGTGCTACTCTAGCATCTTAAAAGATATATCAATACATTTCCTGTAAAGGGAGTTTTGTTTAAAAAAATTAATAATCTTAAAAATTATGTGTACAATATGTTTTCAAGTAAATTTTTTTTAAATGAATTTGTGTTTACATTAATTTTTTATGTAATTCGAATACCACATGACCATTAAAAACCTTGCCTTATTTATTTTCGTTATTCAAACAGTTTTTTTTTTTATAATAAATCCATTCCAAATAGTCCAAAAACTTTTTATATAAAATCCTGAACACATTATATATTCAGTACGTATTTTGAATGAAACTGGTTTGTAAATATAATAAACATCATTCTAGTCACGAAAATTATAAAGTCATAGTTCATATCAAAATAATTTTTAATAATCGAAAATAGTTCATAAAACAGCTAGTAAAACGTTTTATTTCATTAATATTTAATAAGAAATAAATATTTTTACTTCTATGAAAAAAGGAATCAGTGATAAGGTCTTTCATTTATTTATTACTGCCAATGAAATAAACAGAGCAGTAAGTTCGAAAAATGTATTAATTTTTAAAAAATCCGATAAACTTGACCAATGGATATTTATTAATACATATTTTTTAAATATAAATATATTTATTATTGTATTCTATGCACGTGTTTATTTTTTTTAATGCGTATTGATAATTGAGAATGTATTAATAGTTGGTAACATCAAAAGAATCGTTCAAGAACTCTGAACCATTTTATTAGTTTTATTTGATTTTTATTAACGTAAGAATGTACCATTGCTCTTAATAAATATTTAAAACTTATTGCAAACAGTATTTGACCGAAAACCAACGTGAGAGATTTTATATATAACTGGTAATAAAATTTATGTAAAATGTCTTCTCTTCATTAAAACTACACAATCATTCTATTTCAAACCGCTTTTTCCTATTAATTACTGTTTAATTAAATGGATTCAAATGTTATCAAGGAGTTTGGTAGGTACCCAATATTTAATGATTTACAATGCGTAGCAAGTATGAAAAATCACACTGTAATCATTTAAATTTAATAGCAAAGAATAGAGAAATATAAAAGTGCATATATCGAACAAGATATTAATAGCAATGTATAGAGAAATATAGAAGTGCATATACTGAATAATTAATGCGATTGAAAACATATTTTTAATTAATTCAGTTATGTCACAGGTTCAGAATTGAAATATATTTCAAATCAACCATTCAAAATTCAAACAAAATTTTAGTTACGGTAATTGTATCAAATGTTAAACGAAATATAATAAAAAAAAATAGTATGTTAAGTTTGAATGTATGGTAAATATATTTGCACTACTCGTAATAACATAAATAATTGACTTTAGCAATAACGTTCTGATATAAATCATATATTATAATTAATTAATTTGTTAGATCAACATTCTTTGATTTTATGCATTGAAATTTAAAAACATGAAAATGAATGACTATACAGTAGTTATTTTTATTAAAAATATTGAATATTTTTCAAATAAAGAAAATAATTGCAATAATAAAAAGATATATTAACATTTCAAAATAGAATTGTGCAATGTATATAAAATTTTATAATATATATTAACACCTACTCTTATTTCAGTGCATGACTTTTGTTTCAAGGTTTGCAAATTCGCTGAAGAGCATTGTCATATATTGAATCTCGCCATTGGCGATAAACTCAGTTGACCAACGATGACATCACTTATCCAGTGTTATTTAAGTAAAGGTCTTTGAGTTTTTCATCTGTCGTTAAAAATACAATGGAAGTAATGTTAAAAATGTATGATTTGTTGTCTTCTGTGCAGTTTTTAATATTTAATATTGATTAAATTTGTACTGAAAGAATATTATATATATATATATATATATATATATATATATATATATATATATATATATATATATATACTATTTATATCTTCATTTATAATATTCAATAATACTGTATCGAAGTTCGTACAATGTTATTCAATTTAAATAATTATGATACGAGTTTTTAGTAAAGTTTATACTCTGGTAAAAATATCTAATCCTTAAAGAAAATATATAATGCAATTATACCATGTTTCAGACTATACATTTTTGTTGAATATTATATTTCATATTTTTGACTGTTAACAATGTAATAAAAAATGTTCGTTTGTTGAATGCATAAGGGTTGTTAAATATTATTACGAGAAAGGTCTGTGTAATACGTGTAAGATGTTAACTTTTTTTGAATGTAAGAGAAAAAGGTTGAGACACACTGTACAATTGCTTGTGTTGTGTGTGCCTAAAATAGAAAACGTTTGTCCCTCTTGTGCGAATGTTATCTCGTTCCTGTTCCTTGTTTCTATCAGCATCAGTTATTAAATAAAAAACAACACGGACACATGCTTAGACAATTTAACATTCTGTATCATGGTTTTACATGGACATGTGGTTTAATAGAACTGAGACAATTAATTCGATATAATTAATAGATATGTATGTGTTAAGAATTGTGTTTTTATTTTTGGTTGTTAATGCTGCAAAGGTGCAGATTAACAATTGTGATATCAGTAATAAAGCTGAACATTTCTTAGATTTAATTGTATCGTATAGTAATTCTCGAAGTCAAAACAATTTATTTAACAATAATGCAGATTTAAATATAATTAAACATACAGATAATATTAATAGAACAGAAACTTGTACTGTCTGGTATAGACAAGGTGTTGAAGCGTATCTCGATGAAAGATGGAATGATTGTGTTTCTAATATAGAGAATGCTATTAAACTTTATAACGAATATATAAAAACTCGTATTAATTGTCGATTGAAATGCCATATGGAGTCTGAAGAGTCAAATCCGTTATTGAGTGTAAACGTTGATGATATGCATTATTATGAAAAGATGTTAAAGAAAACGTTATGTTTTTTAAAATGTAGAAATAAACATAGTAAACAGATGCCACCTGGATTTGAATTATCTAAACAAGCTGAAAAAATATTCGATAGTAAAAAACCATATGAGTATTTACAAATATGTTATTATCAAGTAAGATATCTTTTTGAATTTAAATTATAAGTTAACAATACAATGAGCCATTATAATTATATTAAAAAAAATCAATTCATTATAGTTCAATACATATACACCATTAAAAATTTTTATTTATTATAACATTTCATTTGAATTGTAATTATAAAATCGTAATAATAAATTATTAAATTTAATATCAACAATCGACATAGAGTATTACCATATTTAACAGTTTTGAAAATTTTATATAATTTTAAATATAAATAAATAAAATATATTAAAATATTGCTAAAAAATAAAAATACAATGTTGTACTCATGAAAGAAATGCAATTTTATTAAACATTTATAATAAGTTTATAAATAGCATCTCATTAGAAGAAAATGTTATCTTTAAAATAATCACATTTAAATAAATTATTATTTTCATTTTTATTTCAAATAAAATTAATTAATTAAATTTAATACGTAATCTTTAATATGTATTTGTAGGTCATAATTTGAATCTGATCTTAGATGTGTTATTATTTAGTGATAAAAAATCGTATACAATTTGTTTTCGTATAGAAAGTTTCAAAAATAATTTACATGCACATACATATGTGTGTGTGTATATATATATATATATATATATATATATATATATACATATATATATATATATATATATATATATATATATATATATATATATATATATATATACATATATATGTATGTATGTATGTGTGTGTGTGATTAAAAGAACAGCGTATTTATTTTAATTATGATTTATTCTTTTTATGATCTTTGTAAAGCATTACAAATACTATATGTATCATTTATACTGACCACTTTTTGACATAATTTATGATCTCATCATTAAGATTTTAGTTGTTTAAAGTGTAATTCTATTTATTCAGGACACGTCATTCTTTTAATTAATTATGTAAAAAGATAATATTCATTAACATTAATTTCAATCTTTGTAATATATATATATATATATATATATATATATATATATATATATATATTATAATAAACAGTGTTTTCTTCAAAGCTTGAAGAATTTCTTTTATTATTTTGTTCGTAAATAATAGATCCTTTTTAAACAATTAATTCAAAAATAAACTCATCTCAGTCAATAAATTATGATATAAAAATATATTAATCTTTTAATATTTGGCAGTTTTTACGATGTTTGAAATAATATGAAATCAAATTAACATTCTTGTTAATTTTAATTCTAATCATATCACAATTTCCTATGAAACATTTCAATTATGTACATGTATATACATATACATATATATATATATATATATATATATATATATATATATATATATATATATATATATATATATATATATACTAGATGAAGGCCTCGTTCAAAACTTTCCCGTTCAAATTCAGTTCCTCTCTTTTCTGTAAATTTTCTTATGTCGTTATCCCATCTGTCCATTGGATTTTTTCTGCCTTTAAATTTTTTTTAAATAACTTCTCTTGTCCACCGATTTTCTTTTTCACTTGCAATATATCCTGCCTATTTCGATTTGAAACTTCACTTTTTTTTCTTATGTCTGTAATTTCAGTTTATTTGCGTATCCATCCTAATCGTTTCTTATCTCTTGTTATTTATATATATATATATATATACGCGTCAAATATATAAATCTAAGTCTAAAATTATTTATCAATAAGTGCAGTATAAATATATAATTAAGGTCAATATAATAACAGAAATTAAAAGTTAAAAATTTTGAAGTAAGACTGCTATAGAGTAACTTTATTTAGATCGACGTTTTATCAGTAATTTTTTTATTAATTTTAGTCCTATATCAGTTAAGTCATCAGAATCATATATTATCAGGTTTTTTTTCTGAAGAAAATAACATTTTTTTCTACATAATTACATTTTTATACGATTAAATTTTATATGTATTACATATGTATCGTGTTTAATAAACTTGTAATTATTAATCAATCTTAAATTCAGAATGAATGATTATTTTGAAAAATTAATATTTTTTGAATCGTAAAATATTAATTGTTATGTGTTCTACCTTTAATAGTTGTCATATGATATGTTGTTGTTTGTAATAAAATATTTATGTTTTATTTTTACATCGTATGATATTATAAAATATATAAAAGTATTTCTCTATATACAACATTTGAAATAAAAGTTTGATAGTATTTATTTGATTTTATTTTTCCTGGTTTTCCAATACCATTGATTACAACGAAGCGAATACTGTTTATTGAATTATAGGCAAGAAAATATCTTCTTGTCTGACTTTGTGTATAAGAATACTATTTTCAATTGTATACTTTTTAAATTGGCAAACGTTTCATTTGTAATATTTTATGAAAAATGGTAATAATTCAGAACTACATATAAAATATAATATACAGTACATTTGAAAAATAATTGAAAATTTATACTTTTTTTAAGAAGATTATAAACATTATTGTATATATCAGCAATGACTACATCGAGACTCGCGACCAGCATGCAGTTCTTAAAAATAATGTTTTATAACTGATAATTAACAACCATCACCTGAAATATGTACTATTTGTTTTTATAACTTATTTGAGATATTTTTGTGGTACTGTATGATAGTACAGTTGATAATTAGGTATTTTTTTTTAAATATTACAAACATTTTTTTTAATAATTATGTGTAAATCCCTTGTTTATATTGAGGCTGTTAAAAGTCGTCTAATTAGTTTCCCCAAGTATATACATACTGTAACCGTAAAATTTATTAATATATGAATTCATTTAGTTTTTAATAGATATATTATTTTCATGAATAAAAGATCTATATTAATATTTAACTAACATTAATACATTTTCATATATAATTATTTATTGTTTTAGATTAAAGAGTATCAAAAAGCTGCTTCTGCAGTATTTACTTTTCTTGTTTCCAACCCAGATCATACAGTAATGTTGGATAATTTACGATATTATTCAAATCTCGAAGGTGTTGATACTAAACAAATTATTAATTTTGAGACGGAGGTTTGTTCTTTTATAATTTATTTGTTCAAGTTAATTATATTATTATATACTATTTTATTTTATATAATCATAAATATTGTAAATAAATTCAAAACAATTCATTATTTACTTCAATAATATTGTTCTCAAAATTGTTAATGTTTATTATTATTATTAAAATTCGGTTGTATAGAACTGTCTTTTACAACGTTCTGTCTACATCTTTAATTAAAAAGTAATTTTATTTATTTCAATACAAATACAAATTATATAAATAATGTTTTTCTGTATTCAGTTATGTAAAAATACATTATAGCATTTATAAAATAACTGATCAGAAATATTAGTCCTTAATAACGAATCTCTGCTGAAGATAAAATATAAGCAAAATATATTTTGACTTATGTTGCATGTAATATACTACGTCTTTCTAAAAACATATTTTTGTAATAAAAAGTAATGTTTAAAAATTTAAATATAATTTCAAGAATACCTGTAACAGCAATTATTATTATTTATACATTAAACTATTTTAAAAAATGAATATAAATACATAGATTTTTCCCTGAAGGATTATGTATATATGTACGTTCATGGCGTGAATGCATATGAAAAAGAAAATTGGGAGGAAGCTGTTGCATACATGGAAGAATCTTTACTATCACTAATTCAAGCTGAAGAAAGATGTCGTATTAATTGTGAAGGACCTTTTGATCATGGGTGGTTTCCTGATTTCACAGCATCTATTGCCAGTGAGATTGTTTATTAAACACTTTATCAATAACATATGAAAATAAGTATTATTGAATAAAGTTTAATTGAATTTTCTTTAAACCATATAACAAAAATGGCTTTTTCTGATTTAATATGTATACTAATTGTATAATTATTTTTTTAGATCACTTTACATATTGTTTAAAATGTAAAAGACTCTGCCCTTTAAAACTAAATACATTAAATGGCGAAAAACATGACGATTTATTACCGAGTCATTACCATTATCTTCAGTATTCGTATTTTAAACGTAATTATCCATTGAATATCGTAAATATTTACGTGAAATTAGTCTTAATACATTTAAAATTTCCAGTGGGTAAACTTCAAGCAGCATGTGAAGCAGTTGCAAGTTATTTACTGTTTTTACCACTTGATGACATAATGCTTAGTAATAAAGATTACTATATACAAAGTCCTAAAGTTCAACCAGAATATTTTATGCCTAGAAAGGTATTCATTAGTTAGAATATATTTTTTTATACAATAATATTTCGTGTATCTTTATATAGGAAGCGTTATATTATATTCAAAGACAAGAGTATGAACAAGCCCTTTTAAGATATATTGACGCGGAATTTGTTTTTGGAAAAGAGACTAATACAAAAGCTGATGCTATTCAGGTCAGTAATAATTAAATTTATATATATATATATATAAAAGGAGATTCAATTAAGGCTTCCACATGAAAGTAATAAAAAAATCGTAAAAATTAAAAATCACGTTATTTTTAATTTTTGTGATTTTTTTAATATTTTCATGTGGGAGCCTAAATTGAATCAGCCTATAGTATATATATATATATATATATATATATATATACATATATACATATTATACTAAATAATATCGTAGTAATAATCTATATTATTGTGTTTAAGGGTTATATTGGTTTATTTCTTATTTAGATAAATTTTATGTTGGCTGTTATTAAAATTTTTCACATATGCATTTATATATATATATATATATATATATATATATATATATATATATATATATATGCATTAGCGATCGATATTGATTGATAATAGTGTAGAATTATGCTTACTAATCAATTGTAATCATTTTATTTTCATGAAAAAAAAACATTCAATGTGTATTGTATTGCTTACTGACTATAAATCATAATTTATTTTTAAAAACATGTATTTCACATTCATTCATTGTTTTTATCTTCCATAGGAAAATCAAATTACGTTTGATATTGTAATTCGTTTGAGATTCTTTTCATTCTAAGAAATCCGTTTTTTGATAATACACACGATGAAAAGTATTGAACAAATTTGAAAAAATATAAATCGCACGTACTCTAATTATTTTACAAATATATACGGCGTATTTTGATCCATCATCGAAATGTTCAATTATTAATAATCCATTCGTCTGTTCACAGGATTCCTCCTGACTATTTCGTTTCGTCATAGCACGGAAAATGTAACACTTTGGTGATTTGCTGTGCGCTCAAATGTACTGCCTCTAATGTGCCAATTTAATGCATTTTGTCTTCAGTTAACTAAATTCATACAATATTGGGACTTACTTTACTTATCTATTGCACACTGCATGATTATGCACTTTACATTGCTGTGCATTTTACTTGCAATTGAAGTCATTGCTTCCTTGAAAATATCATGCATCTAGTAAAATATTTTCGCGATAATTAATTTTTATATATGATTCTAAAATTAGTAATAAAATAAGCATGAATATTAATTCATTCATGAGTACTTTTAATAAATGCAATGATTATTTCTATTCTGTATACTTCTGCTTTAGGTGTATTTGCTTTTCATAAATGATTCTACAATATAGATGAGATCATAATTTTCTGTTACAAAAAAAATACGATCGATAATTATTCGAATCAATTAAGATTATATGTATTTGAAAGGCAAAATATATGCACGTATACTATTCAATAAAAGAAATTGAAAATATATATTTTTCACTTTCGAAAAATACAGTTTTGAATGTATTTTTTAAGGTAATATTTTGCAAATAATGAGAATATTCACATATTATAGCGTGATTATCCATTTATGAGAAATCGTAATTTAATTAGTATTTTATTTGATTTGAAATATTGTATCTATTTAGTTAACATTTTCAGATAATATATTAAAATAATAGTCAATCATTTGAGTGAAGTTTTAAAATGTTATTATCCTTAGTAAATACGTTTAATATGTTTTGAAAACAGTTATTGTAATGTTACATTTTTTGAATTATATTTCTATATTTTGTAACATAAAACGAATAATTCCCTTATTATATTATGTTGTAATCTTCTTACATTCATTAACGCTGTTCTTTAAATAAACAAGAATTATTAAATAGCTTTATAATATTTAAAAACATAAACTTTAGTATTTACATTTTAGCAGTGCCATAAAATTTCGATAAAAAATCGTATAAAAAATACACATTGTTAATATTATTATTATTTCGGAAAAAATCCTAAATTCGTATTTTTAAATAAATATAGTTGATTTATATTCAATGGAAATATTTTTTTATAAAAAAATGCATAATCTTTCATGATTTTTTTTATTTTATAATCATATAATAATTGAATATAGATTTTACATTCCTAAGAAATTATGTTTTTTATGGCTTGTTACTACAAAATGATATGACCAAATATATCTACTGTGATTGTAACACATTTTTAGTGTGATCATAAATATATTTTATACTACTAATTTTTCAATAAATAGAAATAAATATTCACAGAAAAAGTATTCATAAATGAGTGTTTATTTAAAACCCTAAAAATACGTAAAATGTACATACATAAATTGACACACACAAATAATATATATATATATATATATATATATATATATATGTATATATATATATGTATATATATATATATATATATATATATATATATATATAATATTCAAATGTATTAAATAAAATATTTATTTTTTTAATTTACATATTTTTGAAATTGAAATTTAAATCTTGAAGTTGTTTCAATTTAGGATCATGTTTGAAAAACAATTTTCGTTTTTTGTACATTTATGTGAATCATTTGGTAAAAAATTAAATTAAAGATAATATTTTTTTTAAACTTTAAATACACGTACAAATGTAGAGAATTTAATTCGTTTTACTTAGATGATAAATTTTCCTGAAATGAATTTCTAATGATTTAAAAATAAAAATAAATTTGGAAAAAATAACTAAATGATTTTCGATTTTAAAATCTAATTAATTTTAATTGTTTAGGATGAGATTTGAGCTTTTAATTTGTTTCATTTTAATTTTGAAAATGAAATCAATATATAAGAAATAAACAAATAAACTATTTAAATTTATTAAATTAATAAAACAACTTGATATTATGATATGTTTTTAATATTAAAGTTTGATTGAATAGAGAGTATATAATCATAAAAATACTAGTTTATAAAATTTTAATATTATTTTTATAGAACTGTTATGTAGTAAGTAAAAAAGTTATTGATTTTAAGTGGCTTCAACAATCTCTTGCATCGTTTTACATATTTTTATTATAAGTTTTAATTAGAATCATGATATTCTTCCTTATATTATATTACTTATAGTTGAAAAAGTATTATATTTGCGTCAGCAAATTATTTTTTAAGATTGTTTTTGATGTTACCTCAGTTTTAAAAATAAACGATTAAGAAAATTAAATATAGTGTAGCTACTTCACAAACAAATAACATTTTCAGCTTTTCTGCAAAATCAGATCTAATTATTAACTATAATTCGTATAAAATATATTCATTTATCACAAGAATAACATTTAAAAAAAACATTGAATGAAAGCGATTTGATTCGTTTGTTTATAAGATAAAAACAAATCAATTTTAATAATAATAAGATATTAATTTCATTAATTACTATTACAGTTAGATTTAAATAAACCGCTTTTTTATGAAACATCAGAAATTCTTGAAAGAAAACAAAATAAAAAATTAAAACAGCATTCATCTCAATTTATGTTTCAAGAAGTATCAATGAAGAAAAAAGCGATAGAAAATTTACGTAAAATTGGTGAAAGAAAATTACGATTATTGAAAAAAGAGAATCAGCTTAACGGTACACAACGTTTTCTAGCTGATGGATATGCAACTGATGAAGAATGTAAACAAATGGTTCAATTAGCACAGGTTCGTTGTTTGACCAAAAACAGTTTTTTTCTCGAAAAACAATAGATTATTTTCTTCCTTTGTAATTTAATATCATATAGGTAGCTGCAATTAATGGGGATGGATATTTTGGTCATGTTTCACCACATACAAATATGGAGACCATTTCTGGATTAACTATAGGAAAACTGTCCCTACTCGTGTATTTAGGTTTCTTATATCCAGAATATCTTGATACATTAATGAGAATAAGCCAAATTGCGAAAGATAGTGTAGAACGTTATTTCAATTTGAAACAAAAATTATATTTTACATTTACACATCTTGTTTGTAGATCAGCTTTATTCAGTAAGTATATTTTCAAATTATTACTATATATATATATATATATATATATATATATATATACATACATACATAAAATTTTCACAAGATTTCTTTAGGAAATGCACAACTCTGTAATGTTAATGTTCAGACAGTTCTCACTAGATGTTGACAAATTAAAGTACACAAGTTTATAGTAGATTGAAATGTATCCAAAAATATATTTCGTCAAAATGTTGTAATGAATACTATAAATATTGTACACGTATATTTTCTTTATGAACATCACCATAGGCGTACTCTTATTGACTGAATAAATATAATTATAAACAATTTCATATACATTTAGTTGTTGATTAATGTTACAATTCACTCTTCTTCCTGACACTAGATTTCATGTTCTAATATTAGTGTATTTAATATTTTCACAGTGTAGATATAAAATAAATTAATCAAGTTTAAAAATAAAATAAGGAAAGAAAATATTTACACATATTTATTTTTAATTACTTGCGTGTATTAAAAAAAGATTCTGTACAATAGGAATATTATAAAGAAGATAATTAGAATATTATCTAGTGATATAAAATAAACTGATTAATGTTTGTTATTGAAATTGTTCAGATCATAATAATTGCATTTATAGGTATATACAAATTTAAAATAATGTAAAAAATATTTATATTTGTATGTATATGTGTATGTATGTACGGATTAACTATTTTCTCTTCAATGAATGAGAAGTGTGAAAATCTGAAATGTCATAGATAATGAATTTGAATCCAGGTATAAAACTATACCGAATTAGAATTACGTTTTTTCGTGTTCAGAATTAAATTAAGGCGAAAAAGGCCATACGTTTTTGAAAAGTTAATTGAATGTAATTATCTACTAAACTGATCCATTTAAAAATATTTGTTATAAAAAATATTTGATGATTAGAATTAACTTACGAAAATATATATATATATATATATATATATATATATATATATATATATATATATATAGAGAGAGAGAGAGAGAGAGAGAGATAAATTAGTATAGAATTATTAAATTGTGACAATAAGGTTTTTAAAGAATAAAAATAATACATTTTATTATAGCAGACATAATTTAAAAAATATGTTAGCAATATGCACTCAAATATATTCATGAATATTCAAAAGGAATTTGTATTACAAGAGATTTATACACGTACATCTGTATATATATATATGCATATATGTATATATATATATATATATATATATATATATGCATATATGTATATATATATATATATATATATATATATATATACATATATATATATATATATATATGTATGTATGTATGTATGTATAGATACGAGTGTGTATGTATACTTATATGTTCAGAAGAGTTCAAAAGATTTTATCACATCTTTAAATTATATTCGATGAAGGTGTTTTCATAAATGTAATTATCTTCTATTGGATTAGCTCGTTCAGACTTTCGTATTTTTAGATTCGCACAAAAATCGTACAGATTTGAGCCACGCAATTCATGCCGATAACTGTAATTTGGAAGATGACGGTGAGTGCTTCAAACAACCGCCAGCTTATGTTTGGAGGGATTACAGTGCTATAATATATTTGAATGACGATTTTGAAGGCGGCGAATTTATTTTCGCTGAAGACAAGGATGCAACTGTCACACAAGTAAAGTCAATATATATATATATATATATATATATATATATATATATATATATATATAAATTTTTATTGTTATTATTAAAAATGGCTTTTATTTCATATATATATATATATATATATATATATATATATATATATATATATATATATGCGCGCGTAATAATATTATGTGTATTATACGTAAATATCATTTATTCTACTGATTTTTAATTGCAGCTTGTTATATTAAAATATTATTTCCATGTAATGAGGATTATTTTTTTGTAGAACAAAACATGTTTTCCAAATCATTTCATGCAAATTATGAATTTAATTTTATTCATATAAAATTTAGTTTTGTTTGCTTCACTGAATCAGTCTTATTAAATTCATTATTATATTTTAAATTCATCTCCACAAATTGAAAATTCTACATTAAGTGTTATATGAATATATTTTATTCATATTTATTTTCAATTCAGAAAAAAATTTTTTCATTCGTATATATTAATAACAAAAACATGATTCATATATATATATATATATATATATATATATATATATATATATATATGTATATATATAGTAGCGGGTGCACTTTTTTCATCCTAAGAGAAATGGTATATCTAACGAATTAAATCACTGTAAACACATACACACGCACACATACATACATACATATATATATATATATATATATATATATATATATATATATATACATACAAATGAAAGAAACATTTCTTAATTATTATGAACTTGCTTTACCGCAATACAAACAGATAAACCATTATCTTTGTATGTTTGGCTCTAATTATAGGCGACGTTAAACTTTTCATTATATAAATTGATGGGGAAAAATATTGATAAATATCTTTATTAGTGAACTGGTTGTGTAAATAGGCACAGCTATGATTTTATATTTCATTCTCTTAACAATATTAAAGCTCATATGATGAAAGCTTAATCGTAAACTTATCTGTTGCCAACTGTATAGTCATTTAAAAACTCTTTTAAGTTTATAATGGTTAACTCGATTGAAAGTAAGTATACAATTTAAAAATAAATATTCTTTTATCGTTTAAAATTTTAGAATTACTATCACAAACATATATATATATATATATATATATATATATATATATATATATATATATATATTTATATACATTTGTGTGTTTAAATATATGTATGTTTTTAATTTTATTTCGGTTAATGTGACAGTTTTATACGAAAATAATTTCTTTTATATTAATTTCATATTTCACGAATAGTAATAATATTACATACATACATACATACATATATATATATATATAATCATTATATATCTGATTTTTTTATTCTCGTTTCATATGCATGGTATCAACAAAAATACCATTGTGAAGAAATAATGTTTTCATAACCAAGGAAAACTTTAAAAAGTTAAAATAAAATTAAATTTAAAAATTTTTATTGTCATCGGCGTACATTATTATATTAGTATTTTTGATAGAAAATAGTCTGTTTAATTTTTTTATTTTCATATAATGTAATAGCAAATTGATTAATTCATCAAATAATTAATATTCGTGACAAATAAAGTTGAAATATAATTATATATGGACAGTTTCAAAAATAGTAGTAAATAATTACAGTATTTATACTATACAAGTATTACTTGTACCGAATTCGTTGTCATAAATCATTTATAATTTCGAATTAGAAAAGTTTTATTTGAATTAATATTTGTTTTAAAGAAAAAAATAACCGTGAATGATAATATAAACTCAATATTGAAGTCTATAATATCTATCAACGTGACGTTCATCAATATCAAAATTGTTTGTTATTTTAATATTTAAAAAAATGAATTCTTTTTATAATATTTATTTGACAAGAATAAATCAGTTAAGATTTATATTATGTATATATATATATATATATATATATATATATATATATATATATATATATATATTATACACATGTGTGTATGTGTGTGTATTTCTATTTGAGAAAAGGAAATAAACACTTTTTAAATTTTAAAATACAAAAAATTCATATAGAAAGAAAGAATCTGAAAATGACATTGATTATCGTGTTACCATATTTTAAAGTCCATAAACTTAAAACATTGTTATTTCCACTACGTTGTGAATTAACATCATGTTTATTTAATCAGTGTGTTCACAAAACTGGAAAACTTATATTATCCACTGTCGTTTAATGTTTCTATTTCCTTATTTAGAGCTCTGTTAAACCATCCTGCGGCCGACTAGTAGCATTTTCATCGGGAAAAGAAAATTTACATGGAGTAAAGGCTGTGACTAGAGGAACTCGATGCGCACTAGCACTATGGTTCACAA
This sequence comes from Acanthacorydalis orientalis, assembly GCA_034766995.1. Taxonomy (NCBI): domain Eukaryota; kingdom Metazoa; phylum Arthropoda; class Insecta; order Megaloptera; family Corydalidae; genus Acanthacorydalis; species Acanthacorydalis orientalis. The sequence goes on along the minus strand of CM068324.1, from coordinate 16,916,324 downwards.
ATGATTTCCAGCACTCAGAGGTCGACTGGAATATTGCAAAAGTTGTACTCGAACAGGTATGGTTTCTATATTAAATATCGATTAGCTTTTTTCATCATCCTTAATAAATTGTATTTATTAAAAAATATGTCAAGCGAAGCACTGCAATATCTAATTATGTAAATAGTTCTCGTAATGCAAATATTTTACGTTTTTCAAATTGTCGATTTATTTTTTTTAATATTCAAGATAATTATTTCCTCTGTATATTTACTTTAAATATGTATATATATATATATATATATATATATATATATATGACTGAATGAATTTTATTTTCAACCGAATAATAGGTTATACCATAAGATTCTGGAATATTTTACATATTTTATAGGAAGGAGGACGACATTTATTGTAAATTTATTTAACACTCTTCATTGATTAATAAGGCAATGTTTTTAACTAAGAAATGAAACCTATTTAACGTTAAATGAAGTAAAAAAATCATTTTTACTTTAAAGAAAATATAAACTATCCTTTATCTCTTGAATGAAGCGTCTGAAATCACATACAGATATAAATCTATTTATTTATTTTGAATTCTTCAAAGTATATCCAAATTGGTGAATCAATTTATGAGACATATATATATATATATATATATATATATACATATGTGTGTGTGTGTGTGTGTATGTATGTGTGTATGTATGTGTGTATGTATACATATAATCATTATATGTTTGTTACAAATATGTTATAATCTGAGTAGGTGCAATAATTCCATCATATACATCACGACTAAATATTCCTATCTATACTAATATATATATATATATATATATATATATATATATATATATGTATATATATATAGAGAGAGAGAGAGAAGAAAATATACTATATAAATTATATTTTGTATTTGTTTTTGATATTTTCAGAATGTAACATAATTATTGATTTTTATTTTTATTAATAGGAATTCGTGACCGAAAGAAAAACTTTTTTATACAGTATTATTATCTAGATGAGTGAATTATTACTTGTTTAAATATATAATTATTATCAATATATTATTAATATTAAAAAGTAAATATTTTTATTATGACAAAAATTTTAAATTCTGTTATTTAGTATTACAAGATTCTGCTCTGTAATTAAATCAATGATATGAAAATTATCAAATTATAAATACTTGATGGGTTTCTTAAATATGATATATACGTTGATATTGTCTTATTTCTATACCTTTGGGCACATACATATAAACAGATGCTATTTAATCAGATATCACTTACTATTTACTATGCTTATTGAAAATCAATGTTTCGCTGATCGTACTCATTTTTCTCTTAGTCATTTTTTCAATAATAGTTACCAATATTGATTTCCTTGCTTGATTAACTTCAGTAAGCCAGTCTGTTTTTTATATTTATTTCATTTGTTGATAGAAATTTAATGTGTATAATTGTAGGTATAAATAATATCTTATTGTTAATTCGTTAAAGAAATAGGTGAAAAATATGTTTATATTTAATTTATAAATAATGGTATTTCAAATAATAAAATATTTTTAATTTACATATTATGAATAAAATGCATATCATTTAATACCAATATTTTTTATGCAATAGTAAAACCACGAGAAATTTAATTATTTTTGTTCATTTATATAGTATATATAATATTAATGTATTTCAATAATTAGTATACTCAGAATGACAAGTAAATGGCCACTAATTAATATCAAAATTGATCAATATTCGATTGATTCTGAAAATAGAACTAATTTGTCGTTAATTATAATTAAAATATATAACTGATGATTCAGTGATGTACATAAATGTATCTATTGCATAAAAGACGATTCTAATTATTTCATATTAAATTCATGTTTGATGTAATACTTATCAAATGTCCACTTTGAATTATTTATTCGATATATATATATATATATATATATATGTATGTATATATATATATGTACATATATATATATATATATACATATATATATATATATATACATATATATATATATATATATATATATATATATAAATAGATAGCTATTTTAATTATTGTGTTCTTGAATAATATTAAAACATTTCTCATGTGATGCTATTATCTGTCAATCCAATTTTACAAAAGTTGTTTTTATCGTTCGTGGTTAACATTTCTGTTTTATTTTTTATTCATTTCGGCTGACATCTCTACAGTATGCGATTAGGTATAAATAGTGAAAATTGACCATATGATAAAAAAGTGATTAGTTTTTTCATACTAGTCACGTTTCGTCAGATCAAATTAAAATAATTAACGAATATATAAACATTATTTAATTATGTACATCGAATGTATGTATGTATATATATATATATATATATATATATATATATATATATACATACACACATACATATCAGAATAATATTCTTTAAACTTATATGAATTAATTATTAATAATTAAATTTGTTTTTAGGTGCTAAACAATGGAAATATTAATCAAAATATAATAGATGCGTTTGGTAATGACCTTTAATTGAATTATTATATATAAACCCTTGTATTTCTTGAATAAAAGAAATCTATGTAGTTTTGTTCAAGACTTTCCATATATACATTTATTTTATCAGAGAAACAGATTATGAAAAAAATGTATTTATTTATTTACGTATTAAATATTAATTATTTCGATTATTATTTATCTATTTTTGTACAAAGAAAATTAATTTATTTAAAAAAGTAATTTATTTTTTTCAAAATACAAACTAAACTTGAAGACTCGTAAATGTTAATAATTTTGTATCTTTTTGATTTAATTTCAAATAACCTCATATTTCAATTTTTATTTAAAATTAACTTTAATATATATATATATATAAAGTGTCTTTCAGTAGCAATTTGTTTTAAATTATTTGACGTACGTCGAAAAGTTATATACATCAAAAGCTACTTAAGAAATTAAAGAAATGTTTTTACAATCTTTTATGTGTAGATTCGTAATATTATATTAATAGATTGTTTGTATTTTTATGTATAAAAAAATAAAAAAACTATCTTTGATGTATAAATTATATAAAAAACTAATTTGTTTAATTCTTTGCAAATGATTGTGATTTTATATTTATAAGCGTTAATAAATAAATGTCGTTTATTTCGAATATCAAGAAGAATTTATTTATATCACTTTATTTTCATTCCGCTCATTTGATAAGTAATGATTATATTTTTATCGTTTCATAATTCATTCATATTTAGAGTGTTTAGTTTTATTATATATATATATATATATATATATATATATATATATATATATAAGTGTATGTGTTTGTGTATGTACATTTAATATAGTGAATGAATTCAATTAAATATTATCGATTTTGTTTTTACTACAATTGAAACATATTTTTTTATTACAAAACGTATAAAATATTAAAAGTTCGCGTATAATATTTTTTCCATATTTTAGGTATTAATATAAATTCTAGGAATTTTCAGTTAAATTTATGTAAATATTTTGAACAGAATACTAATAATGAAATGTTATTTTTTATTTAATAAAATATTAAAACGTGTTTTATTAAATATTTTTTTAATTGTAGAAGTTAACTGTATCTCTTTTTCTAGCTATTAGTTATTTTCATATACATGAACAATATGCAATCAATTGTCTGTGTGTGTATATATATATATCCCTGGTCATTTTTATAATATAATACACAAAATTTTCATTTTATATGTATGTTTTTGTAACTGTACATTTGTTTTTATTCTTGCTGCGATATATTTATTTACAACAATAAAAGTTAGGCAACATTCAAATTGGTTTTAAAAATAAATTAAGAAGTATATTTCTTAAAAGAGGATGGTTTGTAACAGTAAAGTTTTAAACAGATTAAAGGAATTAATCATAAAAAAATGTGATCAAAAGTGGGTTAATAGGAATTCATAAAAAAGTGTGAGCAAATGCATGGAATGGTGCTTATTTGAACGAAACCCTTCGATATTTAAATCAACGATTCCTTGTAGAAAATTCCCTGATTCTGTTTGAAGAAAAAAGTATTTTATCAATGTATACAAACAGTTCTTACTTGCGGCTGCGAAACGTCGGTGCTTAACGCCAAATTTATTCAAAAACTCCAACCACATCACAGAGAAGTATGGAAAGATGCATTCTGTGGATGACAAGAAGAAATAGGAGAAGAATAGAATGGATACGAAAACAGACAGGAGTCACAGATGTAATATAAAAAGTAAAGAGTCTGAAATGGAAATGAGCGGGACATGTTGCAAGAAGAGAAGACAAACAATGGACAACAGAAAGTATTAACTAGAAACCAAGGAATATAAAAAGCTCATGAAAGAGACCAATCAACATATGTAATAATGAAATTAAAATTTTTATTAGAAATCAGTGGAAAAGAGAAGCATCTAATCATACAAAATAAAAAATCATGGAAAAGGCCTTTATCCAGCAGTAGATTGACAGAAGCTGATGTAGTTTATATGTTTTTGATTCACTGTATAATTAAAAATATTCTACAAACTATACATTTTTTTCTATACAAAGGTCAATTTTATATTATCATTGCTTGATTATCGTTATACCAAATTAATTATCATACGTTGATTCTACATAATCCCTATTTTAATTTCTATTTTTTAATTAATTTACAGTGCATAACATATTATCATGCATAATGAATTATCGGAATTCTGAAATCAATTAAATTTCACAGTTAATTTACAAAATATAATGGCTTAAAATTATATTTAATTGATTGTACCAATTAGCGTAATGATACTTATGGCGATTCTACATACAATGAAATTATTTGATCGAAATCAAAAATGAATTTCTAAATTTAACAATACATTAATATACTAATGAAGAGTTACTTAATTGATAATTGTCTATGTTATATCATATTCATGTTATATAAGCCATTTATGATAATACTGCATCCATGATTTTATTAAAATGAAATGATAAAACTAACTGATGAATTTAATATCAGTGATATATATATATATATATATATAGGTGAATGTTACTCATAAAAAAATAGTTTCATTCCAAAAAAATTGAAAAGAATTTTGTCATTTTCAGTATCTGAAAAGTATTAATTAAACATTTTATCTCTGTTATCAAAGTTATTATTAAGTATCTTGTTAATAAATAGATTAAACAAAACTGTAAAATCAAGTTATAAATAATTAAAAATATTTTATAAGCTTTATGGTACTTTTCAGATTAGTATTATTCCTGTTTATATCGTAAATATTATCAATTTTGCAACAAACTCATTACTAGCTTACTTCTTAATTGTTCATATAATTTTTGTTCCATATAAGTAAAAATCGATATAAGAACACTTATGAATAAATTAACATTGCACTGGATGTATATTTAAAGATTTTATATTTGGTTTTCAAAAACTATTTAATTATATTCTTAGAAAAAATTCTAAATATGTTCTACTAATTTTATTATTTTTTCTTTTTCTAATATGTATATATATATATATATATATATATATATATATATATATATAATTAATACTTACATTAGTGTAGTATTGTAATTACAATTAATGAAGAGATTTGGTTTTCATTTATTATTGGATGTATTTTTGATTCGGTTTATCTATGTATTAAATATAAACTTTAGTAAAACTAATAAAATATTAAATTTTATATAATTAAGATTTAATTCTTCTTTATTAAAAACTAATGGCATGTCTCTATAACCGACAACTAATAATTATTTTATTAAGCAATTTATGTAATATTATTCATGAGTTTTATAAATAAATATATTAAATAATATCAGAGTATCTATCTGTATTTTATGTATGCACGTATTTAGTGTATAAATTGTTTAGTTAAATATTTCAATTTACTTACATTTGAATTTTATAAATTTGATTACTTTTTTAATGAAATATCTTCTATAGTACAATGATGAAAATTTCTCTTTAAATTGGAAGCTAAAACGAATATTAGTTAATAATTTAAAAGCGTAAATTTGTCAATGCATAATAATTGAAAATAGAGTGCATTTTATATGATTAGTTTTTTGTTCATTATTTAAATCTCTACTATTCAATGTAAAATTAAGTTTACAAAAGCGTTCGTCATTTAAAGCAAGTGTGTAATATAGTGCTATAATCTTATTTATAAGTATATTTAAATTTGATTAAATTTCCTTCAAATGTTAAGTCGTCTAATTCTTTAAAAATATCATTCATACCTTTTCGTAACATATTTATTCATTTTCATGTAGAATAATAATAATACTTAATACAACACATTATAGTACAATTTTTGTCGAAAAAACATTTATTTTATTATACATTAAATTATCTTTCTCTAGAATGACGAAAAATTCTGTAATACTTAAAGAAAGATTTGTGAAGTACATGAATAAAAATCTTGTCGTTTAAAATAACAGAGATATATTTTTGTTGATTTGTAGTATTCTGATGTAAAGTATTCTCTAATTTATTTTTAAAAAATGTCAAATAATGAACAATTCATTAGTTGTGATGTATTTAGGAAATAAATCATTAATTGATGAAAAAATATGAAATTTAACGTTTTAATACTCTTTGAATAAAAGGAATCTTGAATGGAAATACATGAAAATAAAAAAGTACATTTATTTATTGATACATGTTCAGTTCAGTAGTGACAATCTATATATTTTTTAAGATAACACATATATAATAGCCAGTAATAAATGAATTATATTATTGACTTACTATACTTTTTTTCCAGTACATTGTTCAGGTATTTATATATTTAATGCATGTTATATTGCCATACTAGAATGACATTATTTTTAAAATATAATTACATTAACGATAGATATATAATATTCTCTTGAAAATGAGTTATGATAAAAATGATTTTTTTGAAGGAAGAAACGTACCTTCATAAGCTTTCTTGTTTAAAGAATATGATTATAGAAATATAATTAATTTCTCAGAAATATTTAATGCTAAATAAAATATTTTTAATAATCTTATTATTGTACTTTAATGTTTGCTTTATTGAGAATTATAGATGATAAATGATAATTCTCAATTAATATTAGAAAAGTATTAATTATATGTAATAAAGTATACACAAATTAGAAAGATCGTTAAATTTCTTAAAATAAAACCTAGTAATTATAATTGTTTTTTTAAAAAATATGTCCACGTTAACGTATAATTATTTTAAAAATGGTTATTCGTTTTTCAAAAAATAAATACAATAGTTTCATATGTACGTATATGAATTATATATATATATATATATATATATATATATATATATATACTTGATTGTAGTAAATTAGCAAGAAAAAATATAATCGACCCCAGCAAAAAATGGTAGTAGTGTTTTGCAATTTCAAGGAAAATCAAGCTATGCTTTTTTGATTTTTTATTAAGTTGTTACAGTGCTGATGTACCTGCACACAAATGCATATGAACGGAAAGCTTTTGTTATAAACATATCTCTTTCTGGCGCATGTGAAAAGCTAGTTTGTCGGTGAAACTCGATATATTTCCAAACGGGTATAAAAGTACATGGAGCTATCGTATCTCTCAGTCGAAGCTCAGAAGCGTACGAGTTAAGAGGTTAGTACTAATGTCATTTTGTTGTTTGATGTTGTTACATGTGCGAAACTGAAATTGTAAAAACATTTGAACAGTTCTCTTCATTCGATTCTGTTCATTTAAAATATTTTTTCTTCTTATTCGGTCATTGTATCTGTGTAATTTTCCTCCATTTAGAACACAGGCATGCCGATTTTCGTGAACGTTAACAAAATTATTTATGTTATTCTGAATGCGGCATTTATTTCAAACTGAGTACCAGATCAATTTTCAACAATGTTCAAATAAGGTATTGACTCAAATATTATGGAATAAATCAATGTAGCTGTAAGAAAACGTTGCCAATTTGTTAACCTAATTCATCTTGTTATAATATACCATCATTAGTCATATTATGACATTTCAGTCTTGTAATGTTTACTCATATTTTTATACAACAATTTTTGATTTGCAACAAACAGGTCACACGTTTAATTCAAATATTATTTGATACGTTTTTTTGCTAAAAAATCATCTCTTCTAGCAAATGTGTTTTCATTTTTTACATTGTCGTTAAAAAATTGAAAAAACACATTGTTGTGTTTAAAAATCATACTGATCTGTTAATCAACAATGAACTAATTATAAACATTATTGACGTTCAATCATTTCCAGTAAAAATTTTGTTTTGAAATCATCAGTTAACTTTGACTGAGCTTTCAAATTTCATTTTATTTATCATAAATCATTTTTTGCATTTTCATGCATGACAATCTGAAAATTAATGGCTGACTAAAAACTGATATAAATTATTTACATGATAAATGAAATCATTTCTTCAAGATAATTGTATTTTGTTTCAGTTTGTTTTCTTTTATATATACATACATACATACATACATATAATATTTTTAAACTATTAAGTAATTGAACTTCTAATTAATAATAGAATTAACAAACATGTATAAAAAGATATTAGCTACTAGCTTATTAAAAAAATGTATTAAATTTTATTGCCGATGAATATTTATATATATATATATATATATATATATATAATCAATGAAATTTATTATTTAAATATTCATCGGCAATAAAATTTAATACATTTTTTTAATAAGCTAGTAGCTAATATCTTTTTATACATGTTTGTTAATTCTATTATTAATTAGAAGTTCAATTACTTAGTAGTTTAAGAATAATATATATATATATATATATATATATATATATATATATATATATATGTATGTATGTATATATGTATACGTACATATCTTGTATTTACATACTTTATCTTTTTTAAATCTATGTAAAAACGGCAGAAAATAATAATTATATATTTATATAATATAATATTATATTATTAATATTATAATATTATATTTATATAATATAATTTATTTATGTGTTTATATTTTTACATGTAAACAAATATTTAGTGATCTAAATATTAAACTATTACATTGTATATATATTTTGATTGTGTTTGACTCAGTTCTCGTTTTAACTTTCTTCTAATTTGTAATAAATTTAAAAGTATAATTGTATATGATATGCAATGAAATGTATGATAAATATATGATAAATAACTATTTTAAATTATATATAAAATTCATATTTGTTTCCGTACTTTATATGACACATTTCAAATTAATAGAATTTATAATTTTACAATGAAATATAATCGAAATATCTCTTTCATCTATATATACACAACCAACCAATTAATCGAGACACCCAACAACACCCACCCATATATATATATATATATATATATATATATATATATATGTATGTATGTATAAATCATTTGTTAACAAATTTCATAAAACAATTGAAAAATATTCGTTAATATCAATTGAATATTCAATCAATTTTCTCTTTTTTACAGATACGCCAATTATTAAAATATTATCTTCATAAATTTTTAATTGCGGCTGTTAATTATGTTACCTGTTGACTCAGCGAACACAGGTAATGTACAATTGTTTTATTATTTTAATATTAATGACAATTTATACAGAACGACACATTTTTACGTATTAACTGTCTATGTATTTAATGTTCCATCTATATTTGATTGTTATGAACCAAAAAATTGTATTCAGTTTTTCATTACAATTTTTTATTGTCAGGAATAATATATATTTTCCCCTGCGAATATACATGTATATGTTATAATTATTTCTTTTGGTCTATTTGAATATTATTTTTTTATATTTTATGACATCTAAAATGTCTTATAAATTTTAATATCCTTGATGAAAATATATGAATATTTACAATTCTATCAATACAAAAAATATAATATTTATAAATAATTAAATAACCATTCTTGAAAGGTACTCACATTAAAGCAAAACACTTTAAATCATTTTATTAGTCAATACTTTTAATATTTTAATATGTCTTAAGTATCTGTTCTGCATTTAATAGTTTAAGTACTATTCAATATAGCATATAACTGCTTATAATACATATATATATATATATATATATATATATATATATATATATATATATATTAACATGTAGTTTAAATATTTTTGAATCGCTCTATAAATAAATGTATTCTACAAACTATACAATTTCTTCTATAAAAATGTCAATTTTGTATTATCATTAATTAATTACCTTTTAATACAAATTCTTTATTGTACGTTAATTCTATTAAGTTTTATTTTATTTTGTATTTTGTAATTAATTATAATGCATATGGTTTTTAAATCATCTGAATTCTATAATTTATTAAATTGCATAGTTAATTTGCAAAATGTAATGGCTTAAAAAATATATTTAATTAATTATACCAATATAGCGTAATATGCATAAAAGCTTCTTATAGTGATTCTGCATACACTGAAATTATTTGATTAGAGTCCAAAATTAATCTTTAAATTTAATAATATTAATATATGCTGATAAAAATTAATTAATTGATTGTTTTCTATATTAATTTCATATTCATGTTATGTAAGCTAGTTTTGATATTACTGAATTCGTGAATTGACTGGAATGAAGTAACAAAACTAACTGATGGATTTGATAACAGTAGAATATATATATATATATATATATATATATATATATATATATATATATATATATATATATTAAACACAATATATTCGATTCGAATATTAATGATTGTTAAATAGTTATTACTTTTTATCATTAAAATAACGGTTTATTCAATTGTGACATTGATTTGTTGAAAAATGGCTTATAATTGATTATGCTTTCATATTTATCCTGACACATAAATGGAATTCAAACATGCAATGTGTCATTTGTAACGCAAAAAGTTTCAACGAGAAGCAAAATTTGAAATATTATAGTAATGTTTATATAACATTTGTATTTCACGGTCTGTACGTATTTGTACAACATTAACTGGACGAATTATATATCGTTCCAGATTTTTTATTATTTCTTTTCCATGCACCTGTACTTACCGAAGATCACTCGAAGAATCTTCCGTTTTGTTTATAACAGAGTTCTTGTTGTCAAATAAGCCCTCTTGTCTAGTTTTCTATTTGGTATCGCACACTTTTCGTGTGACGTGTAACGTTTTACCTTTTTTTATTGAGTACAAATTGATATATAGTAGATTTTTTTTCTTACTTGTCATTTAATATACTGATTTTCGACATTATACATGTACTATATTTTATTATAACAATAATCAGAATAATAACAAATTTCTCTTAATCTTAATGTATCTCTCTCTCTATGTATATGTATATGTATATGTATATGTATATGTATATGTATATGTATATGTATATGTATATGTATATATATATATATATATATAATAGTGGACTTTTTCAATTTCTATTAGTTACAAATCGTTTTTTTATTTTGAAGTTTATTTATTTTTTGTTATTGTTAAATAGTCTGCGTACAGAGATGTGTTTATATACAAACAAATTAATTATATGAATTTGAAAATATATTTTAGTAGGTATTGTATATGTATATTGTAGGTATTGATGGTTGTATCTTCTTGTTTAAAATTGGAATAATTTGTATATTTTGTTGCTCTTAATTTAGTATATGCAACAGTAAATGTTTTTGATTCATAATTAAGGTTTAAGAATTTTACGTGAAAAGCTATACACAGTTGAAATTGAACGCGATTTTCCATACTATGTCTTCAATAAATGATATAATGAGTGTAAATTATATTTCGTAACTAAATTAAAAAAGGTCTGAAAATCGCAAACATAAAGTTACTGGCGTAGTCTTTTGGAAAGATGTTAGATGTTCATCCAGAACAACCACTTAATTAAGAATGTTAAGTGCAACCTTAAATGTTTATTATGATATATATAAATATAAAATATTTTTTATTATAAATTATAAATTTCAATTTTATTTCATTTAATTCAATTATATGAAAATTTTCTATCAATACATAGAATTTGATTACATGACATTTTTTATATACAATTTAGTTAATCTTTTTACTAATAATAATTAATTTTAATTTTTTATTGCTATAGCGTTTATAAATAGTCTAATATATTTTGTTTGTCTAATTAATATTAACTAAATATATTTATAAACAAATAGCTCTTTACAATAAATATTCACTTTATTCTACTAGTATATATATATATATATATATATATATATATATATATATATATATATTGCCATTTTGCAATTAAATAAGACAAAAAAAGTATATAGAAAACAAATACAAGTATGTTTTTATTTTACAAGTAGAATGAATCTAGAAATCATAGATAAAATCTAGAAATCGTAAATTTTTTTTGAATCAGCCACATTTTGAATGCATAGAAATCAAATTAAAATATCTAAATATCGATAAGTGTTAATTTAATGGTTTATTTAATGTTTTATTTGTATAAAAATATAATTTACTAGCTTCATATTTTTTTAAAAAAATATTGCGGAAATTGAAAAAAGTAAACAATTACATATCTTGTAAAAGTGGTAAAGAAGATTCCGTCCTGTTCTTATATTCGTAACTATTAATGAAGGATATAATGTCCATCCAATGTTTTCAACGATTGATACAAAGAAAGCTGTCATTACAAATTTTTTTTCTAAAGAAAGGATATTTTTAACGGAGTTTTCGAAAAAATCAGCAAATAGAAATAATACTTTGATTCCAAATTGACAGCACGATTGTTGAATGCAAGAAATTGAATAAATATTGAAGTTGTAACTCAAGTATGGTATCAAATACATCAACAACAGCGGGAAGCCAATTATTATCAGAACTACGTTATTAGAATTCAAGGTATTATATTTGTTAGTCAATAGTATATGTATGCAAGCTTTTCTCGTAAAACAAGCTAACATTCAGACGACTCGGTAAAATTGGTTTCATATTATAACTATATTATTCTAAAAATACATTCAGCAATGTATTTCTCTGAGTTCGTTTTACAATACCTACTTTCGAAATTTGATACGCGTATTACTGCATCATTTTTTTCACACACGAGATTTACTGAGATTCTGAGAAAAATAAGTTTGACAGATCAGAGTTATAACACGTGTAATGAAATAAAATTATGTTATTGAGAAAAAAACACATTCTCGATATTATTAAAATTTTAATTAGTCATTTACTTCAAATTTTTCAACTTGAAAAATATGTATTATGCAATATTGAAAATTTTATTTTCTTTCCTATATATAAATATCATAATATAACATTGACCTCACAAATATTTAATTAAATTCTAAAATATTAATTTTATAGAGTTTGAATTTAGATTTATTAATTTTATAATGATGTAGATCTTTAATTAATCAAATTTAATAGAATACTGAGTCAAAAAATTAATTTATCTATTATTATACTTATTATTAATGGGTAGGAAGTATTTAATTAAAATATTGATATTTATGTTATACATTACAGAATAACATTGTCAGTTATAGATATATCATGAACTAATTATTTTTTTAAAATTTATTTACTTAAAAATCACTTATATGCATTTCTGAATATACACTTTTATATCAAAGAAGTCAGTAAAAATGTTAAATCTTTATAACAACTCTTATAATAATCCAGAAACAGTTATAGTTATATTCCTAACATGTTGATTTGTAGAGTTTGAATCTGGTTTTTGTAGCACCATAGTCATCTTTTATTAAAAACGAAACATTTTTTCCAATAAAAACGACTTAGGTTTTCAATTCTGATCGTATTATAAAATAAAAACAAACTGTTTGAAGACACAAAACATTTTTGACTTTGTTTTAAAACATTATATTTTTGCTGTAAAATGTCTATTAAAAATACAAATATCAATTATTAAAATTTTTAATTGATTGCAAATATTGAAAAATTGAAAGAGATTTATCTAACGAATAACCGATACTTACATAAATCACTCTTATATCATTCTGATTTAAAATTATCGGCTATGCTTTTAGTTTCGAGTGTAGTTTGTATTTGATTAGGAAAATAATTTTCTTCGATGCATAAAAATTGAGTTAAGAAAATATTCAATTAAAGTACTAAAATTGAACTGATAGCATTTATTATAATATTGACAAAGTGCTTACTTGTTAAGTAAATGATATATTCTTAAAATAAATCTTTTATCAATCTTGTTTTAAAATTTTCAGAGTGGTTTTAATTTGAACAGAGTATCTATTAGAAATTTATTTTCTACATTAAAGATTAAATAACATATAAGATTAAAAAAAATATTTAACAAACTTGATAATAATTATCAAATTATTTATAGAGATTTCGTAAAATTTATGACTATAATCCATAATTCACTTGATTGTCCGTTAGAATCAATAGATCAGTTTTAACAAATTAATTATTTATAAAAAACACATTTATTCATAATTTATTATTGTCAAAATTAAATGAGCTTACATATAGATAAAAAAATTAATCATTGTTGTTTCCTATAATTGGTTTGTAGGCTTTATCTGATTCTTTTATCTTGTTTCAATGTAACATTTAATTTCGGAACACACATAAATAATTTATCGTTTATAGAAAATTCTTGTAAATAGGTATGTTTCGACTATTTATTATTTTGTTTCTTTTTTAATTTATTTGATATGAAATTAATGAGTCATTATATTCATTTAATATTTATTAATTCATAAGTATACTCAATGAAATCAGGATTAATAATATATATATTTTTTTAATTCTTATTTTCTTTTTATTGTTAAATATTTCCTATTAAACGAGATCATTATAATGTTTCATTGGAAACGAATTTTCATCACGCCCGTGCAAAATCTTAAAATGAAGATTTTGTTAAAAGCTATCTTATTTGTATTTAAATTGAATAATATTATGTCTCATTTTATATTATGATAAATATATTATATTTTTCAATATTGAAAGGAACTTAATTGGAATTAAATTATATATTATATAGAATGAAAACAATATTTGTTTTCTTAATCTTCTTAATACGTTTTATTTTTTTTAAATCGGTCTATCCTTACATATTATTACAACCAAAATATAAATTCAATTTATATTTAAATTTCAATATTATCCTAAACTACTGAAAATTTTTAACATAAAGAAATTTTGTTTGTGTAGAGAAATAGTTTTTTCAATATTCTTGAATATTGCAACGAACAAAAAGGTGTGATATATGTAAATATTTTTTTCGTTTCGACCAAATGTCAACACGTTAGAACTTTGTAACATATTTAGCGTTCTCGATGGTGCACCTCGGAGGCTATCGTTAGAGAATTATGGTCATCGCCGGGTACAAGTGTTAGTAATTCCTAATTTGTCTCACTATTCCCCGAATTAAGTCTTAAACTTGAATATAAACGTTTGTTAGAATTAAGTTTATAATGTCAGATCGTAAATGTTCATTTAAGCTTCCTTTTTATATTTTTAAACATTTGTAGATATTTAAAAAAGTTTCATGTATGTAAAATAGTTATAAATGCATAATTATGTTATATTATTGATTCATTCATCTTTAGTTTGATTTCTATCACTTTTGATTACAAAAACTGTTTCAGTTATTGATTTTTAATCCTCTGTCAATTTTAAACACAAATGTATACTCTATTATAGTTAAAAGTGTTTGGATTGCTATTAAATTCATAATTTATATTAAGTCTTTTTAAAATACATGTTACAATTAGTCACTATTTATTCGATATCTAAACAGTAAAACATCAATATAGTTCAATACACAAATACTTTGTTTATAATACGTACAATATGTACAGTATTTAAATTGAAATTAAATATTTCACTATTACCATCCGTTTGTAATAAGTTTTTATTTGTTAATTATAAACTTTTTTCTTATAAAAAAAAACACTACAAGACAAATCTATTTTACCGAAAACTGTTCTCCCTATCTAGCAGTTTTTTTCCATGTAAAACTTTTATTTTTAACCAAAAATGTTATAGAAAATAAATTAAAGTACTTTATAAAATTTTCTTCATATCTAAAAACTAATAGTCAAATAAAAACGAAATTCTTTGTATATATATAGAAGTACAAATTACATATTTTTATAAATTAAAAATGTCTTAAAAATTGTTCAGATATATAAAAAAATCCATGTCAACATTTCTCATATTTTAAATACTTTGGTATAAAAAAGTTATTTTATGGGAATTAGTAACGTACTAGACATATTGTTTGAAAAGTATTAATTTTAGTTACAAATTGTGTTGTTTCGAATTAAGTATATGATTGTAATATTAAAGAATTATAATTCTGCGTCATAAACGTATATGAACAAGATCACATGTAATTCACGAAAAGTGAATCAGTACTTTTATTTAAATTTTATGATTAATTTTCTATAATGTTAAATTGTCTGTTACATTTTTAAAATTTATATATACTTTAAAAATATGTGAAGTAATAATTTATTTTTCATCTGTGTTATATTCAATTGACACTTTTTTTATTCAGCTACATAAATATTTTTAACGTCATCTTGACAAACTCAACTGTAGTGTTAAATCAATTAATTTCTCTATAATATTTTATAAGATTCATTTCTTCCACTATATAATATTCGACTGCATACATTATACATTCAACTGCATTTCGTTACAGACATTACTTTTTCCATTTTATTTTGTAAATAATTGACAGATGTTCACAACTGTTTTCGTTATTATTCTAGTAAATAAAAATCAATTATATTTCTTTCTTCTTATCACTCATAAGTAATATATATATACATATATATATATATATATATATATATATATATATATATATATATATATATATATATAGTTACAGATACACTTACGCGATTTTTTTTTCTACTATATTTTTGATACACCCTTATTTTACTGCCATTTATTAAAATTTGTTTCTTTTATAAAACATTCATTTTTATTTCGATTATATTTATAAAAAAATATTCTTTCTTGACACAATATGATATTATTTTTGTCTTTTTATCTCTTGTCAAGTTGATGTAGGTAATCATTTAAATACTGTAATTTTATGTAAAAAGATTACTGTACCTTTTATTTTTTATTCTTATTCATTTATAGTTCTTAGTTATGAAATATATTTTCATTCTTGGAAAGAAATTATTTTTAATTTATTTAATACTTTTATCATAACATTATATATGCATATATATATATATATATATATATATATATATATATATATATATATATATATATATACACAAATACAACGTGTAAGCATAACAAAAAGAAACATGAAATTAATGACGAATTCCATTGCAAGTGAACCGCAGGATACTTGTATTGTATTTTAATAAGAATATATGCCCTTGAGAAATAAAGGATTCATGATTTTTGCATCAAATTATTACGAAGTATATTTGTCGTGAAAAAGACAAGTGACAACATATTTCGCCCTGTTTTTTCCTCAAAAGAGATATGTATTAGTATTAATAATTCAAAAGTTACATCTAGAAACTAAAAGGACGGTGCAGACCATTTTTCATGTCGTCAATTTATATTTTGTGTTAGTGTATATCATTGATGGTCTTTTCGCATTCGAATACATTAGGTCTATCACCATTATAAATTAGTATATATATATATACACCATTTTATTTTAAATTATTCATTAGTCGTTTTTAATGTTTTAATTTAATTATAGATTAGCGATTTTTATAATTAGGCAATAAAACTTAATTAATATACTTTACTATTGTTTTAATACTTTTATGACCTGTGAAATTTGTTTGCAAAATACGATAATATAATAAATATTATTGTTACTACATCAGGAAAATTTTATAGGAATACTTTTTGTTGTATTCTTCGAACGACAATGTTTTAATCGTAACGTAATGTTAAATATTATACACACTGACGTGTTGTTCGAATACTTTGACACTATTTTAATGGTAATCTAGTGTTCAATAGTAAACGGGCTTTGATCTTTTGTGATATATTTTCAAATAACTAAATTCATTTTCACAAGTTAATTCCCTTTTTACCACACACATCACTAATTAAAATTATTCAATAAATCACTTTTGATTTATTAAAGAGTTTTCTGGTTTGTGCGATAAAAATCTGATTTGTGAAAGAAAGTCGCACTTTTATTTCATATTAAGTGTATAAATATGTATATATATATATATATATAATTTTAAATATATATTGTATAAGTAAATTAAGTATTGACTTACATAAAAGTTATTTATATACATAATAAGTATCGGGGTTACTGTTTTGTAATACGTTCTCGTAGACGTGGGAATTTAACTCAAGTTATTCAGTGTGTTGATTCACGATTTTCTGTTCTACGTATTTGTTGATAGTTTGTTTGCATTTTGGTGAACTTGTAAATTCGAACCCAAGTCATTCGGTGTGTCAATTCGGTGTGTCAATTCACAAGCCTAATTTTATATTCTATCCACCAAGGGCTCAGTCTTACCTACTTCGAAAACTTATTTACAAAATAAATTATATTTTGAGGACTATTGTATTTCTTTGATGTATTTGATAATAAAACAGACATTGTACTTGTAGTTATACGTTTGTTGACGATTATATGGGTAACTTGATCGAAATGTTTATTAAACGCAATAACATTTAAACTAACAGTACCTATCAAGTAGTTACTGGTGGATACAACATCTCTGTACGCGTCGTTCGTCTAATTTGTGTACAAAATAGTTAAATTCATAATCAGTCTATACATTTTAATTACGTACAAGTTTATAATCGATATGTTTAACATGTTTCTTGATCATATGATGATTTTCTTTCATATAAATTTTGTAAACGGATTTATAATGGAAATAAAATATGCATTTTTAATAATATTTATATATTTGAAATATAATTTACTGTTTACGGTATGTATGTCTCTCTTTCTCTATGTATGTATGTATGTATATATATATATATGTTGTGTACATGAAAGACGTTGTGTGTATATATATATATATATATATATATATATATATATGTTGTGTACATGAAAGACATTGTATGCTATTACAAAATGAATAAAAAGATTGATTTATAAAAAAAACTAGTAATATGTTCATTTACAACTCAATAAAATTCATAACGAGAATATAAGTTAATTTTGTATTTTCTCTCTCTATTTCTCTTTATATATATATTTCTGCATATGTTTAAATGTACCTGTATTAAAATAAATGAGAAAAAGTTCAGTATATTTTTTATTTTCTCTTTTACTTTCTAATCTAATGTTATGATTCAAATAATGTAAAATCAAAAAATGACAAATTAGAGTTTTTTGTGTAATTATTGTTTATTTAATAGCCTTAATCAGCTTATAAGAAAAGTATAATTTTAAATGATTGTTCATGAATTATTTTTGATTTAAATATATACAACGTATGTTAGAGTGTACTAAAGTGCTAAGTACTGACTGGTTCTGGTAGATCTCTCTCTCTCTCTACATATATATATATATATATATATATATATATTTATATATATATTTATATATATATATATATATATATATTAATTATAAATTGACAATTAATTTTGACAATATTAGAAAAGTAACTCTTTAAAAAAAATGTTCATTTATAAAAAAATTATTTATAAAAAAAAATCTCTAAAAGTATACATTTTTTTCACCAATAAATATTTTATATATGATATAATGTGATTATTTTCCTATTTTTGCGATTATAGAATTTTCATGAAAATGTTTTAACTTGTCTGCTAATATAAAACATATGAATATTCTCATTTTCTTAATTACTAGTTAAATGAGGTCACAGTAGCATATTTATAAGAAAACATCAAAGCACAAGTACGGTAGAACAAACAAAATACGTTGCGTGTTAAGCTGTCGTTTACAATCGTTGAAAATAATCCAGGTATTCAGATTTGTTGTATGGTTACACTTTCAGTTATGTATCTGTGTGTTGTATATGATTTTCGTATATATATACCTATAAATTAACACACACACACTCACATACACACACACACACATATATATATATATAATTACTGTTAATTATTATTGGAGACAAATATATTTACGTTTTCTTGATTATAAATGATTTCTGCACTTTCGAAAGTAACTAAAATTATATAATTAAGTATATTGACAATCAATAATTATATACACGTTTTGTTCTTTTATTGATTATAATATAATCTATTTACGATGATTTTAACTGAAAGTATTTTGATGTTACATTTTAGTAATTCTAACGACAACGTCACTTTGACACGCAAACATGAATACTTGCTAGATGTAGGAGATATAAATTATGATATGAACTTTTTGTTACTCGAATATTCTTTTTTAATTTTGTCTATTTTTTTATGAGTTTCATTTTTAATACATTCTAATATTCGATAAAATGATTATATTATTCTAAATCCAAATAAACGATTGTTACTTGTATAACATCAGTATATTTCTACGTAAAAGATTATAACTAGTCTTGAATAATTTATTTTAAATTATATTTTAAGGTACAGAATTAAAAATATATATTTAATTTTTAATTTTTCTATCCTTTTAAAAGATATCAATATAAGAGAATAATTTTAAAAAAAACTGTTTAATAGGATTATCAAAGCAAATCAAGAATATTCGTCTGAATATATTAAAATATTATTAGAATATTCAAATAATGTAAGAAATAGTTTTTATATATTAATTTTATAATCGTTAAAATGTATTGTATACGTTTTCTGTTTGTTTTTTTTATTTTTTATATAAAATTAAATGTGAAAACGAACAGAGGTAAAAATTATATTAATTTTCATATTTATTATGTTTCAATTAAATTATTTCAGCTTATTAATATAAATTTAACTGCAGTATACCAATAAAAGCAGCTTTTGGGTAATAATATAATAGCATTTGGTAGAATCCTTTATAATTGTGCTAATAGTGATACGTTCTGTATAATGTTATATTATTATAATGATTCGATTATAGAAAGTGCTTAAAGTAATACGATGAATATTTAATAGAAATATAAGCGTCATATTCCCTAGCGAACTATAAAATTGTAATTAAAATAATAAGTTCATCATCAACAGGTCGTGAAAGGTAATATATACAAAACAAACACTGCACTACTATGCAAAACTGTTATAATGATATTTGGCAATATAACGTTAGTTGTACTCAAATTAGCTTTTTGAACGTTTCAAAGCGACCATTTTGTCAAAGAGATTTAAAACGTGTATGTACGTGTATATATATATATATATATATATACACATATAATTTTAATTTCGAAAAGACCAATACATTTCAATCGTGTTATTTTCGATATTTCGATCCACTGAGCATTAGTTTGATACCCGATATCCATCATATTATTGCTACACACCTATTTACACAACCTTCGATAAAACAATTTGATAGGTAGAATACGTTGAAACGAATGCCAATCAAGTAATGAAGCTACAGATTAACGACATTTAATTTTTAAATTCTTTACTGTTTTATTTAAATCTGTATACACACTTACACATGTATATATATATATATATATATATATATATATATATATATATATATATATATATATGTATATATATGTGTGTATATATATATATACATATACATTAATTAAAGAATTGAAATATTAGTTTCACATAATGCTCACTAGATAGCGTTCATTACTTACATTACGTACTAAGAAAAAAAACACATTGTTGATTCGAATGTCAAGTGTTAAAGAAGCATTGTTTTTGTGAACATAATTTTGATTGAAGTAAGTAGATTAATTGTTTATTTATTATTTTATATATTTGGACCATGTTTAAAAAGTTATTTAATTTTAAATGAAAATTATGTTAAGTTTTGAGATATATATATATATATATATATATATATATATATATATATATATCAATAGTTGTTTGACATATATGCACAACTGAAAAATAGGTTATATTGAAAAAAATGTATTAAATTAAAATAAATCTGCACAGAATCAATGATAAAATTGAAAAATTAAATTCATATAGATTTTTTTTATAAACTGAACTTTTACGAATGATATCTATTAAATGTATGTGGAGCATAGTATCATGCATAATGCTGAAAGTGCTTTTATTATGGCCGACAACAATTATTTGTCCCTTAGCATTCATATGCAAATGTTATTTCTTACATGCCTCATTTTACATATCATATTCTAGCTCACTTCTATTCAACATCGTACGTCGCTTCAAACTTAAACTTTTCATCCTCATGTGAACAGAACTAATAACTTTTTGAATTTGTTCTTTGCATATTCGTCCTATTGTACCATCGTATTACCGTTTGTACATCGCACCCACCTCATTACATTCTATACTATAACCAACTTCCTATAGTTTAACTTTTAAAATGATAAAAATAAATCAAAAACAATAAAGTTTGTTATTGAAATTAGTTGTTTTCAAAGCTCTACATTTTCCATCTATTTAATACACGATTGTTTGTCGTTTCTCTTTTTGAAATGAACAAAACAAAATATGAATGTATTTGTTATTCAATTAATTTATATCTTGATATATAATTACGTCATTTCTTTTTAATTTCTTTTTTATGAAATCCTCATCAGAAGATTTCATATTTGTTTTCAACAGTTTTTAAATCGCATAAATATGTAACTAAAAATAATTTTTCTCAATACCTAATTTTTTTATTATATAATTTATATCATTTTTAAATATGATAATTAAACTCAAAATTGATTTGTTTTTTAAATTTAATTAACAAATAAATCTACATAAAATATTTCATTTTTAATGTAATAGATATTTTTATTATAGTTTAGAATTATCTAAATAAATTCCATTATAGTCATTTTTGAAGGAACATTTCAGTTTTAATCAATCTTTTAATAAAAATATTTTTATATCTGTGTACGTTTATATATACACGTATAAAATACCATTTATTTTTACAACTTTTAAATAACTTTATTCTTTATATGTATCTATCTATCTATGTATATGTATATATATATATATATATATATATATATATATATATATATACATATACAACATATATATATATATATATATATTATATTAGCATTAAACGTAATTTACAAAGTGTAATATGTTACAAATTTGCACAGAAAGTATTCGTATATAACAAATGGTCCGTGAAATAAAAATATGCAAAATAGACGTGTACGTTAATCTAAAACGAAGCAAAGAAAAATTGATATTTTTAAAGACAATAAACTTTCTATTTAGGAACGCATTGTTTTCATTCTATTTCACGTTCCTTTTTGTCGTACAAGATTGAATTTTTTTCTTGTTTTCGTTTGTTCTTATTAAAACATTCAGTCTTGATATGAGTTTATCTAACTTTTCAGTTTTTTAAAAAAAACATTTTGTTCTGATACTAAATATACCGTTAATAATGAACTAATCAATTATTGTTGTACAATTTCTAATTGTCTAATATGCACTTGTTAATAATTAACATACATTTTCATTTATCTGCTATTTTAAGTATTGATTTGAGGATATTTGCTGCGCTCACATAATAAATTTTATAAAAAAGTCAGCGTATAGTAGGTTTTTTAATGTGTTAGATAGGTTGATTCTTTGACGTAGGTCGTCAATATATCTCTTATTAAGTTATATACATATGCTTTTTCATAATATAATATCGTCATAAATCATATTTTACAAAGTTTAGTGAATATGCATTCCTATTAAATGACATCTTTTGTTAATTCAACTTACCAAATTCTTTTTGAATAATTTATAATAATATAATTTATATATATATATATATATATATATATATATATATATATGTATACATATATATATATATATATACATATTCACACACATATATATATATATATATATATATTCATATTTTTCGTTTATTTCTATGCATCAGTTACGATCAGTATAAATTGCATTTAATTTAAATTCAATTATATTAAATTTTGGATCTGAAGATATACTTATTTTCTCTATTTATAATATACTATTATAAATTGTATCGCAGCAAACATTTTCGCCTTGAAAATGTAATGAAATTGCAAGGAAAAACATACAGTTCTCTATTTACGATATAGTTATGGAAATTTGCTATAGGAATAATTATTATTTAAATAATACTCA
Organism: Acanthacorydalis orientalis; assembly: GCA_034766995.1. Taxonomy (NCBI): domain Eukaryota; kingdom Metazoa; phylum Arthropoda; class Insecta; order Megaloptera; family Corydalidae; genus Acanthacorydalis; species Acanthacorydalis orientalis. The sequence goes on along the minus strand of CM068324.1, from coordinate 16,892,183 downwards.
ATGTTGATTCAAAGAAAAAAATCTTAAATATTCAATATACTCATATATATATATATATATATATATATATATATATATATATATATATATATATATATATATATATATATATATATATAAGAAGATAGAAATTTGAATGGAAATATATTCAGAATGAAAAGAAAAAAAAAATTTATCATTCACATCAAGAAATGTATGATTAGTGTTGACGAAGTTATACACTACAATTGCCTTGACGTCAATTTGCACAATAATTGTCACATTTAAAACCATTTGATTATACTTACAAAAGAGATTCCCTATGTTTTGTCATATAAGTAATTTCAATTGTGAAGCAACGTTGTATTTCATTTAATAAATACATATATTCCAGATGTATATGAATATGATACACAGTGTATATATATATATATATATATATATATATATATATATATATATATGTATTAATGTATGTATGTATGTATTTAATATACAAAGTATTTTTATACTTATTATTGAAAAATACTTATCAAAAATGCTATGATTAATTCACACAAATTATCGAAATATTGAAAATACTTGTTGAATGCAATAACTTTATTACAAGGAAGAGAAATATATATATTGAAATTTGCTCATTTAAATGTTGGTTCAATAATATTTTTCTGTATTTGAAAAATAACAGCTGAAAGAACTTTCTATATAATGGAACGTCGAGTTTGTAAAGTTTCCGCATTTTTTATCTTATTTGTTATGTTTTCTATTATAATTTTTATAAAATATGGTAACAATAACTATTTTATATAATTTACGTTGTATTTAATCAATATTTTAAAATTATTAAAACCATTTAATATATATTTATTATTAGTTTATATATATATATATATATATATATATATATATATATATACAATCTTTTTTAGTTTATCAATTAATCTTATCTATTTTTAGTTTATATATATATATATATATATATATATATATATATATATACCAGTGTTTTTTTGTTTAAGTAATCATATATATTTTCTATAAACTAATTAAATGGATTTGAGAAATGAAAGAAAATCAATCAATTTGAATATGTTATTAATAAATGGATTTTTATTCATTTAAATAAAAAAGAAACACTTAAAACTTTTGACAAGAAATTAAATATTTATTACATGTAAATGGTACTTATAGGAAATATTATATTCATTTTTCAATATTTTTTTTTATGAAATTTGAATATCTTTATTCATTTATTAAAAGTTCATTTTTGAAATATTATCATGCAATTGAAAAACACAATAGAAATACAATATAAATCAATGTATTTATTTTACAAAAACAAAGAAAAACTGTTGAACAAAGAACAATTGAGGTAAATATTATAAAAAAATTATTTATTCAGTCAGTAAGATACTATTCAAAGAAAGATGTTACCTTTATTTAAATACGAAAAGGGTATAGATTGTGGATAATTCAATAAAACGTAAAGTAGTGTTTTCTAATTTCCATATTCAATGTCAATATATATATATATATATATATATATATATATATATATATATATATATATATATATATTTGTTTATTTGTGTGTGTATATATTTGTATATATTATGTATATTACATTTTTTAGGAAAATTTAAAAATACATTATAAACATTTTTTTTAAATAGTTTTCATTTTGATAATTATGTTCTTTTATAAAAAAACATGTAACTAAAATATATATTTATTTTAATAATATTATTTTTTGGAAACCAATAGTTATATATATATATATATATATATATATATACATATGAATTTATTAAAAAGTGAATTAATATACTAAAATATAATTTTATAAAAGTTAAAAGTGTACAAAGATGTAATATATTTTTTTATTATTTATGAATGGAATGTAAAATTCTCAAAGATATGTGTTTTTATTATCTCATATGTATTATGAACTTTGTATCCAACTAAATAATTTGATTTACCACATGTTCTGTTCATATTACACGTGACGTTCCCACTTGAATTCATTATAATTTGTATCGTTTAAATGTGAATAATTTATAACACTTTTATAACCCGAAATATGTGGGATAAATGTCACACACAACAAACTACGTTTATTGATAATGTTTGTTAGACAAATACAACATTAAATTGAATCATAGTTTAAGAAAACTCTAACAAACTGACATATTTTCAATACCACTGTTACATTTACAATTTAAGTGAACTGAATGTTGGCCACTTAATAATTCTGCTTATAAATAAATATTGTGTTGGTGGTTTTCGTATCATTAATGTGTCTTGTTACTAATTAGGAAGTCATGAAACCGAGGCTAAATCACTTTTTATTAAAAAAGTAGCTTATCTTCACCATTACAAAATGTTAAATGACACCTTAAAATATCCATTATTAAACTTTTAAGATAGTTTAAATGATATAACTCTGTGAGTATTTTTTTAAAAAAGAAGATATTAAAATTAATAATATTTTCAAAATATTTAAATATTGAATTATACATCTATGTATACATGTATTTAAATTTGATATTTTAAATAGTTAATTTGCGCAACGTATATGTTTATATATTTATATAACTTAGAAATATTTATTTACTTTTTAAGTTTTATAAATCGAAACATTTATATATTTGTAAGATATATCAAGTGCTTTGAAAAGAAACCGGTATAATTAAAATGTAAATTAGATTATTGAGATTGCTGATAATTTTTAGAATGGTTTCAAAAACAGAAATTTGTTAAATATCTGTTATTATGAAAAGTATCTCCAATAAAAATACATAAATTAAAAACTATTTATTTATCCAATAACAAATGAAAATAAAGTTTTAATTTTAATATTTAATACTAGATTATTGGAATTAGTTTAACGAGTAATAAATGACTTGTTATAAATTTAAAAAAATCGAACTTATAATTTAATCACGTATGATATTCCTCTAAAATTAAAAGAAAAGTATTTTTTTGGTTAAAAATTACGAAGTTCATTTAAATAATAATTTATAAATGAGTGATTCTTTAAAATATTTTTATTCAGTATATTTATATATTTAATGTAATCAGTAGAAACATATTATTCTAGTTTCAAGATTTTTGAGTTAAAAATGTATATCAGTATTGTAATTGTACAACAATATAATTCTTTACTAAATAATATATACTCATTAAATGTAAATATATCTTTACTATCGCACAATACCGTAATTAATAATTATATTATTATTACCTTTATATATATATATATATATATATATATATATATATATATATATATACATATTTATATACTCATGAAGGTGTACATAAACGATGAAGAGTGATGAATACACCACAAGTAAATAATATTGAAAGTAAACATTGTAAAATAACGTAGTTTTTTATAGCTTAACAATTTAAAAAGCCCATGAAACGCCAACAGTAGATGTAAAAGCTCTAAAAATATTTGTATACCATTAAAATTGTTTCAGAATATAATGTATTCTTATCTTGAATACTTCAGGTTTGAATACTTTTTAACATTAAACATTAGATGACATACTATTATAAGTGTAGTCAGTTTTAATAAACTTATAAAGCTTTAAATCCAACGTTAGAATGTTGTTATAAAAATCCTTACATGTTTACTTATCAATTTATTTATTCCGTATTAAAATATTAAAAATTTTTAATTTTTTTTTAAAAAATTAATTAATTTTTCATTAATGACTCAATTATTACGTTCAATTCATATTAAATATTTACTATATAAATAAATGTTTGTAATAAAAGAGAAATAATATATATATATATATATATATATAAATGTTTTATTTTTACAATATATAAAATTATTACAATAAAAAGAATGATCATGAAAGAAAGATTGATCAATGTTGCTAGCTTATAAACGGTAGTAAAAAACATAACCACTTATTTCCGAAAAGAATGGAAAAAATTGATGTTCTTAAAGATAACACATCTTTCAGATATCAAGACATGAATTTAACGTTAAAAATCTCATTTTGTTATGTTTGAGTTCATGTCATTCTATAAAAATATTTATCACTTCCTCTAATTTTTATTTTATTATTTTATTTTATATTATTTAGTAATTAGTAAAAAAATTCTGCTCATATATATATATATATATATATATATATATATAGAGAGAGAGAGAGAGAGAGAGAGATATTCTATTTTTTGCCATATATAAAATTATTACAATAAAAAGAATGATCATGAAAGAAAGATTGATCAATGTTGCTAGCTTATAAACGGTAGTAAAAAACATAACCACTTATTTCCAAAAAGAATGGAAAAAAATGATATTCTTAAAGATAACACATATTTCAGATATCAAGACATGAATTTAACGTTAAAAATGTCATTTTATTATGTTTTAGTTCACGTCATTCTATAAAAATATTTATCATTTCGTGTAATTTTTATTTTATTATTTTATTTTATATTATTTAGTAATTAGCAAAAAAAGTCTGCTCATATATATATATATATATATATATAACTTTACAATATGTCTTGTTTTATATAAATTCAAAGACTTGTTTGCATAACAAGAGTTATTTGTTTTATATTATTGATTAAATTTCAATAAAATACATTTTTTTTAAAAAAAAGTGAAAAAGTTATTAGAACATGTTAGTTAATTAGAGTTGCATTAGTGATAAAATGCATATAGCATTGTAAATTTAAATGTATTTGTTCTTTGAGGAAAACAGTACAAGAACTTACATTTTCTGTGGAAGTTAATGTTTGTAAGTAATTTTTCACAAAGAAAAAGACTGTAAAAAAGTAAACTTGTAAATCATAAAATCCCCAAATGAACGAAGCAGTATTTACCGACATGGTAACTGCAAAATCTAAGATAAGTCTATAATAAAAATGCCGTTGTCATGTTCGTAATATAATAAATCGCTCATGAAACTCACTCTGCATGTTACATAGTAGAGCAAAAAATATGCTAATGC
>CM068324.1:16702219-16884719 GCA_034766995.1 Acanthacorydalis orientalis | reverse complement strand
ATAAATGTGAATTTTTATCTGAATTCGTTGTAAAGTATTTTCAGTATTTTGTTCTGCATTAATTTAGGCAGTATTATTCAATAAATATCGAAACAAATCAATTCAGTTTTCATTTTCAAAGTGTTTGTAAATTTATTGAAAAACATTTTCTAAAAGCATACATTAATTTCAGTTATAATATTTTAACAAACAAGAATGTACATATTGCTTTAAGGATGTGTTTATCAAAGTGTAAACTGAGTCAACGTTTGAATATATATCCAATATTTCGTTAATAATCGTAATTTATATGACGTAAACATTTTCGGGTACCTGAAGTAGGTGTAGTAAATAAAGGAGGAATATTTTAATTACTTTTTATAATAGTATAATAAAAACAATATTCAATTTGTAATATTTTTTTTTTATACATTTTGCATAATTTATTATTTAATTACAACTTTTTTGCAAATTACTCAATTTAAATTACGTAGATGTATATATATATATATATATATATATACAAGTAATTGTATCAATTAGACTAGCTGAAATGTAATTGAATTTGCAATACTGTAATTGTTAATATCTAATGGGAAATGATGTGGTTATAGTCAAATAGGTTGTATATTTGCTTCCTGACCAATATGTAATCAGTTTGAATTTAGTCTTGTGACATATAATACTGATTTAGTAATAAAAAAACAAATAATTATAATGATTTTTTTCAATCTTACAATGAATCTCTCTACTTTATGTATATATATTCCTACACTTTTAAACAATTTACAAAAATTACATCAACCATAAAATATCATTTAGTATGTATGAATTAATTGTCGAGTATATAAAATGTCTCATTATGGAATTTATTTCAAATATATTCATAAATATTATTCATTCAATAATGTAAAAAGAGAATATTATTTTGATATTCTTTTCGTGTTGTGTTGAACAAATAGCATGTAATGGAAACAAACATTTGCGGTAAATTCAAACACTGCGGTGGATGTGATATTGAATATTCTATTAGGTAGTGAAAGTGCTTACTCTTAAATAAGACGTTAATTTGTAATACTAGTTGCATATCATTAAACTATTTCGCTATTTAATCTTTTTGCTTAATGTTTTATTTACAAATGCACACACAAAACAATATATATATATATATATATATATATATATATATATATATATATATATATGTATATGTATATACTCGTACATATGTAAAATATTTATGAGATTAACAAGTAGATTATTTTTTATACTATATGCATTTTCATCGGAGTGCAATATGTTTTTATATATTTTTTTAGAATTGAAAAAGTAATATGTTTGTCTAGTTATGTATATCACATTACAAATAATTAAAACTAATTTATAGGATAAGAATATAAAAGTACTCAATATTGTTTCATAATAGAAAATATTATTACTACCTTTTAAATAATGTATTATTATTCCAAGATTTTAAATATATTTTTCTGTTTATCGTAATATTCTTTAATTTTAATAATTTACAAATTCCTCCATACTTATTGTTCTCAATATTCTGTTATACAAAGTATAACATTTACTTTCGTTTTTTGGAAATGTTTTGAATATAAGGTTTCCATTTGTAAAATTACTTTTCTACAGCTGTTTAAAATATTTGTTATATTTACTCAAATGATTAACTTTTAAAACTATTTAATGATACGTTACAAGTTTGGTACGTTCATCATTAGTATATTCCATCATAATTATTTTTTGAAACCATAATAAATTAATATTATATATATATATATATATATATATATGTATATGTTTGTAAGTATGTATAAGTATATTCTATTTTCATTATTCTGCTAAAAGTATAAAATTCTCTTTCATTATTTGGACATGTTTTAAATAAGTGATTTCAATCTGTAGAGTTAGTTATCCACAACTGTTTTTAAACGTTTTAGCTGCATCAATTCTACGACAAATCCGTATTCGTGGAAAAGTAGATAAACGTATTTTTTATTTAAAAGAATTTCGAACGGAAATGTGAACTTTTCAATTATAAATCGCAAATGTAATTGACAGGGCTGCATCTCTTTCTTAGTTTTGAATTATTTTGTGTATGTGAATTTGTATTTGAACAAGGTCTTTTAATTAACTGAATGTATTTCGTTAAAAACAAATAATCTCGATACAATTAATTATTCAGTTGATTGTTTCGCACGTAATAATATATCGTCAGTTTCGTATCACTTTATATAGTTATTTAACGTGCACCACTATTACTCGTATCCTAGTACACTATGTACACTGTGTATCGTATCCTAGTACACTATGTAGCATACTTTATTTTCTCTATGTGATTGCAAACAACATGCGAAATAAACGGATATTTCGACCATGACTTCAGTGATGTACCATCGGAAGGGGCGTGTAGATGACGCGCATGTGGGGAGACTGCATGCTTTTTGTATGTGTGTATCGACGGGATTGTGGCGTCAGTGTGCCGAAAAAAAATGTATGGATGTAGGAGAAATCTGTTTTTTGGCAAGGGCGTAAATTAATTTTTTTAATAAGCTTTCATTAAAAATGTACACACCGAAAAAATATATTTTGTAGGCGGTGTGGACTATTTTGACATTTTATTTGAGAAATCTCAGTTAAACGTACAAAAAATGTATACAGATAATTTATTCTTATTTCTTTTACATTATACTTTCTCAATATTATTCTGAAATTTTATTGTGTATACAAATATATATATATATATATATATATATATATATATGTATGTATGTATATATGTATGTATAAATTGATGAACGAAATTTTCAAAATATTTCCGAAACAGAAAGAAATAGGATGATATGAAATTAGAAAACAAATTAATATTTTTTTAATAATTGAAAAAATCGATTTTAAATTATAAAAACCTGATGTATGCAGTTCATATTTATTCTACAAACATAATACATACAAGTATTTTAAATTACATTCTAGAATTTTTATCTCTATTTAAACTAAGTAAATAATATTTAGTAAAATTCCAAAATAGCAGTCATAGAATTCATATGTATTCTTTTTTGTTTTAATCTTAAAAATGTTTCATTACAAATATTTGACGTAGAAACTTAAAATATTCTAGCCTTAAAAACAAAACATAAACACAATAAAATGTGAGTTAAATTAGTTATTTCGAATTCTAAACATCTATTCATTGAAAAACTAAACATCATATATATATATATATATATATATATATATATATAAATATATATATATATATATATATATATATATATATATATATATATATAGCACACTTTTAATATACGTTTATTGTACTTTTTTCCTTTTATGTTATTAATATTGTTTCCTTTTATTTTACGTTAATTTACTATCATTTAAAGTTATAAGTCTATATTTATGTTTCACACACATACACACACACGGACATACAAACATATTTATATATATATATATATATATATATATATATATATATATATATATATACATCTATGTAAACAGTTTACATAACAATATAAGTTATATTATATATACAGAATATTGTTGTATTGAAACGGATAATATATTGGTGTCGATGAAGTTGCCTCTGTGTTATTCTGCCCTTTTCGTCTTTCTCGTCGTCGTTGCGAATGAGGAGCTGGATTTAAGAAAACGTTTGTACAGTTGATATCATGCTCTGACAAATGATATCATGCTTTTGTACTCCGATTGGCTTCGTACTATGTAACTTCGTTCTCCTATTTCATACGAAAAATATCATTTTTTCCTAAAGGTGGATTATAATATTATATGTTAAACAAGAATTTATTCACTCGCTATATTGTCTATAGGAAATTATAAATGTTTTTTTGATATTTGATACATCAATTATATTCCAATTTAATCGACTCTAAAATGAAACTTATTCGTACCGTTTCATATTGTTCTCATTATGTGACAAAATGAAAAATGTAATGTGTAATTTAATATATATACATAAGAGAATATATATATATATATATATATATATATATATATATATATATATATATGAAAGGTTAGGGAACGTATCAGTATTTTTCTTCGATCATAATATAGCCATATCAAAACAAATACTACCTTTTACATTTCGTATATGGTGTTGATATATTTGTTTTTATATTTCTGAGTAATTTTCGTATTGATTTCATTAACTGTAAAGCATATTGTCTTCAATACTTATTTATTAATCAATAAAACATTTATATTTATGTTAATGCTAAAAATAAAATTGAGAAGGAAATAAATATTTGGAAAATATCTCAAAAAAGTACTTATTTTTTAAACTGATAAAACTCTTTAATCAAAAAACTACTTATTCCTAAAAATAGATGTACACAGGTAAATTTTTTACATATATCTCTACCATAGTTTAACTATAGGGTTGATATATTTTAACATGTTGTGTCGTCATATATGTGAAACCCTCGGGCTTATTTTAACGTGTTCTTCACGAAAAATCCTGTGAGTCTTAATATTAGATCACAGTATTTTAAATGTTTTACTGTCCTCAAGAGTTCATCACTTCTTATTATATTTATACGTATTGTCCAATCAAGGTTAGATATTTTAACAGTCCAGTTCCTTCATATGTGTTTTTTATCTCTCACTGAAAGAAATATTGTTTATATGAAATAGTCTTAAGCGTTTGGCACACGTACATTAACGTTTCGAATTAAGGAGTGATTCGAACGGAAGTGCGCAAAAGGAGTGTGTTTTTTAATTATAATTTGTATTCGGAGACTAATGAGCTCAGTTGTCGATGTGCCCTAAAACCCCAATAACCAACCTTTACTATATGGGCTTTAGTACTGAGTAAGCTCGTTTAGTAGAATTCTGCGCAAATTTCTGCCCGTATACAACCGCTTTAATAACAATACCTATGAAATGCAGTGTTCATTTTGGATAAGATCGATTATTACAATAGAACAAATTATTTTTTTCAATTAAAGTCAATCATTAAAATAAATAAAAAGACACTTATCCAAAATGATTAAAAACATACGATAATGTTTCAGAGACTGTTAAAAATATCTAGAAAGTTAATTTGTAACATAAAATTTATTCACAACACAAAACAGAATCTGTGTCCTATAACTGATTAATTTTCTCGTTTATTACTCAATAAGCTCGTTCATTATTAATATGTACAAATGCATATTTTAATATATTCAAACTGTCAATAATTAACTTAAAAGTGATTAAATTGAATAATTAGAATCTTTAGAAATTATAATTGTTTAAATAAAATATATACATCGATAAACGATGTAAAAGTATCTTATTGAAATAAAACAGTTAAGTAATGAACATCAATCATAAATTTAAATCATCGAGTATAAATAACATTAATATCAAAATAAATTTCTATTTTATTCCAGTAACAAAAATTTTTAATTCGTATATAACTTATTTTTCTTTTTATTTATATTAATAATATTAATCTATCAGAAACCTGCAAAATGTTTTCAAATAAGAATAACCCTTTTTATTTGAAGATAGAGTAGATATTTTATATATTTATACATATGACAATTTACAATATATATATATATATATATATATATATATATAATTTTTATAATTAATATAATTTTTTCAATTTTTAACAACATTCTAAAATTAGTATAATTTGTATATGTATATACTATATTTTTTGTCAGATTACTTCATGTTTATGATTATTTTGTTTGTTTTTACGAGTATATAAATATAAAGGTAACATCTAAAAGAAATACTGAATTTTAACTAAATCTATTATCATTTTTATTTCATTACTTTGGAATTTTATTTAGTACTTCTATTATTCTATTCTTACTTTTATTATTAACAGATACTTTTTCTCGCAGCGTAAAATAAAAAATCTGTAGACATAAAATACGAATATTTGTTAATTCAGAATTTGAAATTTGTTATAAGAAATTAATTTATTATATTCTAATGTGTCAATCCAAATCTGTTGTTTATTTTAATTGATTTTTAAAGGTTATAAATTTAATTATAAAAAAACAGGTTTTTATTTTAGAAATGTTATGTTAGAAAATAAGTCTTTTATGTATATATTCATAATTAAAAATTCTTTTTGTTACAGGAAAGAATTTCATTCCATATATATAAATTGTTTGGTAAGTGATTCTTATGATATTAAAAATTTGATGAATATATTTTAAAACTATGAGTTTATATATATATATATATATATATATATATATAAATATATATATATATATCTATACATTTAAACACAAATTTATTATTCAACTCTAATTAATGCTACCTACTTTGTAAAATAGTGAAAATATACACAAAATAATAGTATTTCATATGAAATACTAGATTTTAACAACGCTTAAGAGATTATTTGATTTAAAAAATATTAATCTACGAATGTATCATAATTCGAATAAAAAAAATATTATCAGTATCAAACGTATAAAGCTTAGTGTATAAAAACCAAATTAAATGTTGTTAACATTTATAGATTTCACATTTATGTAATATCATGCCCGCATTGCAACTTTTCCGAGGTAAAAAAGAAACAAACGAAAATTAGGATCATAAATTGACGTTGATATGTGTACAAGTGATTCGATGATTACAGAATACAAATTTATATTCATATGACATCTGCCACCTTTATTTGAAAACGTACTGGTGTATTAAATTGATATTTTGTATTATGATTATAGGGTAGAGTATTATCTCCAAATCATAGTTTTCACTTTTTAATAATTATTTATTTCTCTTTATATATATATATATATATATATATATATACATATGTATGTATGTATTATTAGCTAATGTGAGCCATAAATATCCAAAGAAGATTTTTATAATAAATGAACACATGTACCTTAATATCTTCATTTTTCAAATTTACTGCACAAATGTAATGAGTTTTTAAATACTTCATAAAGTTCCAACTCTCAAAATCATATAGTATTAATATGCAGTTATGTAGTATTGAAATGGTTGTATTTGTGTTCTGAAAATCGGTTTTCGGCATTCGGTTGTCGGTAATCGGCACTTGAAAATGCATGTATGTTTGTATTTAGGAACTTATTAGTTAATGACCGTAAATAAATGTATAAATAATAATTATAAATAAAATCAGTGCGAGTTTATTATATATATATATATATATATACATACATATATATATATATATATATATATATATATATATATATATGATTATTAAATCATTTTTCACATATATGTACACAAAGACTATATTTTATATTTTTTATATTTAACACGGTCTTTTTCAATATGGTGTTAAAATGTCATATTGTTGATAAATAAGTTTTTTAATAATATATATATATATATATATATATGTTTATAGGCAAACATAAACATTAAACATGAAAAAGAGAATCTGCTAATAAATTATAAAACAGTTTTGATAGCCAAAAAGCTACAAGAATTATTTCACAAAGTAGGGCAGACGAAAAAAAATACTAAATAAAATCACAACTAAACGGAAGAAAATCATATATATATATATATATATATAGACGAGTAATCAAGTAACAAGCTGCTCTTCTTTCAAACCAGCATTATAATAATGCTGATAATCATTTTAGTATATATATATATATATATAATTTAACTAACACTTTCGGAATTGTATTTTTTTTATTATCAGGAACAATTTATGAAAATATTTCCTTTATAACTGTCATAGAATCATACCCTTAGTCAATCTTAAGAAATAAACTTCTATTCAATAATAAAATCGAAACTGTTATACAAATTCAATCATAAAAAAAATAAGCAGACTATAAATAAGTAAATATTTATTTAAATTTACTTAAAAATAATAAAATGTCATAGCACTTTACAAATTAACACAATTCTTCACAAAAAACTTTAAAGTATTTAATGCATAACACAGAATTAATTATATATATATATATATATATATATATATATATATATATATATATATATATATGTTTCCAAATATAAAATTTTCTTCATTTTTGCAAGCATTTTTACAATTTAACGATATAGCATTTAATAGTATTTATACTCATATATAAACAAATAAATTCCATTCATAATCAAAGGATTATGTAAATTTACATGTACTCGAGTCTTGCTTGAATGGGTTTTCAAAAGATGAAAATAATTCGGGAAATGGAATTAATTTGATAGTCACAGAACGGTACGCAAAAGCATTTGAGAAACAAAAAGAATTATATATATATATATATATATATATATATATATATATATATATATATATATATATATTCAATATTGTATACTGTATTTGTATCAAAAGTTAGTATTAGACGTAGAGAGTTGTTTTTGTTTATAAGATCAATTCGAAACTATAATTGTTCTATTTGACCGAAATAAATATTACGAAATCGTGATATTTAAATATTTTATATGTATATATGTAAGGTTTTATTAGTGAAAAAGTAAAATCTAATATTTGGAAAATGTATTATCATTATTGTAGATATTTACAATTGCGTATTAGATTCAATAAATAACGTAAATAATTAAATATTCATAAGTACATAAAAGAATTGTCATGATATGTTATTGTACTTTTTATGTTAGAAAAACAAAATGTAAATAATTGATACAATTGGTCATTCGTATAATAATTTCATTAAATATGTAACAATATATTGATATCTAACTCTTAACTACTAAAACCGCTGACATTGATGTAAGTGTTTGTAAGTGTCTATTGTTATTCAAATGCACTCATAAAATAACATAGTAAATTTTATTTTTTTTTCAGTATACTAGACATATTTTAATGATTTTTCCCTATAATGAATCTTTTGTATTTATCACGATCAGTTTCGAGAAAAATGCAATTATTGGGTATTCAACTTAAGTTATAAATTTTTATACGTACGATCATAAAATTAAAATTTAACTTAAAATTTTCAAAAAAAAATATTAACAAACACTACATATGTTTAAGAAAATTTAAACAATATTTTAATTGGCTTCTAATTGAATTATTATAAAACTGAATTTTTTGGCTTTGTAATATTTGTATGATTATATTTTTTTAAAAATATATTCATTACCAATATATATATATATATATATATATATATATACATATATATATATATATATATATATATAGAGAGAGAGAGAGGGAGAGGGAGAGAGAATGTATCTTATGTGCAGTATCGCCAAAAAAACGTTTCGACGCAGAGCACGTAAACTTGGAAACTGACACTACTTTAAACCAAAATCTTCGATCAAAGACCTTAACATTGTCTTAAGTCCTATTAATTACTTTACAAAGTGAACGACAAACAAACGGTCAGAAAGTTGATTGAAACGAAAAATAGACGAGAGAGGAAGCAATAGAATGAGACAACATCAGTAGATTTAATATTTAATATATTGTAGAACGGACATACACATCGCTTTCTAACCAGTGATTGTATGGACATAATTTTCAGCGAGAGTACACCGAACGAAATATCTGTCTACTGGTCCACAGTAGCACGCTACCAGAACCGCCAGAAAGGAGACTGGCTGCCACGGAAGCGATGAGAGCTCGCTAATCAATAAATTGAAGGATACATTTACAAAAAGCCTAAATTGTTGACAAGATAGTAAACGTAAGGGATGATATTAGTATGATGTATTTAATGCTCTTCTTCATATCATTTATGCAATTTCAATTGCATTTCGTTGTAAGTTTTAAGGGGTTATATTAATTACACTAGTAATATTCGTCATACTGCTCGTAATGTTATCAAAATTCAACTTACTGTTTGTATGTAATTAACTCTCCTTTTCCCCCCATTTCTCCTCTCTCTCTCTCTCTCTCTATATATATATATATATATATTAATATATATATATATATATATATATATATATATATATATATATGTAATTATATTGGAACCCAATAGTATTCTTATTGAATATTATAATTTTATTAAAGCTATTTAATCTTCTATATGATTGAAAAAAATATTATCAACACTAAACATAAATGAAAAAACAAAATAAAAAATACTTTCAACAATCATCACCATTTTTATTCATATTTATATTCTATTTTGTACTTTATTTGTCATCTTAGTTGTTATATTATAGCTGAAAAAATCATCTATAAATTATATGGAAATTTTGAAATTATCTGCCACAAAATTGTCATTATAAAATTTAAATCAATCGATTTCTATTATAAATATTTTGTAAAATACGTATAATATATATATATATATATATATATATATATATATATATATATATATATATATATTATGAAATAAGGCGAATTTCCTGTTAACATAACAATTATATATTTTTTAGTTAACTTATTAATATTGTAATCTGAAACGAATTATAGCTTAGAACTATTGATTACTGAATTTAATTATGTATATATGTATATATATATATATATATATATATATATAAGATTATTAGTATGAAATATCGAACTCTTTTAATTTTATATAGACGTTTAGTTGAAAACTGATTAGTTAAAAAATTCTAAATAAATAAATTTATAAAAGGAAAAAAATACAAATCTTGGCTTCCTAATTTATTGAAAATATCTTCACAAAAATTGGATTTTAGTTGTAGCATGTAGTTGAGATTTACTCAAGAAAAAGAACTCAACGAACTTAACTCAAAGAACTAATAAAAAATTACGAAAAACAATAGTTACAGTAATCACATTTGAAGAAAAAGGTAAAGAGAAAAATAGACTGCGTTTTGAAAACAAAATTATACATTTACACATTTTATTAGTATACTTAAAAACTCTGTTATTAGAAAATCCTAATTCATTATTCATTCATAAAACTGTTTTAATTATAAATGAATACACTATAGATTTACAAAAATATTCACTTAAATGAAATATATTAATTATATGAAAATATAATATTAAATTAGTTTTATAATTTGAAAGACCTTTTCTAAAAAAAGTTGTTTTTTCAAAATGTAATCAAATTGATGTTTTATATTTCAATGTTATATTTTTAATTCAATTTATGTTTGATATATATATATATATATATATATATATATATATATATTCATCTATATTTTTATTTCATGGTTATTTACATAATATTTGAAATGAATTTAATCAATATTTAATCATTTTTAAATGAAACATAAATAAGTAACAAATAAATTAAATGTTACGATAACATTACCGTTATCATATTCCTTATGAATATATTGAGTTCTAGTGAATAATATCCCTAACCTTCTAGAACGATAGGGAGTATCCATGGTCAACCGCTTGAGCCAAGCTTTTGGTATAAGCCGAAGAATAATTACGTATTCAAATTGATTACCTCTAATACTCGAGTTCCGCGCTACATTCCGTTTATGAACATAAATTGTCGTTTATATAAATATACATATTTATATGTATATATTTATGTTTGTATATATATATATATATATATATATATATATATACACACACACACACAGATATTTCTGTGCAGTGAATTGTATTTACTATGCATTACCTTTTGTGTAAATATATTTATCTTTGTTGTTGTTCGTAAAGAAGGATGTTTTTATATAGTATTATCTGTATTACGTACCGTAATTTAACATGATCATTTTCTATAATTCTTTTGAATATTCGATGCTTCAATATTAACTTTGTTTTATTTTTCTTGAAATATGTTATGAAACATTAAATTAGATCTTCAAATAACCGATAATAAATTGTATATTGAACATTCAAGCTTTTCTTACTCTCCTTTTTCTATTTATTTTTCAGTTACACTTGCAAAACACGTTTTAGATATTTTGTTTCCTTATCTCGATGATAATTTAAGCTTTTTATGTTATTAAATGTATAGATCAATTTCTTTGGCGTAAAATAGATTGGATACCGTTTCGTCAATGACATCAATTCGCTCGGAAAATATCTATATTTGGAAAGAAAATCATTTTCCCTCATTTTTTAACATTCAATTATCTAATTTAAATAAACTCGTATGGAATATATAATGTCATATATGTAATATTATTATTTATGTTTATTTTATGTGTATAACAAATGTCTCAATTCAAATCGAAAAGCATTTATTGTAAATGTTTATCTGTTAGATTCTTACTTAAATGTTATGCTGTTCATGTTTAGCTGCTAAATTAATCAATCTATCATCAGTGAAGAAGACACAAAGTACTTGTATCTGAAAGAATAGTAGAAACACTATTTCACCAACTTTGATTTGTCGAACTCACACAGTAACAAAACCAACATACTTCTATGTCCAGTTATCTATTTTTGGCATCGTATTGTGTCTATTCAATTATTGTAAAAGAAAAAAAAACTTGCAATAGAAGTTTTGATCACTTACTTTTTACTTAGACAATTTTAATAACAATAGGTTTTTCGAACGACTAAATTGTTTTCAATTTAAATATAAATAAGTCCATTTCAATGGAAATGATAATATATAAAAACATATATAAAATTCCGTTAATTATAGAAATCATTTCATTTTGTTGGTTTAGAATTCTAAATTGTATATTTGTATGTATATGTATATATATATATATATATATATATATGTATGTATGTATGTATATATAGGTATGGCAAATTTCATATTCCTCACATTTTATATTTCATTTATATCCATTGTACATTTTCATAACTAATTAGTGTTATTTAGTATTTATATTTAATGAAAAGTCGGAATATTATTTCAATATTACAGTTAAATGTTTCTCTATTCACTCATTTATCATTTATAATAAACACATTACATTTTGTTTCATTTGAGACAAAAAAAAAGTATATATCTAAAACGTCAAATAAAATCAATATACCTGTTTGTCTACGTGTATATATATATATATATATATATATATATATAAGAAAATGTTTTGTGCGATGTTTTCACAGCATATTTTTTTGAAATTTCAAGGAAATTTTTATGTGAACTACTTAAAAATTAATCATAACACATTTCTTTCAAATAACTGAAAACCAAGTCATATTTAATTCATATTGTTTTTAATTCATTTAATATGTTTTTTTTATAATGATGATTTTTGTTAAGGTATTCATCATATTCTCTGAATTATTTAGAATTGTTTTAAATACGAAACACATATGTATCTTTTCATAAAATATTAAAAATGCTTTTAATAAAAAAAATCTCTTATATATTTAGACTTATGTTTATTATCTATTTTTTCTGTTAAAAAGGTAATTATTCAGATATTCAACGCGTTGTTCTCGATAACAATAAATAATAGAAAAAAAAAGTTCAGTTTTAAATACTATTAAATTTTCAGTTGTAAATGTCTATTTGATGAATATTATTTTTTCGTGCTTATAAAATATACAACACATATTGTCCTATTTTTTTGCAATAAAATAGATAATAAATGTATACACATATGAGCATGTTTGTATGAATATTATGATATTTTATGGTAATAAAGCGAAGAAATGTATTTTATATAAGGTGAACTAGTAGAACTGTAAAAAAACACCAAAAATATTTCCGAATTTTTGACACAAATTCATCTCATTGATTTAGATATTTTCAATTTTAAATTACGGAACAAGACGGTCTGGCGTTATCTCGTTCCGAACTTTCTAGAGTATAAATCGAAGTGCACTGTATACAAACGGTTGTTAACTCACTTAATCTTATGTTTAACTTTAACTTTATATATATATATATATATATATATATATATATATATATATATAT
This sequence comes from Acanthacorydalis orientalis, assembly GCA_034766995.1. Classification (NCBI taxonomy): domain Eukaryota; kingdom Metazoa; phylum Arthropoda; class Insecta; order Megaloptera; family Corydalidae; genus Acanthacorydalis; species Acanthacorydalis orientalis. The sequence continues at coordinate 16,870,986 of CM068324.1, read as the reverse complement.
ATATCCAGTATAGACCCAAACTTGTATGTAATATGAAAAATTCTATACGAAATGTATAGTCGTTGATAAACAATTAAATCATTTTTCAACTATAATAGAATATTTTCAGATCAATACAATTCATATTATAAAGTTCAGGAGCATGTCAGTTTAACTATACGTTTGTTATACAAGCAACGAATTGTCGTCGAACTGACAATAACATGGATTGTATTCATCCAGTATCGCCAGAAATTTACAACTTCGCTGCAGGGCACACACTTCCATCGAGAATCGTTACTCGTTATGCACGTACACAAATTTGATAACAGTGATAACAAGATACGCGTGTCGAGACACGTACATTTACAATTTTACAAACTATGTTCACTGTCACATATGTTCCAAAAACAGATTTTTCTTTTCTCTTACCCCTTTCTCACTCTTTTAATACATATATATATATATATATATATATATATATATATATATATATATTCATTTTTTATACTTGCAAAGAATTGCTTGACGTTTTCCTTATCTCTACTTTCGTCCTCGTAGCTTCTACCTTAAGGACACAAGAACTTATAGTGACGATTACTGTAATGTTATTTTTTAAAACATACTAAACATTCGTAATATTTGTTTAAATAACAGTTCTGATTTGAAAATATGTAAATAATTATTCAATAAATTACTGTATTCGAATTTATTTTCTTTATAAGACTAGATCAAAGGTAATAGTTATTGTATAAAGAGGTATTTATAAATTGTTGATCAAATTCATATATACAATTTCGAAATTTGATTACAGTAATGTATTTAAAGTAGATACATTTATATCTTCATAATTATTAGAGATAAAAAATTAAATTTATAAATCAATTTAATAATTTATTAAAATAAATAATTTTATAATATAGATACATTAATTTTTTTTAATTTATTTTGATTATAACACAATATATAATGTTCAAATGAATACAGATTTAATAATTGCTATCCTCTATTAAATATTTTAAAATGTATATAAAGGTACAATGATTTTATATATTGTTTATTCACTGTATATTTCCTTATAATTCACTGTATTATGATTACAAAACAAAACGTAACAAGAAACAGGAACATTTTTCATGGCAGTGAGGAGATAATAATGAAATTAACCAAGTAAAATATAATTAATTACTATAGATTTTCATATCTTTGCGGCAAGCTCATATAATTACCATTATTTTTAAGATTACAAAGCTTTTTGTACTGTTAAAATGACAATAGATAATTTAGTTTAATACTGATAAAAATATAAACGTCATTCTTTTAAACTGTTTTTAAATAACGATAAAAATACATTATTATAATAATTAAATTAAAAACATATTTTGTATGTACATTATACTCGTAAATTTTATGTTTTTAAAAATACCGTAACTATTTTTAAATATTTTTCTTATTAACATAAAAGACTTTCAAGTTTGATTTTTTTTTTACTTACACTTACCCGTTTTATTTCATATAATATAGTTTTTCTTTTTCTTTCTTTATTATCCACACTGTTAATATTACTACTCCATTAATAGTACTACTTATTCATATTGGTTAATATCAGGTTTTGATACTTATGAATTAAACTGTCATTAATACCCATAAATGTTAGTCTGTGTAGTTTACATCTTTTGTGTAATAAATAATTGTAATAAATATTATATATATATATATATATATATATATATATGATCGTGAAGCTTGTAAGAAACTGTATGTGCATATATCAATTTTGTCAAAATATTAATAATTATTCTGATAAATATGACCTTTCCTAAGCTCACCCTTAGAAATTAATTACATGAATTAAGCAAAAGAGATTATGTTTGGTCTGCAGACATCCTGATTCCAGAACATACAGGAAATTGATTTGAAATTACACGCGAAAACGTGCTGTGAAAATAAATTTATAAAGTATATTTTTCCTTTGTTCTAAATACGATATATATATATATATATATATATATATATACATACTTAAAATAATTAAGTACGCAATAATAATGATAAAATGTTATTTTTAAACGTTTTTATTTGCTGCTACATTAAATCTAAACTTTATGATCTGTATTAGATATGTACACTAACAGAAGTGTATGTGTATTTATAGATGGTATATTTTCGATCTGTAACAGAATCGAATTCGTACAGGATTTTATAGACAAGATATATTAATTTCTAGCGCGAAATCGCTGTGAATGCGATAATATAAATTTACTTCATTACCTGAAAGTACATAAAATATGATTATAAGAAGTTATTCATTTTAAGTGCAAATAAAACCAAATCAAATAAACATTTATTGAGGGCAATCATTTACAAACTATTTACAAATTGTAATGTGTTATTGTGGAGTAGCGTTGTTGTGTGTGTGGTTCCTGCGCCATGGCGCTAATCGTTTGCGATCAGGGTTTGTGAGTCGTGATGTTGCAATTTTTATCGTTGTTTCTGCATATTCATGTGTTGCCCGAAAATTTCCAAAACCGGGCAAGATCATTTTAAGTGCTATAAATTCATTATTATTTATACAATCTTAATTACCATTAAATATATTGCGTTGAATTTATTACACTCAATAAAAAACTATTCAATCCTAGTGTACTTTTTAAAATATTTATGTGTAAATAAACAAATGTAATCAGTCAATTATGAATATAAATAAATATCTTTCTTATAAGAAAATAAAATAGAAAAACTTAACGAAAATTAAAAAAAAATATTATAAATAGATACTTGTAAACTTTAAAATTTAATAAAAACAGTCAATCCATTACAATCAAACTGATTCATTTGTAACTCAATGTTTTCTTTCTTGAATTCTATATATAGTAAACTTTACGTGAGTATATATTTTTTATCTGAATTAGTATCATTATAATCTTGAAGTATTATTAAAATAAATAATTAACAACAGATAGAAATATCACTTTTTAATTCATACTTACGATATAAATTTATATTCAATAAACAGGCGGGCATTGTCAATGAAAAACATATAATTTGTCTATTTATTCAATCTAACAGAAGTACTTTTTCGTTGTACTTAAATTTAATATACATAATTATTATTATTATAAGTATAATAGCATAACTTCCTTATTTTAATTTGATAACTCTTTACTGTTGCGCCATAATGTATCCAAAAATTATTCAAATATGTACGAAATAAAGACAATTTAACATGAAAATTTCAATTAAGGTGAAGTTTCGGAACCATATTTAATATAAATCACGGTACTATAACAAAATGAATGCAAAACTAATTATAACAAAATCCAGTTTGTATGACACAAACGCGTTGGCATGATTGCAGATTTTCTTGGATGAACGAGTCATCCTTTGTCTATCTTTCTCACTGTATCAAAATGACTCTGAATATACGTATATAGAGACCGTTCAAAACGGCCGATAACAGAGTAAAATTGAATCCTAGAAGAACAATTTTGCTTCTTATAAAGATGCAGTGAAGTGACAACCCAAACTATTTTAATTGAAAAATAAAATAACATGTATATCAATTACAAATAATAGGATTCTTTACACGTATTTTTAAAAGAAATGTTTAATTTTCTAACTTATGAATAATATTTTACTACATCTATTGTAATTACAATCTTCTACCTAAAATCAAAAAATCACAACGTAATTTAATTCAATTATTTTTTCGAAACAGATTTATTTCAATAATTTGTTTATTTTCATAATTGTTTACCATTTGAATAAAACTGTTCAACAAGAATCCAGTAATTGATATAAGAAAATGGAAAAATATTTATAAAATTATTTTTCTGTTGTTTAAATAAATAATTCGGATCGATTAAAATCAATTCGGACAAATAATATTAAAAGAAAATTAAAATTGACTATAATTGTTTATATAAGTAATTTGTTCATATCATAGTCAATATATATATTCAAATCAATTTGTGGGAAATTATTAAGCTCTTTAAATAAATATTTACAAGTGCCATTGCTAAAACCGTCCAAATACTTTCTATAAATCTCATTCTACTGTTTTTTTCTGTATATAATTTACATAGTTTCTTATAACAAAAATTTTCCTCGCAACAAATTTTATCAATCCTGTTAATAGATTACTAACTTTTTCTGACTTATTTTCACTTGTTCACAGCTATAATTCTTTTCGGAAATGTCTTCGTTTTGTTTATTTGTACTATGTTGGTTAATTCGATGTCCAATAAGAATTTTACCAGTTCTTATATATCTCTTTTTCTATTCCCTGACGTTGAGAAAGTTTTCAAAGTGTACACACCTTAAAATAAAACTTTTTCATTGAAAAAGAGAACAAAAGTAGTATATATCGATTATTAGTATTTATTATCTCTTGAGATTTGTAAATATTTTACTTGTGTTACCTTTTTTTTTATAAAACTTGCAATACTATAGTGAATTGTGCATTATATATATATATATATATATATATATATATATATATATATATATGTATATATAAATGTGTGTGTGTCTAAATAGTTTCAGTAATTTTTATAATAATAATTTTTTCATACATTTTTATTACATAAACATCTTGTGTGAAGATAAATCCTTTGTACTTTAATTTAATTATTAAATAACAAAATTTGTTTTGCTTGTTATTCATGGAAATGTCAAATTGATAAATATTTTTTTATTATATCAAAGTTTCAACCACTTCCTTAATCATTATATATAGATATTAATTAATGAATAGCTCGTATTTATAATATAAATTGAAATTATATAATTATGAAATTATATACGTTAATTAACAAATAGAATATTATTTTGTTTGTGTTTTCATAAAAATAAAAATCGTTTTTTACAACAAATTTCATGCTTGTTATAGAACTTTCTCTAAACGAATACAAAAGTTCCAAATATTTTTTTATATCAGAAAAGAAGTTTTTTATAGAAAATTCTAACAAAGAATATACATATAATATTATTTTGAAAGAAATTGTGAATTTGACGAATTATTTTAACAATATATATATTTAATATATATATATATATATATTTATATAATATATATATATATATATATTACTCTAGTTCGTTCCATTTTCAATCCTCATTTCAAATGTTTCTTAAAAAAATAGACATCTATTTTATCCGTTAGTAGATTTAATATTGATAACTAATTTCATGAGCAAACCTTAAACCAAATGAAATTGTTCATTTTTTCGAGTCAATTTCAAACATTTATTTTTATCTTTAACTGTGTACATTTAATGTAAAATATTTTATACAAGAAGAAACGTTTCAAACTCAAGTATGCCTTCTCACCATCGTTCAAAGACTTAACAAACTTTAATTATTTCTAATTAATAAAGCATATATGTAATACAGATGTAAGAAATGTCAGGATAAAGTCCAAACTTCTATTTGAACTATGTCAGGTGTCTTAAATACTTGTCATCAAGTTTAGAAGACAAAACAGTTGTAGAGTTAACGATAGTAGCTGCAGATACCTGAACTAACAAAACTTTATCAATTTTCATCTGCTTGAAGACTAACCAAGTTTCGTGAATTTAATCAATGTAGTTACCCATTTATCTTTCATTTTAAACCAATTATAATATGATATATTTATTTTTATTATAATAAATGTTTCGTTTACAAATAATATTTCTGTAAATATTTGATATCTTCAAGAAGTAAATTTCCGTATACATATATACGTATTTGTATATATATATATATATATATATATATATATATTGAGTATTATGTATGTGAGTTTGTGTATATTATTTAAAATCCGAAATTTTGTATAAAAATTAACTAAATCGTCAAACTTATTCCATGTGGCTCAATTTATTAATAACTTGCTAGCAAAAATATGAACTTAATTATTTTATTTAAAAAATAAATAATTAGTAAAAGCTGTAATACATTATTAACTAAAATCATCTGTAGTATTCTTTTATTTCTTATTTAATATAAAAATCACTGTTAGAAAAAATAATAATATTTTACCACTCTAATTATTGCATTACATTATTTTTATGGTAATTAAAAATATATTTTTAAAATTATATACATTTGTAATTAAAAATAAGTTTATTTATATTTTATAATAATGTGTACGTACAATAAAAACAATATATATATATATATATATATATATACATATACATGTATGTATAAGTATTTAATATAATCATTTGTTTGCTACGTATAACTATTAACAAATCGTTCTCGTTAAAGTGGTTTTATATTGAAAATAACACCATTTAATAAGGTATTCCGAGAATAAATTAACACAATTTTACGAATTAAATTATGCTGAAAAAAAATCCGTCTCGTATTTATTACTTTCATATTCACTGTTAAATTTAACACGCTTCTTTGAGCATTTATTTTTTCGTTCACTCTTCCGTAGTCCGTTTGACAAAACAATCGGATAATTACATTTAAACACGAAATTATTAAAACAAAATGTGCGTTGATTTGTATGAGCGATTTTTTTTTTAATTATTCTGTATAATTTTGGACTGTATTAATGTAAGTATATGAATATAAATATTTGTCGTTAGGTTTTGGGAAAAGAACCTTCTTGTTTTGATCGACTCTTTCAAAATAGTTAATATAATTGTTTTTTTTTGTAAATTGAAAGCATATATTTATATTGATTTAGAAAAGATATTGTATTTATCAAACGTAAATGTGATTAAATTATAATGAAAGTTACTAAATGATATTTAAATAGTATTAAAATAGTTTCGTTAATTTCATTATCACTAAAACAAATATAATATTTTAGTATTAAAATGAAAAGTAATACATAATGAATAATCCAGTGTAAATAAATTATTATATATTAAAACAAAAAAAAATTCACTTTTAATAACAATGAAAATAAAATTGGTGGTAATTATATATATATATATATATATATATATATATATATATATATATAATGTATATATGTGTGTATGTATTGTAATTGATTTGAAATTACTTTATAACAGAAATTCGTGGATGGTATGAATGAGTTTCCAATTTAACAATTAAATTAGTGTCAATATGAGTCAAAATTGAAAATTTCGATTTTACCTATATAAACAATAGATTATTGTCTGTATTTCGTGCATGATTCGCTTCATTTCTGAAAAAAATGTAGCGTTTTAAAATGAAACTTTCCAGTATATGTCGCAATTGTTACCAAGCAATATGGTTATACGAGCCCCAAAGTTTTAACATTCGAATGTGATATCGACTATCATCATACAATTTACATTTTTTGTTTACTTCTCCCATAATACGAAGTTGTATTATTTCGTAGTTGATAATAAATTCACTCTCTTTTCAATTTTATTCATTTTTATTGATAACATTATGTTACTACTAGAATGAATTTGAACGTAATTTATAATTGTATATTTTTTAAGACTATTTTAAAATCAATTAACTTTCTGTTGAATGACAATTCAGACTACAAAATAATTTCTACAGATATGAAATTATTATAATGAACAATAACTAGTATTAAATATATAACAGAATATTAATAATCAAGAATACAGATCTAGAGACAAGAATGTGTTTCAAAAGCTCAAATATATACAATCAATTCGAAATACAGAACCTGACTAATAAGTTTTGTCCTAAATAAATTGAAATTATTATTTTTTTATTTTTTTTATTTATAATTATAATATACAATATATATGTATATATATATATTAGAGGTTTTAAAAATAAAAACAAATAAATTGTTTCTAAAACGTAAGTTCTTGATTTTCTATTATAGATAGTTTCACAATTATCTATATAAAAATTTATATTGTTTACGAATATTTGTTTTTATGTATGCTGAGAAATACAAACGCTAAACGATAATAGGAAACGATGTGAAAAATCTTTCACTGAGACTAAGGTTTAACCTTTATCTTCATAGTAACAGCGATTTATTTATTTTTTCATTTTAATGTAAGCATACCTTTAGGGGTATTTTTTTCTTTAATAGCTGCTATATAAATTCACGTCTTTTTGTTTTATTTTATTTTCCCGTGGAATATAATCGTTCTATAAGTTGTTTACTTACAATAATTTATGTATTAATACAAAGACTAAAATGTATCTCTTAGTAGTACACATTCATTTTTATTACTATTATTATTATCATCCCATTTCGTCTTTCGACAATTTAGACTTATGCATAGAAAACTTAACTATAATTTATAAATATTTGATGCAAATAATAATTTAATTAATAACAATTACACTACAATACTATTTAATATATTAATATTTATAACATTAAAACAACATACCAACACTATAATTTTCAATTCTTAATTTAATTTTTATGTATCATTTTTATATACTTAAATGATATTTTAATAAATACATTTTATTAAATATTTCAAAACTTTATATTATTTAAATCATTACTGTGAGAACTATTAATCTGGTAGAAAAATAATTGCGGTTTATGACCTTTAAATGCATATACATTTTTATATAAATAAAACAAAAGTAATTTGTTACTGTTTTATGTTTTGTTTATATAAATAAACTGAAACATTGTTTCTTCATTTAAAGTCTCTGGTAGAGAATGTTCTATTAAAAATGAAATAGAAATTCACACAAAATATTAAATTACAATTATCGTAATATGTACACTAATGTATAAAATATTAGTTTTGAGCTTCGTTCTGGAAAATTATGGCAACAAACGACTACAAATATTAAATTCAAATATTATAGTTCAGTTGTAATTTTATCCCAATTTAACAGGTCTTCAATGTATCCAACATGCGAATATATTGAATTTCCTCCACACTCGAAAGGCTTTAGTGTTCGTTACAATAGATTCTCTCTCTAAACTATTGATTTGTATGCAGGGCAACAGATGGCAAAACACTGTTGTAATATCAGCTTAGCCTTGCTTTTATTTGTAAAATGGCATAACAAGAACAATATCGCGAGAGAGTAAAATTCAGTTCCGGTTTTAAGGGGCTGATTAAATTAGTTTTTTTATTGCTGCATACATATTTAGATTTCTACGAAAATATACGAATCACAAATAATAAGAAAACGATGAAATAAATATTTATCGCACACATAAAGACAAACATAAGATTTTGGTAGCGTTTTCTAATCATTATATCAATAGTTTCAATTCTACTTTACTGTTACTAAAGATATTTTATAGATACGAGACAAATATATACTATAATTATTATTCAATCTCTGATGATACAACATAATCAATTTTGACATTAGTTTCATCAATAAAAAAATAAAACAAAATTCACAACTTCGAGTCCAAATTAATGAATATTAATATCGTTTCATTAATAAATTTATATATGCTTTTTATTTTTTATACATCTTGAATACATTTTTCGTGTTGAAAATGTTTGTTTTTATTATTCATATGAATTATTTTACAATCACTCTATTTTATATAAATATATACAAATTTTATTTTTCATTATAAATCAATACATTATTAATAAAATGTTATTAATGTATCTTTGAATATTATATTTACGTTTTCTTCAATAGATATTTTATGGTGTACTCATTTAAATAGTATATTGTTATATCCTTTAAAAATATCAATCATTTTATCCATAACTCCCGTGTATTAATAATATTATCGTATTCTCAGAAATACGTCTAGTGGTTTCCATTGGAAATAATGATTACATCTAATATTAAGCTGTTCGTATTTAATAACAGTATTGATTATTGATACATACTATCAATATTAATCCAATCTCTTTTTTAATTATTTGATTAACAATATAAATACAACCACTATCAAATGTAATTACCGGTACGTTGACTATATTATGTGTAAGTTATAGATTTCTGCACAAGATAACTCTATGATATTGTTTTATTATCTCACATTAATTAAAATCTACGGTTGATCACATAAACCTTACCATACTCATTTATGTTGTCCTATGTTAGTTATAATTATATAATGTCACAGGAGCAGTTTACGTTATATTTCTCTTCAGGCAGAAGTAATTATTAGTGCATATAGTTAATCAATACATCAATAATCAGCTAAATGAATTTAATAACTATTTGCCAACTGTTCATAGTTTTCATTATCAAATTACAATAGATGTAATAATATTCTATTATGGGAATAATTTGATGACTATTTGTCTCCAGGCAGAAATTATTGAAATTGCATTATATGGAACCAAGGTATATTACCGTTTCTAATAACAAAAAAATATTTATATGAGCAATTGAGACAACTATTATAGTTACTAATCAGTAGGTTATGATTTCGAATTAAGGTGATGTATCATTAGGAAAATTACACATTTTTTTGCGAATTTAAGTCTTTATGCAAATACACACACACACACACTCATATATATATATATATATATATATATATAAAATGTATCCTCAGTTTTTTAATATTAGTAATCTCTGCTCTTGTAACACTTGTTGATTTTACAATTTTATTTCTTATTAATTTTAATGAAGGAATGTACAAATATTAATTATGAAAAAGTGTATCGTTTGTTAACAATTTTTAGGAACAAAATGTTCAATAATAAAAATTCAGTATATGAATTTTATTAAAACATATAATTTCTAAAAGTATACAATAAAAAGAAGTAAATCACTAACATAATCTTGGAATCGTTTATAAATTTTCTATAATTTTCGAGAAAATGGAGAAATCACTCTATTTAGTTCATTTTTTATAACTAAATAAATAAATTCTCAAATAGTGTACTTTTAATATTGCCACCACACACATACACTCATACATATATATATATATATATATAGTCTCTTAAAAATGTCATTTGACTTCAATAAAATAACTCGATAATAAAACTGTTGACCGAAAAAATAACTACACGTTTTTATCTTTTTATGTTATTTTCAAAGTTTTGTTGATTAAATTGAATCCATAAGCATGATTAGGAGCTTTATAAAGGAAAAGTAATATATAAAACGATTTTATTCAATTTTGTATATATATATATATATATATATATATCATATTCTGAGAAATGTATGAATACGTTTAAAAACCTATTGTTCATAAAGGTAGATCTTTATAAATAATATACATGGTTTTATAAAATACCACAATTAATATATTATTATATTTGCATTATAATTGCTGGTACTAATTTTGAATTTCATGTTTATTTTGATTCATTATAAATACATACGTACACAAAAAATGTTTTTTGTATATGAAGGGTTCATGTATTTATAAATATGTTTTGTTTGTTAAATGAAAATTAATTAATGTTTTAGTGATACGAAAATCACATTTTTTCTTTTAAATTGTATAATAATGTTTCATATGAGAATTGAAAATGTCTCATAAGGTAAAATAATTTGTTATAATTGTTATAATTTTCAACAAATACATTCAATTTTTTCTTGCGTGTTCTGATTGCTTTACTGATCGCACTCGAATTTCTATTAACATTATATATAATATATTGAAAATTTTCAATATTGAGTGTTTACTTACAATATAATCCGTAGATTATTTATATAGGAAGAAATTTAACAACCTAACATAATGGGAATTTACAAGAAAAAAATCGATTATCTTTAATTTGTATGCCTGTCTTGAATATGAATACAATTCTGTATCTTTGTGTTTCATTATCCGATGTGCCTATACATAAGTTATATACGATATCGAGCTGTAAAAACATAAATCGAATATAACACATGACTAGATGAATGAAATATTCACAAGTACTGGAAAAAATAACCTGAGATAAGAGAAAAGAAACTATAAGTTGACTAATGGATTCCCATCGAAACCCGATGAATTTTCTTTTAGAAATAATTAAAATATTGGCGTTTTCTAACTGGCACTATAGTAAATAATTACGACAAAATAATTTATAAATGTGAAAATGTTTCAATAGGTAACGCTTTATTCAACAAGTTAAGATTTTCGTGTCTAGATAAATAAGAAAAAAATATTTTTATGAATAAATCTTACACCTTAACAAAAATATTTTAATTTAATATAATATAAATAATTAGTTTATTTTAAATAAAATTAAAAACGACACTATTTCCATTTACAAGCAGATACATCGAATCATAAATAAATTAAAAAAACATCAACTTTATGTATATATATATATATACAAAGTTCTACATTTCTTAGTTATTCGTTGTATAACATTTGTAGTTAATGACACTGCGCAGATTTATTTGTGAAGTTCATGAACGCCAACGTCATTCCTCTCACTGTTTTTCTTTTACACTCTTTCTTTTTTGTACTACTTCTATTTTTTTAATTTGATTGATATGCGACGTTTAAAATTAAAAATTTATATGGTGTGGAATTTTCGTGCGTACATATGTATACACAGATAGCACGAAACTTTACTAATTTACAAATGCTCTTTTTCATGCCAATGTTTAAAATTTTTACTTCTACGAAATTATTTTATTGATTTTTTGTTTGAATTCAGATATTGTAACATATATATATATATATATATGTGTGTGTGTATATATATATGTGTGTGTATATATATATATATTCATCAAAAAGATTTCGTTAGTTTTTAGACGTATTATCTCTTTTAAGCCTTCGAGCTTATTTTAACATATTTTACTTCAAAATCTGTGAATCCTGTAATCAGATCACAGTGTTTTAACTGAGATGCCCATGCCTTGTTTTATTTTAAGAGGTTTAACTTTTCTTCTGCTATATACATACATATATATATATATATATATATATATATCATTATATCAAGATCCAATTAATTTTTATATTTTAAGTGTATTTTATATTCTAACTTTAGAATATTATTAAAACTACTTTTATTAAATTTTAGTGATGTGTCCTACATTTGAACGTTCTCATACTCGTTATTTAAATTTTATAATATATTTATTTACATATGATAATTAATATAAAAAGAATATATTCTGAAATATACAGACAATCATTTTTAATAATACAATATTATAAGCAGTAGTATTATCCGTAGTATTATTTATGTTATTTTTTTTGTTGATAAATTGTCCTTGATTTCGACTTATAGAAGTTATCGATATTGAAAATGTTACTTTATCGAAAAATTATCAATTCTAATTTAAATTTATTATTTTATTACTACGAAATATTAATACGAATTATGTATTTTAATTATTAACGAAGTGTTAATTATAAAGGACATCTTTTAAAACTGTCGAATGCTTAATTAATTTAAAAATCCACTTTTACTAATTCAAGTTGAGTCATTATGTTATTTATTCCTTAATTACTTCGATTGAAACGAAAAAGAACAGATTAATATGTAAGCACGTGTTAATTACATTGTAATAGTTAGTTATAAACATCGTATTTGGTTCCACAAAAGTATCTCTAAACATGCCATTTATGTAAATGAATACAAAACAGAGCAAATTTTAAAATTCAAAAATTATGCTTTATGTTATAAAGTTTCGTGAAGTAACTACCAAAGAGTATAAAATATGCAAATGAATACGTTTAAATTATACGATTCCAAAGTCTGTTAAAATAATACGTCTAATATTATTTCACTCTGTAAATATATACTTTCATATTTAGAAAGACCTGTTAAGAAAATAGAACAAACATTGAAGCACTGTGTACATTGTACCGAGATTCATGTAGATCTCTCTAAAAGTTCTATATATATATATATATATATATACATATATATATATATATATACATATATATATATATATATATATATATATATATATATATAACGCTATAAAAATGCATATAAATTAATCAGAACTTAATAATAACAACAGGTTAGTTTAGGTATATTTGAAAATATACTCTTTATCTAATAATATATAAATGAAATTTAGTATTGCATAAATTGAAAATGTGTTAAATAAAAACTGTTGTTTAAATTTACATTACATTACACAACTTGAAATTATTATTCTGCGTGCTTAAATTAAAAACGTTTTTTATCAGTCAAAATAAATTCACTGCTGTTATTAATTTCCTAAAATTGGATTCTGCAATTCCCTCTTAAAAATTAATTAAACTTATAACAGAAACTAAAAATTAAAATTTTTAAACAAAATAACAAAAACCAGCAATTATTATCATTCATTCAATAAATGAAATTATATTTTAAATAACATAATCAAATATACAATAGAAATAACAAGTAAAAATTGATATAAAATTATAAATTATTTATAAATAAACAATTACAATTAAATTTTTAGATTACACCACTTTCACTAGAAACAGCCTATATTTAAAACTAATATCCTCCCTTACAAACATTTGCATATTTAAAAAAAAAATACTTTAAGCAATAAAATACTTCACAGATAATCGGTACTGATCTTAATTCACTTAATAAATAGCCTTATAATATTTTGAATTACTTTTATTATCTCTTATTGATAAATAGAAGTAGTATATAGTGTTTTCATATAATACGAATTTGTAAAAAAGTACATTATTGATTTAAAATATTTTATTTTTAATATATCTAATCAGGTTTATATATATATATATATATATATATATATATATATATATATATATATATATATATATATATGCATAGAAGTAAAACATTTTTTATTTTTATTTCTTTCAACAAATAATTACTTACTTTTTATTACTTCTCCTCGTGATCTTTTGTTGTTTGAAAAATGCTTAAGAAATAAACACATCAACGAAATATTCGCAAAATTCATTTTTCCAATGAGTAACCCTATTGGTGTTCAAATTATATATCTTATAAGCAAAAAATGTATAAAGAAAAATATTTTTATTTAGATATCAGATCTTATTTCAAAAAATATTTAATTGTCCTTCAAACGTTAATGTTTTTAGGTATTTCTGAATTTAACAAAAATATTGTTATTTATATATAACAAAGATATTAAATATTTGTTATATATATATATATATATATATATATATATATATTTATATATAAGAAATGTATTTTATAAAAATATGACAGTTTTTAGATGAAAAATGTAAGTACATGACACACACACACACACACATATATATATATATATATATATATAACTATAAAATAAAGTTCAGTCACAGACCAGTCAATAGCAATCATGAAATTCATAGAATAAAATATCTAGGTTGATTTGTTCATAGAAGAAAGGAAAGAAAAATCACGTAATTTGCAACAAAAACAATAAAATATAATTGATGGATTACGTAGAATCAAAAAATCTTCTGTTTATATATATATATATATATATATATATATATATATATATATGTATATATATATATATATATATATATATATATATATGTATATATATATATATATATATATATATATATTATTACTATATGTTGTCTAATTAAATGTAATTAAGAGTAATTGAAACTAAAATATACACATTTGTCATTCACAAATTTAAACAACATTGCCTTTCCAATAAAAAATTTAATCACACTTTTTAAAATAAATTATTAATGTCATGAATAAATAATCGTTTATGTTTATTTTAATTAATAAGAAAGACATTTATTGTGTAATGTTTATTATTTTTTATTAAAAAAATATAATTGACAAATAATGGCAATATAAAAACAGTATATCGTATTAAATCGTAATGAAATTATTTATAGACAATATACATTAATAAATACATAAATGATCCATGTATCAGTTTTTCATTTCGTCAATATTTGATTATTTTAAATTTATTAATAACATTTATATATTTGTTTTGAGTTCTATCTGTTATATGTTTACCTAACAATATCTTTTTGCATTTACATTAGTCTTATTTATATTTAATACTAAATTGTTTATTTACTACATAAATACGCGGTAGTATAAAAAACTACATAAGCCAATAAAAGACTACACAAGTCAATAAAAGAGTGTACATATAAAAATAGTATATGACATTTATTTTCTCGTGTTTCTAAGTAAGATTACATTTAGGTTTGATTTATTTATACTATGTTAAGACTCAACTATACGTTTGATCATCCCTGATTGTTGTATAGTAATAAAAAAATCATATTAATTTATATATAGCATAATATATATATATATATATATATATATATATATATATATATATATATATATATATATTTCCGAATGTTTTGTAAGAAAGTTAGGTTAAAAAATAACTAGCAAATCATGATTCCATTTTACTTACCAGCGAATGATAACCAAGATATATATATATATGATTATAATTGTACTTTATCAATCGTTGTGAACTATCGATTGATGTGTAACCGCTTTGTAACACAAAGGTTGGTTGTATGTGCGATCGGTGTCGGTTTACAGCTTTTAGAGGGTTTTTGTGGTTTTCACACTTACTTTATACAAAGGTTGTACATTTGATTCCAATTGATGGGCTTTTATATGTTTTTCTCGATTTGTATTTGTTTTCCTCGATTCTGAGATAAAAAAGCGTCTTCTTATACTTCTTTTTGTTATAATTAACAATTATATAAGCACTTATACAATTTCAGTTTAGTTCAATATAAAATTTCTAATAATTTTATTATTTAATGTATTTAAATATAATGACTATTACTTCAGCTCTATTAAAATAACCATCAATCAAAGCACATAAAAATTATTATAAAAATAATTTGTTATTGGAAATGTATCGTTTTTATAAAAATAGTTTCATTTATTTAAATCATGAACACCCTATAATGTGTAAATGTGTATAAGCTCTAAAGCAGAAATTCTGTAAAAGTAAATATCATAAATAATATATTTTGATACTAAGAACTAAACAAACCGTTCAATAAAAAAATCTAATATATAGAGGTAAACAGTAGTGTGGCATTAATATAGAGTTATTATAGTTATATACTCGTTTTACGTTGTAATTTGTTAAATAAACAATCAGATACTGTTGTAATATTATTTTATTATTAATATTGTTCATTACATGATGATCCTTGGTTAATGAAATTTCATTATTTACAGATTGGACAATTCATGATGCAGATTACGAAAATATTGAAAAAAATCATTATTCTTATTATACTAGTATTGTTAAAAGTCAGCACTGAGTTGAATCAACTTTTTAACTCAGTACTTTATATAAGTCTAGTATAAATCTACATTCGCTGCAAAAAACGTTTGATTGGTGTACGGAATACTAGTGGCATTGTTATATACCGAATATAAAAGGTTTTAATCGATAGTAAAGTGATATTTTTATAACATTTGAAACGTAAAAATTGATACGGACAAAATGATGCATACGAAATTGGTACTTGTTATTTTAATATCAATTTATATTTCGCAAGGACAAGACCGAACTTCCATAAACATACCAGGTGATATAGTACTCGGCGGTCTGTTTCCAGTACACGAAAAAGGAGAAAAATCTCCTTGTGATAAAAAGATATACAACAGAGGTGTACAACGGCTAGAAGCCATGTTGTTTGCCATCGATAAGATCAACAACGATAGTTCAATCTTACCAAACATAACTCTCGGAGTAAATATACTTGATACTTGTTCACGAGATACGTACGCGCTGAATCAGAGTCTCGAGTTCATTCGAGCTTCATTGAACAATTTAGACACATCGTCTTTCGAATGTTTAGACAAATCATTGCCACAATTGAAGCAACACAATACCGGCCCACTGTTCGGGGTTGTAGGAGGCTCTTATAGTTCAGTATCATTGCAAGTGGCAAACTTACTTCGACTCTTTCAAATTCCACAAATATCACCGGCGTCGACGGCCAAATCATTGAGTGATAAAACTAGATATGATTACTTCGCTCGCACTGTCCCACCAGACACGTTCCAATCTATCGCTCTCGTTGATATTGTCAAAAGCATGAACTGGTCGTATGTATCGACCATTTATTCAGAAGGTTCGTACGGCGAGTACGGGATTGAGGTATTCCATCGAGAAGCACAGGAGAGAAATGTGTGCATTGCCGCTGCTGAAAAAGTTCCGAGTATAGCTAACGATCAAGACTTTGATAACATTATTGCTCGAATAAAGAAAAGGGTAAGTTTATTCCATTTCTATAAACACAAACACGCACATTGTAAGACAAATTTCAGTCGTTCAATATACACACGTATATTTGATATTAAATGTTTATAAACGTATATTTTTACTTTGCGATTTAAATTTATTTAAAGAAAAATTGTTATTTACAGAAAACTTATTTAGAGAAAAAAATATATTTTAATAATATATTATAAAAATAACAAAACCAAAAATAATTTTCATGCGAAATAAATACTTTTAGCTTTAAATTAAATCACCAAGAAGTATCAAAAAACGTAATATATTTACATATATATATATATATATATATATATATATATATATATATACATATATAGAATTTGAGTATTTTTTTTCAATTTAACTGAAATATTTTCTTGTATACAGGAATAATATATAAATATTTAATTTTTATTGGACTAACTTTTTTTTAATTTTTTGTTAATTTTGCTTCAAAATTTTTCCATTTAAAAGATTATAATATATAATAATATACATATGATATATTCCGAAAAAAAATGTATTTATTCATGAATTTTGTCAAATAAAATGTGCAAATCTGTGTTCTATTTCATATTTTGTGTATTTTATTTCTCAATATATTGTATATTCTATGCTTTTACGAAATTTTACATTATATATATGTATATATATATATATATATATATATAATGATATCTGAATTTGTAATTTTATTCAACTAAATACACAAGAAAAATAAAATATATTAAATGTAGATATTTTGTAAAATTGAAAAAATTACAATGAGTTTTATTATATTTCAGGTAAATGCACAAGGAGTAGTCCTTTTTACTAGAGCAGAAGATGCAAAAAGAATACTTCAAGCTGCAGGACGATCTCCTACAAATCAAAATTTACATTGGATAGCTAGTGATGGTTGGGGTAAACAACAGAGTTTGGTTGAAGGACTTGATAGTATTGCAGATGGAGCCATTACTGTTGAACTGCAATCTGAAACAGTTCCTGGTTTCGATGATTATATTAAATCACTAACACCTGAAAACAATGCTAGAAATCCATGGTTTGAAGAATATTGGGAAGAACTTTTTGGATGTACTTTACCAAATAATATACCATTAGAAACCAATACATATTTTAAAGTATGTGAAGGTATATCTAGGATTTCAGAGAAAGTTGGGTAAGTAGTTCTTTTTGTAAATAAATTTTGATAATTTTTTATACTTAAGCGAAGATAAAAAAGAGAAGAGAGGAAAGAATGAGTATATTTTTACTATGTAATTAAATCGAAAAATTTGATTGAAATTCGTAAATTAAAATAAATAAGAAAGAAATTTACAAATAAATTCGTTCAGTAATCAAAATAACTTATAATACATATAAAGTACTAAAAAATGACTGAAAAATATGTATTGACATTTTTATCTCAAAAAAATGTGTCTTATTATAAATTTGTTATTTTAGAAAGTTATCTTACATGACTGATGATTTTTGTATAATGCACAATATTCGCCAGTCACGTCTTATATTAAAAAATCCAAATTTTAAATATAAACATACAGTGAAGATCTGATACTTCATGTTTTATATTAAAATTGTTTTTTCAAATATCGGTGGCAGAATATTAAACGTATATTTTACCATAGTAATATTCTCTGCAGATCTAACTAATTTAAAACGGCCGCTGTCTCTCTTGTAATCATAAACAATTAACACATTTCAGATAACTTTCTTATGAATTCGATAGATAATCAATCTGAAGGGAGGATTCGACGTTAAAGTAGATATTAAATTTTCCGATAATCAATTTCTGAAGTGATTATTAACCATACAGCTTAATTAAGGAGTCACATACATACACTAAGAATATCAATGTATATATATATATATATATATATATATATATATATATATATATAATATAATGTATATATGCATGATAAAAGATATGTAAAATTAAATAATCAAGTATTAGAAATAATTATTACAAACATATGTCAAAATAAACAAATTTATTTAGAAATATTAAAAATAAGTGTTTAATTTGTACACACAGTTATGTTAAATTTTTTTTAAAAAAAAAAAACAGTAACGGATAAATATTTTTCAGATCCTTTTTTTTACTTGAAAATAAATATTGTATAATATTTTCTTTGCTGATTCTTCATCATAATAAAAAACATTTGTTAGGCAATAATACAATGTTATGATTGACGTTTCTTTAATTTGGGACAAAACTTAATAAATTTTGTACACAGACTAGAATTAAAAATCGTATTAATTTAAAAGACAAGTTTTCATTAACTAATTTTTTTTTACTCCTCGAGAGAAGTCGATAAAAGTAATGATTTAAACTGACATAGCAACAAAATGTAAAACGGGGATTCAAATACAAAACGATATATTTACGAAAGATTGGATTAGATCAGTAGTGTCAAACCTTTCTTACACATCACTCACTTGTCAATTTCAGAATCGAGACGAACTGGCAACAAATAAAGCATCCTACAGTGACATCGGATGTTTAATATTTAGACAGAGGTGTCACCGGCATGTTTCGTAGGGTCAATGCCATTATTAAGAAAATGTTTATAGGTTTATTAAATATTTTGTCTTTAATTTGCTGGCTGTATTTAGTATATACATAGTGATTACGAACATTAAAAAGAATATAAATAAAAACTGGAATAATTGAACAAAACTCTAATATTAAATTTTACATTTCACTCATTAGAAATAAATTATATATATATATATATATATATATATATATAAAACATTATTTTCTCGTAAAATAGTGATAACAAAATCGACAAATTAAGTTACTAGGTGATCTTTTCAAAGCATAGTTTATTAGAACCAAAAAAAATTATCATTTAAAAATTTACACCGATTCAAATTGTAAGCATGTTTAAAACTTACTAAAAAAGAATAAATATATTTTAATACTATTTTCTTTTCTTGTTTCTTAGCAATTAAGAAATAAGAAATTGTTTTTATTATAAATATTTTATAATTATTATTTTATATTACTATTTTTTTATTCATCAATACAGATGTACATATGTAAAGATAATAAAGCATACATAAAAACAAGCAGTACATCATTATAGTTTTGATTTTTGAGCTTGAAATTAATAATAAAGTGTACTAAGAATCACAAGTAAATCCAAAACTGTACGAAATAAAATTCGAAATAGAGATTGTAATATTTTTCATATTTTACTATA
This sequence comes from Acanthacorydalis orientalis, assembly GCA_034766995.1. Classification (NCBI taxonomy): domain Eukaryota; kingdom Metazoa; phylum Arthropoda; class Insecta; order Megaloptera; family Corydalidae; genus Acanthacorydalis; species Acanthacorydalis orientalis. The sequence continues at coordinate 16,849,759 of CM068324.1, read as the reverse complement.
CAAGATATTTTCATACACTATATTTTATATTTTTTTATAATAATTCTTTACTTCTATCATTATATATATATATATATATATATATATGTGTACGTGTGTGTGTGTAAGTAAATGTTATATATGTATGTCATAATATATTTCTGTATAAAGTAATTTCAGATTACCTAATACATATAAAGAAAATTTTAAAAGCATTTTAATAACTTTCTTTCAATTCATAAATAAAAAGTTATTTTGTATAAATTTGCAAAGTAATTATTGATCATGTAACCTGTCTTTGTCACATTTTGAAACGTGCTGTTATTCGACAGTTAATTTAAACGTCGTAAAATGTTTTATCAAATTAACAAGCATTTATAAATGTATACTACTATACAATTTCTAAAAGAAAATAGTCATTCTCATTGCTTTAACATCTTTGATATTATATATATATATATATATATATATATATATATATATATATATAAATATATATATATATATATATATATACGTTTTAAAAATTGTTTGGAATGTAAACTGCACCTTATATTCATAGAGTGATAAATTATATTTATTAAAAATGTGTTATTCGAATTAACAGTTTTATAAATTGATCAAAATTACTTCCAGAAAATATAAAAATGTAAAAGAAAATTATTTGTTGTTGAATTTACAATTTGAAACATTATTAATTTTTTATTCGAAATATATTTTCTGTTTGTTAATTTTAAAGAAAGTTTATAAATTTGAACAAAATATTTTTTACTGTTCATAATAATCCTAAAATGAAAAGAAATATAAGTTGCTGTTGTAACATTTCAGGAATAAATAATTTGTTCTGAAAATTATAATTCTAGATATAAAATTTATATTTTATAATTAAAGTATATATTTTTGCACGAAACTTATGATTTTTTTTCAAAACACATGATTATAATCAAAACGAAATGAAATAAAACTTAAATTATCAATTCTTATAACAGACACGCTTGTACTTTTATTTTTAACTGTTTTGATTTTATAATGAAGTCTGTTTTATTATATATAGTCCTGTGTTTATATTGGTATATATATATATATATATATATATATATATATATATATATAAACATATGAATACTGAAATTCTTCGTTATTTTTAACACGGCATCATATAATCACAGAAATTAGTTAATCAATAAAAAGCAGCAAACCGACACTATAGTTCGAAAATTCCATACCAATTTTATATAAAATAAATTACATTTAGTGTACTTTGCAAAGAAATATATATTTTTGAAAAGATTTGAATGACGATAGCACGAAAAGGAAATACGAAAATTCTGAAAAGATGTGCAATATATACATATATATATATATATATATATATATATATATATATATATATATATATATTTGTATTTATATAATGTATAATATTCTTCAAGTAACAAAATATTGTAGGTTCTAAAACTTGATATAAATACTTTAAATTTTTCAATTAGCATTAGATACACATACATGTCTATATATACATATATATATATATATATATATATATATATATATACATAAGGCAATATACATATACCCCAAACTGTGTTTTCTTCACAAAAAGTGTTTTTGTTGTTTTTTGTAGTCATTAGATATTATACAATTATGATTTTATAGTTATAATCAGCTATTCTGAACACAACTGAATAATACTATTATTTGTTTTTAAACTACTTGGTAATAATATTAATTTGATTTATCAAAATTAGAATATTATAATCATTTTCTCATATATATATATATATATATATATATATATATATATATATTAATATATATATATATATATATATATATATATATATATAAGATTAACAAGTTATTTAAGAATTTGTAAGTCATAAAAAATGTTATGAGAAAAACACGATAAGTTTGTTTTTGAATGATATTTTTAATTATAATTTGTTATAATTAAAAATAGTTGTTTTCATTCAAACTGTATTTTCACAAATATATTATTTTCTAAAAACAAACTTATTGTGTTATTGACATAACATTTATTTTGTTCAAAAATTTTCAGTAAATAATGATTTATCATTTTTGATTGACAATCAACAATATTCAATAAATGATCAATAATAATTGTTTGATCATTTTTGATTAGAAACTGTTTTTATATTTTGAGATGAAAAGTAATTCATTTGTAAAAGAAGATTATTCATAAAATAACCGATATATAACAAATATTTTATCGAATTTTTTAAATAAATTAAAACAATATTCAAAAAATACAATTGTGAAAAATTATAATTACTTATATTGAATATTATGAATATTAAAGAATAAATATATTTATAAACGAAATGGTACATGATTGTTGATTTTCATCAACAGACGAAGGCAAACCATTATCTGCTTTCCGAGTACCCACAGAGAATGTGTTATATATTAAGAATAAAATGCACAGAGAACCGTCTATACATAATCTGGAACAATGCTTCAAATGTTTGATATAAGGACATGAGTAGCGAACTGTCACAAATGTCACAAATGAACTGTCGCGTCTAAAATCATTGCAACTACTCACATATATATATATATATATATATATATATATACGTATCGTATATATATATATATATATATATATATATATAAATTTATTATTTCCACTACGTCTAAACTTCTTTAGAACTGTACTTGTGTAAGTAAAATAAGCAAGGTACTTACATAGAAATATATGTTTTGTAAATTTCTGTATAACTGTTTCTAATAATTCATGAGCTTTAAGATAAAGATTTTAAAGAGAGATTGTTTCATATTCAAACACACATTATTTGACTACAAAAATGATATGCCTACTAATATTTCTCTCTTCTCTTTTGTCATAAATTATCCTTATTAAAACATTTATAGTTAATATATATATATATATATATATATATATAATTCTTTTTTTATTACTGAATAAAAAATAAATAGTTTCCTGTTGAATAAAAGTGCTAATAAAATTTTATGAAAAATAATATTATCCGATTATTTGTGTTTGCTAGTATATATAAAACAACATATACGCGTTCATAGCGACAAAGATACATTTCTGTTTCATTTTGTTCTAGATATCAACAAGAGAGTAAAATACAGTTTGTAGTGGACGCCGTATATGCATTCGCGTACGCTCTTCATAATCTTCACGCGGATATTTGTAAAGGATATACAGCTACTGGTATATGCCCTGCTATGAAAACTTATGACGGAGGCGATTTTTATAAAAAATACCTTCTTGATGTCTCCTTCATGGGTAAGTTATATATTCCATGTAATCTATATATTCTTATTTTTTCTAATATTTACATATTCAATATATTTAAAATTAAGAGGAGATTTATTTGGTTATTTTCAAAATATTTCAAAATAACTTTATTTGAATTTTTATTAAGAAAACATCATTCTGGATATATTATTAAGAACATGTTCATAAATATAAAATATTTAAAAACTATTTTAATTATTTCTATTATACGATAGTTTTGAGTTCGTTAAAAATACTGCTTTTTTAGAATTTTATACATAATTGTCATATTATTTACATTAATTCTTTGTTACAACGTGTTATTATTTGTTTCATTTCTATTGTACTATAATTACTATCAACGAATTCATTTGGTCGATTAATGCACTAACTCATTAGATATATATATATATATATATATATATATATATATATATATATGTATATATATGTATGTATGTATGTATGTATGTACGTATGTGTATGAATATATATATATATATATATATATTTACATACATCTTAAAACTCGTCTAAAATGTATTGTAAAGCGTTTTAACATGCGCTTTTGTACGATTGTTTCGGACACAGAATTATGTATTTAAATAAAGGATACATAATAGCTTTTTCCAACACGATAGGATTATTTCTTGTAAAAATATGTTTATAAGCAACGATAATGTTATCAATAAATATTTACTTGTTAAATAGAATTAAAATTTAAAAAAAATATAATGTTCAGAATGTTTGATCTTTTTTAAAAATATTATTTTTAATATTGAAACACCTTACAATTTAAAATAAACCGCTTTTCTTATTTATTTCAAGTGATTCCCAGAATAACTTATATATATATATATACATACATACAAGTACACTTTAATTATCTCATTATCAACGTACGTTCATGTAATTTAGATCTAAAAATAAATTCATTACAACTTCTGTTGCATGTGTTTAATCACTACCCTATTTTATATAAAAATATGTTTTTATTCTATAGATAATATATTAATTATATTATATATTCAATTATTTTATAAACATTAATTAATTTTATAGACATTAATTTTACAAATTTTAATTATATATATTTGATATAAATTATTCATATTTTTAAAAAAATACTAAATAATATTTCCAAACCTTAACTAGTTTATAATATAAACACTTTTATTTGGAACTATTTTAATTAATTAACATTTTAATAATTTATATTTGCTTCATCTTATCGTGAGTTCCAAGTAAAAATAATTAATTATAAACTTCTATAAAACAAAATCAGACAATCGGAAACTAACTTAATTTATATTTCTCTTTTTAACTTTTAACTTATATGAAAATTCATTTTAAACATATTAATGTTATTAATATATTAATGTTATCAATTAAAAAAGATACACGTACATATATACATACATATATATATATATATATATATATATATATATATACATATATATATATATATATATATATATATATATAAGGTAATTTCGGTTTTAAGAAAACAGATAATATATTTACAGACACCATCAATTAATCATCTTGTATTTCATTTTGTTCCTTCTAATGCTTATTTCGTCCAGAGTGTTGCTCTATTGTGTTCAGAAGACATGTTTCTCTATAACGATTTTTTTCTTTCTAATTTACAGAATACAACAGTAAACTCGTTACTTCACATACATAATGTTATATACATGTATATATATATATATATATATATATATATATATATATATATATATATATATATATATGTTCTGAAAACTAAAAGATTTCTAACTTTATTTTCATGAAATATATTCTCCTTTTGGATTAATATTTAGTCAGTTTTCTTTGTCACTATGTTTGATTAACAATGAACTGGGGATTGTATTCTTTTTACATTTATAACCATCACAATAAATTATTAATATATATATATATATATATATATATATATATATATATATATATATATATTGATTTTTGAAAATACCCTATAGTGTAGTTTAATTTCATAAGTGTATAGTCAAAGAATACATAAACTGAATTTGTCATGTCGTTAATTTCATCCAGAAATGGTGGGAATACGAACATTAGTGGAAACAACTTGATGATGAATGATAACAAATAATTTCTCTGTACATAATGAGAACATGGACTAAACAATAGTCCCATTTAATCTTTATTCCAAATACACTCAATTATATACATATATACGTACATATATATGTATGTATATATATATATATATATATATATATATATATACAAATATCTATATACACTCGTGCAAATATGTACAAAGAATATCTATATAGATAGTTATGTTTTAATAAATTATTCACTTATTATCTTTACATTAAAAACATATATATATATATATATATATATATATATATATATATATATTTACTTAATATTTAAATAATATATTTTTAAATATCTGAATGTATCTAATAAATACTCTTTAAAAATAAATAAATCGAACGAACAGATAAATAAACAATTTCAAGAGAAAGTAAACTGAAAACGTATACGCGAAAAGAAAATGTGTACATTCCCCTTTTCCTCTATATCCATAATAATATAGAAATACTTTGTGAAATAGCGTCGAGACATACTTATTTACATTAAAATAAATTTATGTGTACATATAATGAACGATGTAATTCACAAATAAGACAATAAATGGAATTATTTATATACAGATGTGATGTTCGTACTGAAATATTATCAAAAGTAAACATGTGTTCCTTTAATTGCTTCTGTAAACTTTATTTACGCGAACATTTGTGGATGTACTTTTCAATTTTCAGAACTCCGCTTTGGCGATTGAATCGCGTGTCTGTTATTTTCTCCATAAACATATTATTATCAAATATCGAAATAGCTTAAAAACATTCTAAATATGGTCTTCCACGATTTCTTAATGTAACACGTGTAAAATGCACATTCGTTTCTTAAATAATTTGCCATACATTATAATTTTAACATTTAATATTATACATTCAAAGAATATATATATATATATATATATATATATATATATGTGTGTGTGTGTGTGTGTGCGTGTGTGTTTGTATATATTCCAGTGCCTAAGAATTTATGGAAATTATAAAAGCAGATATAAAGGAAATGTATAATGAACATTCATTTTCATATTGAATATATTTTCGTTTAGGAAATATATTTTTTTTACATATAGAAGTATTCTTGTGTCTTGTTATAAACTAAACTATGATAAATACAAGTCTGCTCAGATACACTGATAAGAACAAAAATAAAGCTTATAATAAGGAATAATTATATATTTACGTAAACATACGAAGTTTGTAAAATGTTATTTTAGATCTTAACATTCAGTCATCCTACACATTCTGAAAAAAATGGACAAGTTATACAATTATATAGAATTTTGTAACGGGATAACATTCTATTATTTATTATGTATGTATATATATATATAAATATTATCATGAATTCGAAATTTTTGTTTTTGATTCAAATTATTTATAATAAGTATGATAAATACATTTGTTCAAACTATACAATACACACACACATATATATATATATATATATATATATATATATATATATATATATATATATATATATATATATCTTTATTTGCGCTGAAAATTTATTTTCCATTAAAATACCAAAAATACATGTATACGTTTATTCTTGAAAATATTTACTTTCATTTTCATTTATTATTGAAAAGCAATTGAGTTTTCAAATATTAATTATGATTAAACACACAATACTATTTTATACCCAGATATTTTCGAAATATTTTTTTAATAGTCATTTATAGAAATCAAACCTATTTATTTAATAAGAAATGTGTTTGTTCTGCTTATTTTCTTTCTTCAAATAATATTATAATGTTATTATTTAATTTTATTCGTATCATTTTTGAATGGAATTATTATTTATAATATTTATACATAATATGTATACTTAATATTTATATATAATACTTATTAGTAATTAAAAAGAACATTATAAACGTTAATTTAATGAGTATTCAATTAAATGGTAACAATTTTTTTTATAAAATATCAACTAATATTTCAACATTACAAAAATTGTTTGGAAAAAGTTCTGAAGCAAATTAAAAAATATTTATTTTTAATAAGTATTATTTTGAATTAATAAAAGTGTATATCGTCTAAAATTATTATTTTGTACCCACACTCATATATATATATATATATATATATATAAATATATATATATATATATATATAAATATATATATATATATATATATATATATATAATTTATATCTTTAAAAGTTAGTAAATCTCAGTTTCAAATTTAGTACTCTGTACGTTGCTTATAAATACTATAAATCAACCAACAACTAATTATATCTGGTCAATTTTCTTTTATAATAAGATATAATTAATGGATTAAAATAAAATGTTCTATTTAAATATTTCTTTTTATCCACAGTCTTTAGCAATTAATATTTTCAATAGTTCATTTACTTTGAATATATATATATATATATATATATATATATATATATATATATATATATATATGTATATATATATATATATATGTATATATATATATATATATATATTTGTATTATGTATATATGTATGAATGTTTGTATGTATGTATGTATGTATGTATCTAAGTTTTATTTCACTTTTATTTTCTTAATATCTATACTATTTATTTTCAAACTCAATATCAGTAAACAAATTGTTGAAAACAAACGGTCACTGTTAAAACATTTTTTTTAAACTTTATTATTATTTTTATTATGATTAACTATTTTTGAAAAAGTTATATAAAGAATTTCTGATCAATAAAAGAACAAATAAAAAATTGTATGAAATAAGAATTTGGTCGTAGTTTAGTCGTTAGTACGGCATTTTGATGAATGTCTTTTATAAAAGAATTTTGTTTGTTGAAAAGTATTGTATGTACTTTTTATCGATTGAAGCAATTGTACAAATATATTAAAAATTGATATTTCATTGTTTTATAATAGAGATTAATTTTCTTTACTGTGTTCCATTTTTATTAATTTAAAAATTTGATAATATGGTAGAAAATACTGTATTTGAAATACAGCTAATAGATTCGTATCTGAAAGGTACAAGTGAAATGTATTTGAAAACACAAGACTAATATTTTTCTTTTACATTGTTCAATCAACTAAAAACTTTCCGTTGGTACTTTTACGTCTTACTTTTTATGGTAGACTTATATCATATTCATATTATATTCATAGGAAAGACTAGTAGATTTAAGAACACGAATCTATATCTGGAAAAATAACAAATAACGCTTAAAATAGACATTGAAAAAATAACTTCATTTTTAAACCCTATATGTATAATAAATTCAATTTTAGAGATTTTTTAAAGATACATATTTTAGAGTAAAGAATATATTTAAGTTATTCATTTACATAAAAACTCGACATTTGTTTGATAAACAAAAACTTTTATATTTTTGTTAACACTTGTTATTTAAATGTTTTTACAAATAATATAAGTATGTTTGTAACAATCTTGTAAATAATTTCAACGAAATACTGTCACTGTCTAAATGTATCCATCTTTTTTGTAATAATATTTTATATATTTTTGAAAAAAAAAAACATCTAACACTTTACACAATCGGTCACACATTACTAATCAAATGTTTTTTAAGTAAATATTTTTAAATCACCCCACTTTCTCTCAAGATTATAACTTTTAATAAATAGATTCTAAGAAGTTGGTGATGCTAGAATTATCTTTACTTATATATAATAGACTATAATTCATAAACCTGAATTCAAAATATTGGTTTATCAGCAAAACAAGATATGCATAAATTCAAAACATAATTTAAATAATAGTAATAATAGCAATGAATTACATTCACATATATACGATTCTCAATTCTCATACAGAAGATTTATATATATATATATATATATATATATATATATATATATATATATATATATATATTTGTGTGTATCCTCCTGCATGCCCATCCCGTATAGATTAATTCATATAAAGTCGATCGCTGTAGTATTTAAAAACCGAGTTCTCGTTCAGTTGAACTTCAAAACTATTTTGTGAATTTTTGATTGTAAATCGTCTACCCCCATTGTTTAAAAACAAAATTTATCGTGCGAATAACAGGCACACTACCAATATACATATGTACATACATATACATATATACATATATATATATATATATATTATTATTATTATTAAAATCCTTTTCCATGGAGATAGCATTTGGGAGGCCGTGGAGAGTATATAGGACCCCCAGCTATACACCAATAAGACGCATGAACTGAGATCGTATCTGATATCTAGTCAAATTCACTACTCACGAAGTGAAATTTAGCTACAGTTCGTACTTCTGTATATACATACATATATATATATATATATATATATATATAAACATCATAACTATGTTTCTTTTATAAATTACATTCTATTCTTTTTTAATATCCAACTAAACATTTTAATTGCACTTTTTGTTATATATGTAGAGTAAATATTAATATCAATTTTTCAATTGATATGAATTATTTTACAGAAAATTTAAGATTTTATACATGAACTGGTGAACATTTTTAAGATTACTCTTTTATATCCAAATCAAATATTAAAAGCAAACAATGCATATGAATTTATGAATTATTATAATATCAGTATAGTAATGTTCATAGTTTTTCACTGAAACATGTCATGTCATCCAACCGTTCATTATTGTTGTCGAATAAATTAATAATGTTCATGCGTTTAAGTACAGCAGTGTGCATTTATCATTAAAATAAATCGATCTGGCCTAATTAAATAATAACTATTTATACAAAACACATAAAATAACGAAAACTAAAATAGTAAAATGCTATAAGAAAAGGAAAACGTATAAATAAATTTAAAAACAAAATATTTAAACAGTTGTATGGAAATGAAAAAAATATATTAAAATATCTATATACAATTTTTTTTAAATATATTTAGACATTTAAAAGTAATGATTTGAAATAATTAATATTTATAGAAAGGTATTTGATTAATAAGCAGTTCTTTAAGTTTTTATAATGAAATGTAATGATTTTACAACTAAATGAAAATGTAACAAACATATAAAATATTTATTGTATATTTTGTATGTAAAGTTTTAAAAATGTTCTATCTTCTTATCTAGTATATGAACATTTAACTAAAACCTCCTCTTAGTTTTATGAGTCGAAATAATAATGTTGAAACCCATTTAAATAACTATGTACTTTGAAGTAAAGTAAATGTATGAAAAAGCTTTTTTAATTTTGTATAAACATGGAAAGAATATAATTAGAATGATTTAAAACATATTGTATATTATGTTAAGTAATAGAAAGTAATATACGCATGATATAAATGTATTCTAAATAATGAAACAGAATGAGCAAAAGCATATATGATATTGATTGTAAACAAAACATGTATAACACACTACGGGAATCATTATCTTCTGTAATGTAAGACGTTATGCTTGAATATTTTCAGATATTGCTGGCAGTGAAGTCAAGTTTGACAAACACGGTGATGGACTGGCACGCTACGACATTCTAAATTATCAAAGACTGCAAAATTCTTCAGGTTTTCATTACAGAGTAAGTTTCAATTTTTGAAAATATAACTCTCCTTTTTACTATTGTGTCTGATTATTTTAAAAGCATTTGAAAGAATATGCACAAGCATCTAACACTGAACGAAAAAAAAATAATATAAAATGTTTCAGTTGAAAAGTAAACATTTTAATCTTAATTATTTTTCTATGAAAGAAACATTCGTAATTTTTCATCTGTGAATATATGACATTCTAATATTTGAATACAATTCTTAAAATAGTCCTTTATATATCGTTTATTAATATTTATCATAAATAAAAGTAAATAATGTTCTTCTTAATATTCCAAAACTTATTGCATGCATTTCTGGTTTTATTAAGTCTGTAACATTGTCTTATGTATCAATTATACTTCAGTTTAACTGTTTACAAACAATTACAGAGCTTAAAGAGAAATTTCTACTTAACTAGGTAACAATTGTAACTATGTAATTTAATTAAAATAATATATTATGTTTAGGTACGTGTGCATGTGCAAAATTATATATATATATATATATAATCAATATAATTATAATTATATATATATATATATATATATATATATATATGTATACATATATACAAAAGTATACGAGATTATATATTTGAAAACCTTTTAAGCCTTTTATAAATGAATAGAATAAACGCTGGAATGTGCAAAAAGATAGCAGTGCTTTGTATATGATTTTATGGATGAATTCAAATAGTTTTCTGTTGATTATAAATTCAAATATTTGTTGCTGTATTAACACCTGTTTATTTATCTCACTTATGTAAAAATATTAGTTAAATTTTATTTCCCGTTTAAAGAATTAGTGTTATTATAGTTTGAAAGACACACATTTTAGTGTGCAAAAATAGCAGTGTTTCCATGTATCATGTATATTTAAAAGTAAAAGTAAAATTTACATATAAAATAAAATAAAACAATCTCGTATTGTGTTGTGTGGTCATTATTAGCTAACACAGCTGAATATCGCTTTGGCATAGTATCGATTAATTGCTTATTTCCTGGGAAATGGACGCCCATGCAGATTTCATTAATTTCCATAACTCATTAACAGTTTTGGGTTTTGATTAAAAAGCAGCTTTTTTAACATCTGCCCAAATATTTTCAAAAAAAATGTTAAAAAGGTTTCGTTATTTTAAATTTTAGATATAAATTTAACAACGTGCTGTTATTTTGCACAGTGAAAATCTTACGCTATTAGAAACAATTACGATAATTTTTGACAACTAAACCCCAAAAGGCAGGAAATCACACAGAATCGAATGCTGAAACATTAAAATTTGTTTTTCAACACATGTCACTAATTAATGTAGAAGAAAGTGGCTGAAATTTGAATACTACTTTTCTAAGTAAGTGCATTGCTATTATTTTGCACACAGGTGTACATTACAACTATTTATTATTATATTGTTCTGATTTTTGATCATAAGGATTTGTCATGCGGATTATTTATAAATGTATTATAACTTATTACAGTATACTCAATTTTCTCATAAAATTTATTTGAAAAAGTCAATTTTATTTATTCTAAACAACAAAAATTATGATTAATAAAATATTTTTTAATATTTATATGTTTATCGGACAATTTGTTAATTTACAAATATTTCATCAAACATATCGAATTAAATTTAAAACGATAATGCGATATCGTTTTAATCTATTTAAACGAATAATCAAAGCTTCTTCTATACAACTGTTACTGACTTGAATAACAAAAATCTGTTAAGTTCCCTTACAGTTAAATTTAATACTTATTTGTCCAGTTAAAATATCTTGTAACTTTTCCAACTATATAACAGTCCCTTTCCCCGAAAATAACTGTAAAATTCAAAACTTCTCACATACCAGACCATTTGTAATAACGGGATAGGTTTACTTCTATTACTTTCTCGTTTTCTTGTCGCTGTTGTATTACGAAAACAGTACAGGCATCCGCAAACCGTCGACAAGGGTACTGGTATGCAAACTCCCCCGTTCTATGTCGAATTTATATACGGACCTCGCGTACTTCTTGGAACATAAAGTTCAGTACAACTGTACACACTCATATTGAACATTTTCGTCAACGAGTTCTCAGCCCTCCGCGCAAATCGCGGTTAATTAGAGAAATAATTTTCAGCTCTCGACGGTCACAATGAGAGAAATTCCGCCTAACGAAATATTACGACTACGTCATTCAATGTTAGCTACCATCTACTTGTTAGTGACGTTTCCTGCCCTAACACAGTAATACGTTGTAGTCGACCCTTCACCACAGTGGCGTAACAATTATATACCTTCTTGTTGTGTAAATAATAAAAAATCTCATTCCCTTCTAAATCACCTAACACTCTGTACATGAATATAAAATTGAAACCAAACATTATATATTTCATAAACATATTGTAGATATCAAATATCATAAAAGAACTTTTTTCTGGGTTCAGCTAAAACAAATAGTAACCCGGACAACATTTGTAATTACTTCGTCTTTAATTAAAAATAATAGAAATACAAATTGTTTTTAAATAAAAACCCTTAAATGAAACGAAAAAGGAATCTTTAAAAAGATATTAAAACTTCTAACATATAATAAATATAAATTAATTTGTAAATAAATATTTTCTTCTTAAAAAGTATATTCTTTTATGTTTTTGTTCTTATGTTCAAAATTCTCGTTACTTTCGTCTCGTTCTTCTTGTTATGTTCAAAATAACTATACATCTCTGTATTGATATAAATGTTTAATAATATTACAGATTCTGTCACTTTTATGGCAAACTTTTTCTCATCTGTATGGATAATTGTTGCCAACTAAAACGTCATATAAGTGAAAATAGTTACCTGTTTTAGTTACGCTAATGAATTCTTGATTACAAAAATTGCCTTGACAACGCCTCGAGAAATTCATATCTTAAAAGTAAACAACATGAACCTTTTTTTGTACCGTTTGTACTCCAGTACGCGAATGAAATATGTACTTGACATATTCTTCTCTCTTGTAATTATCCTGTATTGTGCGTGTAACATTAGTCGGTTTCATACTCGCAAAGTATGGCTAAATTATATCGGGTGAGTTAACTTAAATGTACTGTTGTTAATTTATATTATATATATATATATATATATATAAATATATATAATTATATATAATTAACTTCTATCGATCTACTACAAGGTTAATCCCTCTTTATTAACTCCCTTATTCGTTTTTTTTTCACACCGTTATCTTATGTTATTTTTCCTATTTAATTATTTGTCCTCTTTTTATTTCTAATTTTGATATTTCAGCGTATCCACTCAAGTATGTTTTGTTTTGCAGCTATGGAAAATTATATAAGTTTGTTAGTTTCACAAAAATATTCCTCATGCAAATTAAATGTTAAAAAGTTTTGTAACCATATATATAATCAAAAATCTACTACAGAAACAAATATTTAAACAAAATAATTATATGAAGAATCATATTTATGAAAAAGATTTATAAAAGAGTAAATTGATTCATTTTTTATAAACTTTTTCTGTTTTAATATCAGCGTTATATTACAAGGTTTAATCTAATTTAAAAGTTAAACAAATAAAACAATATATTTAAAATCTCGGATGTGCACGTCGGTTCTATTCATTGTTTGCAAAGTAGCGTTGGCGAGCAGTGGAATTTACCGCAAACCCCCTGGCAAACAGAGGATTTCGTGAAACTTCAACCGTGAACTGGACTGCTATAAAGGGTCATATGTTTTTTAATGTCGCTTGTTCTTATGCTGCATTTCAATTTAAAAATAAACGAAATCGCAATTAATCTAACTTAATTCTAGTTAAATAATGCTTTCACCAGGTTTCGTTTCGACAATTAATACATTTCATTTCTGTATCAAGTTCGACACGATCGAATACTGATTCTTTTATAATACAGTTTTCAATTCTTGAAACAATAATTATACAGTCAATTATTTTATATAATAATAAAATATTATAGTATCATTTTTTAAGAATATTAAAATCTTTTTTCAATATATTTTTATAATGTTTAGTCTTTGTATTTAATTATTACATTTATAATTATTTATAGTTAAACTAATACACATTTTTATAATTAACTTATCTAATATATTTTCAAATATAATTTAAGGTTAACAAATTTATTCACCGAGTTAAAATGATCTTAATTTAACATCTGATATAATAAAACAATACAATTTTGCCTTTTTGTATACTAAACATATATAATTGCATTTTGAGAATGTACTCGTATAATTACTATTGAAACAAATACTTCAGCTAGATGAAATCAATATTAACTCAAAAATAATGTGAACTGTATTTTTATTGAATCTGCATTCTTATACTATTTTGCAGAGTAATCGATTCGGACTAGAGATATTAACTTTACAGTAATACTAGTACATGACTTATCGTCTGTAAGGATAGAACAAAGCTCCTGTTTTTGTTTTAAGCACACAGTTCAATTTATCGAAAAATTACAAATAAATTTATATAATAGTTTTATTACACAACATTTATTTATTTTCAAGGATTTAGAAATATACAAACATATTTATATGATTAGAAAATCAAATCACAAAAGTATATTGTATGAAATACATATAAAAAAAATCATTAAATTTTTTTTTGTATTTTAAACTAACACTTACTTATCTTAATGATATTTCGATAAAGTGTCTGCTTAAATTTCAACACATTCAAGAAACTATTGTCAGAACTTTCAGTTGATTTTTATTCGTTGGCTTTACTTTCAATACCTTTACAGTTCTGATTTTGTTTATATGAACCTTTATTTTGACGCTATATACGTAAAAGTTTCGTGAATTTGTATCCATGAAATTCTTTCTCTACACTGTTCAGTTTCTCTAGTCATTCGGAAGCTACATAATAGAAGTTGAAAAGTAGTATAAATGTACACGATTCAAAAATTCTTGACAAATGACACTGTTTTCTCTTAACTCTTACAATTTTGTATATTGTGTTTCTTGTATAAGATAATTGTCGACTATCAAATGTTTATAAAAAGAAATAATTTATTTTTAAATCGTTTTGAATATTATATATTCAATGTCAAGAATATGCATATTCATAATTCGTTCCATGAGAAGAAATAAAAATTGATTATATATATATATATATACACATATATAAAGTACCGAAATATACAATAATATATTCAGCTTTTCTAACATAATACACATGTATATTATATTATTATTCAGTATAAATCATACTATTAAGACGTTTCGTTCATAACAACGTAAATTAGATATCCAATTTAGTTTTTCATTTAATTTCAGTGCAATTCCTTACTATTGTAGCTATAAATTCAGTTATAAAGGTATATTAGGTTGATAGGAAAATAACTGCGATTTTTTGCGAACCGTTGGACGTTTATATTGAATAACACAATTGAAGTCATGGATATCGATTCGATCCTCATTCTTTAGCCAAGTCTCAGAAAGAAACAATAGGTTTGACTGCTGAATAACTGTATCAGTGAGATCGGCTGAGTGAACGCGAAAGCTTTGACAATTTAAAGAAGAAATTGACAATCCTCTCTTGCTGCGAATGAAATCTAATAACACATTCTCTACTGTCACCAGTATATTAACAGATAATTACGAAATTCCTCCAATGGAGAGCTTATTGAATTTGCCGCTTGTCGACCATAATAAAAACTAACTCAATTATTACGAGTTACAATGTAGAGTCCTTGTGTAATTGTGACACGTGATAATGCTACATACAGTAACACTGGTGCGATTCCTGATATGAATTTAAGAGTTCTAGTAACTACTGACAGTCTCTCGCACTCATGCAGTCATATTCGATTCATCTCTCGTTCGCAGCTATTTTCATGGTAACGTTTTTCGTGACATGTCGTATGATTTTACCGTTAGACGTTTCACTTAAAAACATACCAGTAACAAACATAATTGAATGTATTCTTTTTATAAATAAATATATTAAATTTCTGAAAAATATGTAATGTATTGATCTAAATACAAAATACATAAAAAATAAAAATATCAGTGAATTAAATTCTCTTTTTAATATATATGCTCTTATGAATAAATTCATCATAAAATTTTAAGCATACATATCGGCATCCATATGTAACAACATTGAATTGAACACATTACTGTTTACGAATGTTACTGTATTATTTCAACGGAACTTCATTTTTTTAATATTAAAAAAATGTACGCTAATATTTTGCTAATATTTGTATATATATATATATATATATATATATATATACTGGTTTAAAGAAATTATTTTATAAATAATGTAAAACAATATACTTGTTACAGAAATCAAATAAAGTTGATGTTATAAATATCAATGAAACGTAGATTTTTTTGTTTTTTTTTTAATATTTATGTATATATATATATATATTACAAAAAGATATATTTTTGTCTTATAATGGTTTATTCTTAGAAAACAATTGTTCGCATATTTTTGTCTTATTTGAAATTCTCAGAAAGTAATTGTTTCCTTATAATGAGAAATCAGTAATTTTTTCTGTCAGTTTGAAATTATTCTACTTCAGATTCAATTCGTCTTTAGTTATTTGTCATAAATTCACGCCGTGGATGATTTCATGTAGCAGGGTAATATATAATTTCACATATATAATAATCTTTTTCATCTTATATATATATATATATATATATATATATATATATGTCATAATTCAATAATTATAAATTAAAAAATAAATAAAAATAATACTTATACGAATATCAATGTTTTAATAGAGACTTCCAAAAATGAAATTACAGAATGTAGTTATTAAACATGTATATTTGCGTATATATATATATTTATATGTGTATATGTATGTATGCATATATGTATGTATGTGTATATGTGTGTGAGTATGTGCAACTAATGAAAAAAATTCAAAAGTTTAAGTAAATAACCTACAAAGAAAATTAACTAATGATGTTTACACAGAAACGATCAGTTTGTTTGAATATATTTTATATTATACACTAACGGTAGCAATTAGTTGAAACCATTAAAATTTTGGAACGAATAAAACCGAAGGCAAACACAATTTCGCTAATTTTAGAAAAAATTAATAAACAACCGTAGCGTCATATGTGTTAGTATATACATAAATCACTGTACGTGTTCTGTTATAAAAATATATCTCAATAATTTATTGAAATTTACGTATTACTGACCACAATACGTATGACTGACCTTCAAATATTACATAGTATTCGAATTATTGTTTTTTTAACAAATTATTCCGATATCAAACTTGTAATGACAATATTGTATTCGAAGATCAACAATTACTCATATCTTTTTTTATTACTTTATTTGTGTATTTAATTTTTTAATAGAAACATCACTCATTGACATTTTTATTGAAAACACATCTGTTACCCTTATAGATACATTTCAAATTTTTACAAACACCACAGACAGAAAGTATACATTATTAAACAAAAAATGCTTTAATTCATTATTAATTTATTTAACTGCTAATTTATCCTGTTATGTTTTTTAAATTTCTAAAATTTACATTATAAATGTAGAACATATAAAAAGTATTTTTTTCGATGAATTAAATGATTTATTAAAATGTACTAATTTATAAATCTCTATCTATTAAATTACTTCAAAAAATAATACAATAATTTCTATAATTTATAAAAATGTAACATTATTCAAATGGATTTCTTCATAAATAATTTACTTAAATATTCGTATGTATACATTCCAGTTAATATATTTAAAATGTAAGTAAAAATATACTCTTGTAACATATTAATAGAACGATATAATTTAGATAATATATCATTGTTTACAATTTCATAGTGTCTTCATTAATATCAAATTGCAATCTCGTACGAAATATATTTTACATGAAACACTATTTAAGTAAATTATTGTTATTAATTATTTGTAAAGCTATTATTCTGGTGTTTAATTTACAGGTCGTTGGCAAATGGTCTAAGTCGTTGAAATTAAATATCAAAGATATAGTGTGGAAAAATGGATCAAAAACAGCACCATCGTCTGTATGTTCTT
The DNA here is from genome assembly GCA_034766995.1 of Acanthacorydalis orientalis. Taxonomy (NCBI): domain Eukaryota; kingdom Metazoa; phylum Arthropoda; class Insecta; order Megaloptera; family Corydalidae; genus Acanthacorydalis; species Acanthacorydalis orientalis. Next base: position 16,830,826 of record CM068324.1, on the reverse strand, counting down.
TACCTTGTGCAACTGGAATGATCAAAAAACAACAGGTAATATTTCAAATCGTATTTTTTATTCGTTTGATAAATATAAATCAACATTTCTGTTAAAATGTATCATTTAAACTAATTGAAAATTATTTAAACGGCAGTTTATTAACGTAAAATTATATCATTAAAAAAACATTTCTAATAAAATTTTACACCTACAATTTTTTTAATGAAACCATGCTGATATTTTAAAAATATTTTATTATTTTAATAGTATATTCTTCATATGTATATATATATATATATATATATATATATATATATTAATAAAGAGATATAATTGTCTTCATAGTACCATTGGGAAAAGTAAATATTTATTTTCTAATATTTACTCGTTTATAATTTTTAGAATAATTAATTCTTAATAATATTTTATGAATAAACACATATATATATATATATATATATATATATATATATATATGTATGTATGTATGTGTGTGTGTGTATGGATGTATGTATGTATAATATTTACCTGTTTCAGAAAAAATGATTTTAAGTAAATAAAACAAAATTAATTGAATTAAATCGATACATTCAAAACAATTTCTTTCATTAATCATTTCAATATAATTTTAATAACATCTTTGTGGATATTCCATGATTGGAGTCACTGAATAATTGAAATTATAATTTGATAACATACTTTAATAAAATATGTATTGTAAAAAAATGTTTCTTTCGTCGTGGATTCTTAATTGAAAATAATGATTAATATAAAATTCATAAGGTGTTTCGTGGAAAGTGAATTTCTGGAAAAAATTCATTATTTCTGCGTTCATTCATCATCGGTATTGCTTGGTACAGCACAGACATTCGATATAGGAACGTAATTTTCAGTTTAATAATTAATGTTTGCGTTCATATCGTGTAAAATTTATTGTCATCTTTTTTGTTCATGAAAATTATCCACACGCACACTAACTTATTAGTAACAGAACAAGAAAATAACGCTAGTGTTATATAATCCATAGTGTGTATATGTTTGTGTAGAACTGCTAGAAACTGTTGTTAGTTCTTCAAACGCGTTTTTACATCAGCAAACATATATCTTCTAGCACTTCGTCTTACATGCACAAGTGATAAGTTCAAGTTTTAGTGACTGTATACAAAAACTATACAGAGTTAGCTTGATTATGCAACCTGAAAACTATTGATTATTCTATTTGTTTATTACCTCTCTACGCGGTATTGTCTGCAAATAATCCGGTTAAACTATATATCCAGTCAAAATATTTTTAAACATTTTTTAGTATTCAATGTTAAACAGACATCTCGTATACAGACAACTGAATAAAATACACGAGTAATACAACAAACATATCAGACAACACAATTATTTATAAAATAACACTTAATTCGTTCTTGAAAATCGATATATCTATCTATCTATCTATCTATCTATCTATATATATATATATATATATATATATATATATATATATATCAGAATACAGAAATATGCATTTTTGTTTTCTTTTTATAAAACTATTTACGTGACTATTTTCACATCTACGCACATTTTGTACAAGAGCGTTTATTATGCCCTTTTTAGAGAAATACAACCATAGTCTATTGGGATTTAAACCAATATCGTCACTACACATACTTGTAAGAGACTATTTACCTTATTCTCTCTAGTTCAAAGTCAATATTTCTACGGACTATGAAAACGATATGTACATATATCAAATGTTATAGAAGAAGTGTTTTCAAAAACATTTTGAAATAGATCACAAAAAAATAAATAAAATGTTTTATTTGTGATATATATATATATATATATATATATATATATAAACTTTTATTACATTACTCCTTTATGATTCAGTATCACTACCAATTTTCTTTATGATTTTTTTGGAAAGTTCATGTAAATAATAACTAGTATTTTGGACTGTAAATTTACATAACATTTATTTTTTAAATTATACAGATTTCTAAAATTTATATATATATATATATATATATATATATATAATACATAATTATTCAAATATAAGAAACCAATTTTAAGTTCCAATAAATTTACTATGTTTAAATTTCATTTGATTTAATTAGATATTTATATCAAATTCTAATTGTTTATAACTTACACATTTCAATTTTAATTATTTTAAAACATTCTCATATCACATTTATTAATCATCCAAGGAATTTGTTAAGTTATTATATCTAAATTAATATATATATATATATATATATATATATATATATATATATATGTTCATTAATAAATGTCATATAAAAATTAAAATAGAGATTATTAAAAATTCGATATATTTATTACGACATATCATTTTCTCTAATAATAAAAACATACAGTGACCTTAGAATTCAATACAATTTTAAAACAAATCGCTATTTATTAGATTCATGTCACTTTCTCGAAATAATATATCAAAATAAATATAAACGAAACAAACTTTACGCAATGAATTTATCCAAATGCAAATATATTAGACAACACGGAATTTATATAGAAATATAAGTCATCAAAATATAAGAAATAAAATCAGTTTATAATATATGATTAAAATTAATTTATATCATAGACTAGTAAACATATTCCATTAGTAATATATATATATATATATATATATATATATATATATATATATATATATATGTATATAATGTATGTCGAGTAATTAAATATGTTTCTAAATAAACAATCTGTCACATTCCGTTTTATGAAATATAATGGATATTATAATTAAAAAATATATATTCACAGATAGAACAGTTTATATTTCGAATAAATTAGAAATATACTCCTTTTAAATAATCTGCATCTTTTATAAGTCCATGTTTATTTAAATAAAGGTATAGAAAATTTTTTTATTCAAATAAGTATTTTATTAAATATGATGAAGAGTTTTTTTTTATATATAAAGGAATATAATTCCAAATTATTATTAGTTTGAATTTTTTAATTGTACTTTAACAAGATTATTATTTTTAAACAATACTTGAAAATATATTCGGATTATAAACAATTCTTATTTAATTTTCAGTAAGAAATTAATCTAACAATTTGAGAGGAATTTCCGAAATTTAAAAATTATGCACAAAATTAAACAGGTTATCTAAATATATATATATATAGATATATATATAAAGAAAAAAGTGTCATGTAAAGTAATTGCTATTGGCTAAAACAATCGTGTTTATTTTGGTACAATTAGTTTATTTATTGATTCGTTATCAAATCTACAACAAAACCCATGACCGATGATAACAAGATTATCAATTTAAAATTCACATAACTTAGCGTTCATAAACATACAAACGATTTCGATTTAATAAATTCAGAATTCGACGCACACTAACTTAATAACGCTGCAGGCATGCATATCTCTGAAGTATTGGGAACGGTTTAAGGATAGATAAGAACGGGGCTTTACCACCACCACACTGCAACTTAAACTTTGATGGCCTTGCTGTTAATATATATGCACACATACATTTACATACATACATACATATATATATATATATATATATATATATATATATATATATAGTTTTATCATACATTTCTATACTTGAAACTAGTTAAATATTTTTAAAAAATACGACTATAACGGTTTAAATGCAAAAAAAAATTGAAAAATGAACTAGTGATATTAATGAACCATTTTAATATCACCAACACTTTAACTAAGTGTTGAGACAAAAAATAAAAAAACTTTCAAATGAGTAAAGTTTAATAATGATTTATCACTAACTTGTATTGTTCTAATAAGAAGTTGAAAATATTTTTTAAATTATTTATTTTTCAGTCAAAGAATCCACTTCAAATTCTAGTTTGTTTATTAAAGACGTTTGTTGAAAAAAAATAAAGTAGTTGTCTTACATTTTATATTTGCAAAGTTTTATTTTGTAATAGGATATAAAATAGCTTATATTCTTTAATATATATTTTTATACCTTTGAAAATAATGTAATAATAAAAGTTGTTATCAAATAAATTAATCTCTTTTTATGTACCAGACTGATATTCAAAACACACACACGCACTCACATACGCACACACACATACATATATATATATATATATATATATATATATATATATATATATATATATGTTTTGTGTGTGAAATGTTTAATAATAAATTTTGCACAAACTTTTCATACTCTGCTACTCATTTGCAAGGACGTACTGGTGAAAATCATGACGATATCTAATATAAGTTATTCGTTTTTGAAGGGTGACACCTGCTGTTGGATATGTGACAGTTGTGAGGAGTACGAATACGTCCATGATGAGTTTACGTGCAAGGATTGCGGTCCAGGACGTTGGCCTTATCCAAACAAACAAGGATGTTATTCTCTTGAGATACGCCGTATGCGTTGGCTCAGTGCTTTTGCATTAGTACCAATTGGTATATCATGTGTTGGCATTCTACTAACACTTGCTGTCATCGCATTGTTCATCAAGTATAACGACACTCCACTGGTTCGAGCCTCAGGCAGAGAACTCAGTTACATGCTCTTATGTGGTAAGTTCATCTGTGTGTATGTATGTGTATTTATATGTATGTGTGTGTATGAATGTATATATGTGTGTGTGTATATATATATATATATAGAGAGAGAGAGAGAGAAAGTGATTCAATTTAGGCTTCCACATGAATGCATTAAAAAAATCGCAAAAATTAAAAAAAATCACGTTATTTTTTATTTAGTATGTATTTCAATTCAATACAAAAAAAATAATTGAACTAAAATACTAAATAAAAAATAACGGAACTTTTTAATTTTTGCAACTGTTTTTAATACTTTCATGGGAAAGCCTAAATTGAATCACTTTATATATATATATATATATATATATATATATATATATATATATATATATATATATATATGTGTGTGTGTGTGTCTGTGTGTGTGTATGTAACTGGTGTAGTAAAAATAATATTTTCAATATAACATATAAAATATATTAATAAACAACACGAATTACAAAAAAAAACTTTTTACTAAATCTACTAATATCTACTTAAATATTTAATATTTTCTTCAAATATTTTCCAAATAAAACATTATTTCCAAAATCAAAACTTTTAGATTAAAACACAATTAATTTATTTAAATTGTATTCAATAAAACATGTGATCAATTAAATAATTTATTTGTATTCTGTTGTAAATGTTTTTTAATCTATTTATTTCTATAAAGCACAAACTTGACTCGTAAAACATTTTTCTTTAATGAATGGATTTGCAATTTTTATAACCAAAAATATAAAATCAATGAGTCTATTAAATTATTATTAAAATTAGTTATAATTGGATTGGATAGTTTTACGAAGATATACAGTTCGGCAACAAAATCAATATATTTAATGAAAATACCTATGTTATTAACGAGAAACGTAAAATCCATAGTGGCAAACAATATAGATTATCATATTATATAATGTGTCCCTTGATAGATATTAAAGTTATTGTCTGATAGCAGTTAATTCAAAATATGCGACCTCAATGCAAATTCTATTAAAATTGATTTAATATATATATATATATATATATATATATATATATATATATATATATATATATATTATTTAAGAATGATACTGAACATTTATTATAATATTTTTTAATAAACAATTACAACAGCGTTTTAAACAAATTTATTACAACTTGATACTTTTCGGGAAATTTCTTTCAAATAAAAAAAATCTAAAAATCTTTATTCGAGAAACAAAATATATATCTAATTAATACTTACTTGTTATAATATATTTAAATTTCGATCAGATTATACATTTTTCTTATAATAAATAACAAAATATAATTATATTCTTTTACTATAAATTGTAGCTAATTCAAATTAAACAAACAGTATCTTTAAATATATTTTATAACTAGTGTGAATTAAATAAATCTATAAATCTATATATTTAATCTAATATTCAATATTACATTTATAAAATGAGTTTTTAAAAGCAATATTTAATCAAAAACCTAAATATATGTTTCTGTACTTTATTTTAAATAAATGTAAAGTTTAAATATTACATTATTTGTTTAAAAAAATATGAAAGTACGTTAACTAAAAAAACTATTTGTGAAATTTTATCCAAAGGTTCTTTTAAATCTAAAAACAGGTCGGTGGTGTTTTTCAAGTTTCATTCTGGTAATGTGAATTTGTTGAACGACGCACATTTAGATTAACTTGTTGAGTTTAACGATGTCTGTTTAAAAAATAATGGCAGCAAACTCATATTAGTTACAGATAAATTAGACTTAAAGCAAAATTAAGAAGATACAAACGTGTAAAATTACTTACCAAATAACCAAACAACGCTTTAAGAAGAAAATCAATATTCCATACCCTTTATAAATAAACAGTCATGTTCTCAACTTGTGTAAAATATTCAAATATAGTATTAAATTTACAAAAACAATTTAACGGCTTCGAAATATCAAGAATCGATAACAAAAACCTTTTTTGTTTTAAATTTTAATTTTAAATTTAATATAACAGATGTTGAAAGCATTATTTACTTGCAAATTATCATTATATATATATATATAATAATAATAATAATAATAATAATAATAATAATTTGTTTTATTGCAGGTATTCTAATTTGTTATCTAAACACATTTATATTAATTGCTAGTCCGTCAGTCTTCACATGCACCGTTCAGAGATTTGGAGTAGGTGTTGGATTTTCTATAATGTATGGTGCACTTTTAACGAAAACAAATCGAATATCTAGAATTTTTGAATCGGCTTCAAGATCAGCTCAACGACCTAAGTATATCAGTCCGAAATCACAAGTTATAATCACTATGAATCTTATATTAATTCAGGTATGTATCATCATTTAACGTGAAAAAATAGATTAATTACAATTACGTTATTTATTAATTTTATTATTAATATGTACATTTTTTCAATGTTTGTCTTATGAAACTATTTATAAGTAAAAGCCACATACAACCTTATTTATAACTTATTGACATCTCAATCTGATAAATGAACGATACAAATTCTTTTCAATACATTGTGCTGGGAAATAAAATATCGCACATGTTTTTATCTGCACATTTTTATACCGCTCATTTATAAAAAGTTAATTGTGAGTTATATATCTTCTTTGTTGTTATACTGCTTTAGCTTTGTCTTTAATTGTTCGAATTTAATGTTCATAGGTATGATTTTTAATAATAAATAATCATTTTTTTTAACAATAAAACTTAAATCTCATTTGATGTTTGTATATTCTTATAAATACAATCTGTTTTCTTTTCTTAAAATAATCGTTGAAAATTTCACTTGCAATCAAATAAATTGATTGTCAATCAAAATTGATCAATAACCATTTATTAAGCATTTCTGATCAGAATTTTCTTGTGGTTTATATGGCATGACATAATTCGTTTGTAAAAATGATTTTAGCCTCAATGCCAAAACTTCATTCTCTGTTACTCATATATTTGCTTATAATATACTGTTATAATTTCTGATTTAAAATCACATTATTAAGAACTCAAAAATTATTATTGTTTTATTTATTTACAGATAATAATAACAATGATCTGGATGATTATTGAACCACCAGGCGCAAGATTTTATTATCCTGATCGTTATCAAGTGATACAAAAATGTAATATACAGAACATGTCATTCCTTTGTTCTCAACTGTACAACATAGTTTTGATCACTATATGTACAGTGTACGCTGTGAAAACAAGAAAAATTCCTGAAAATTTCAACGAATCTAAATTTATTGGATTTACAATGTATACAACCTGTATTATCTGGCTCGCATTTATACCGATATATTTTGGCACCGGCAACTCTTTCGAGGTAAGTACCCTATATGTTCAACTTTTGATCTTGTGTAATAAAATATCTACTTTAGAATTATTTAATTGAAAATAATTTTGAATATTCATTTAGATATTTTATCTATGATATACACTTTTGAAGTTCTCTACAGGAGATTCTTTTATATTTTTAATTATCTTCCCTGTTACATACAAAAATATTATCAGCAAAGATATTCTTTAATATTTGATCAAAATTATAAATTACACTAATTCGAAAATAATATACTAATTCTAATTTTTACCACAATATTATCCAAATAATAATTAATATCATTTTTTGACAATAAACTTCAATTCTTAAATATTAATAAATAAAATGAATTATTATTTTGTATTATATTTTAATATTATAGAAACAGAAGTTCTTAATAATTTACATCTAAAAACTTTGGTTTTATATTAATTACATTCCATATTAAAATAAACACTTTTATTACGTACACACTGCATGTCTTGAAATAAATTAAAGTGTGTAACCTTTAATATCTTTTTTACTTCACTTGATAATATAGTCGACAATTCTCTTCGTTATAACTTTATTAAATATTAATTTTATATTCTACTATAGGTTTAAAAAAACTCTATATACTTAAATTGAAGCTATTTTGGAAATTATTTACATTGCATTCCTATAATATACGCTTAAATCAAATTATGTAATTCTATTTTCATTTTTTTGAATTTTCAATATTAATATAATGAATATGCGAGAGAAATAAATATTTATCAAAATTGTTTTAAATATAAGTATATAATTCTAACAAACAATAATTACAGGGTAATCAGATTATTTACACAATATCGACCAGCCGCTTTATGATCATATACATTTTCCTACCAAATACTGTCAAAAATGAAATATTTTTGTTCATGTTAATATACTTTTTAATTAAAATGAAAATTAAAAAAAAAACATTTATAGAAGTATGATTAGGACTATTCTTTTTTTTTAAAAAAAAAACAATTAATATAATATGAATAAAATATGACAATAATTCAAAAAACTTATATCAAAAATATTTTAAATATAAGTATATAGTATATAAAAAATAATAACAGGGTAATCAGATTATTTACACAGTATCGACTAGCCATTCTTACGCATTCGTTCGCTTTACGATCATATAGATTTTCTAAGCAAACAATGTCAAAGATTGAATATTTCTGTTCATATTAGTATGTTTTTAAACTAATATGAATATTTAAATTATTGAAGTATAATTTATATATATTTTTTAAAAAAATACATATAATTCGATAAATATTTTTTATTTGTTGTATTAAAATATGACAATAATTCAAAAAACTTATATCAAAAATATTTTAAATATACTCGTAAGTGTATAGTATATAAAAAATAATAACAGGGTAATCAGATTATTTACACAGTAACGACTAGCCATTCTTACGCATTCGTTCGCTTTACGATCATACAGATTTTCTAAGCAAACAGTATCAAAGATTGAATATTTCTGCTCATATTAGTATGTTTTTAAACTAATATGAATATTTAAAAAACTAATATGAATATTTAAATTATTGAAGTATAATTTATATACATATTTTAAAAAAATACATATAATTCGATAAATATTTTTCTCTATTGCATTAAAATATGAAAATAATTCGAATTAAATCTTTAAAAAGCGTTTTAAATAAAAGTATATAATATTAATTAAAAAATATAACGGGGTAATCACACAATATCGACTGGCCATTTTTACGCATTCGCTTACTTTAAGATCATAGAGATTTTCTAACCAAATAGTGTCAAAAAAGTATAATACTTCTGTTCATATTAGTATGATTTTAAACTAATATGAATATTAAAAACATTTATAGAAGTATTATTAGTAAATATTATTAAAAGAGGATACAAATAATACCATAAATATTTCTCATTTTTATTGAATTAGACAATAATTCAATAAAGGTATATCACAAATGTTTTAAATATAAGTATATAATATTACTAAAAATTAATAACATGGTAATAAGATTATTAACACAATTCCGAGCGGCCATTTTTACACATTCCCTAGCTTTACGATTATATACGTTTTCTAACCAAATAATGTCCAAAAATAAATATTTCTATTCGTAATAGTATGATTTTTAAGCTTATATGAATATTAAAAATATTAAATGATGTCTTATTAGTAATTAATATTCAAGAAATACAAACAGAACAATTGACTTTTTTCTCTATTATATTCAAATATGAAAATGTTTCGTCAGACATATATATTTCTTTGAATAATATTTTGAAATTACAATTCACATCGACTATAATATTAATAAATCCTTGTTATTATCATCTATGGTATTGTGTTCACAATATTACAGCGTCAAATTCATTAACTATTATATATCTTCGGAATACATTTCTAATAATTAATTAACGATCAACTAGTGATCTCAGTACAATATTATATTACATGTATATATATATATATATTAATATATATATATATATATATATATATATATATATATATATTAACCAAATTAACATACTTACACATTTTATCCATCAACAAATCATTTTACTACAATAATCATTTTTAATAGAATATTAAATATATTTTCTCTCTATTCTCTCAGATGTTTAATGTGTGAAAGTAAAAGAAAAATTTTATTACTATAAAGTACTGGGAATAATTAATCATTCTCGTGAGAAGTGTTTTAGAAAATTTAATGAATTGTCAAAATATTTAACCTAATTTATAAAAATTGTCTTTTTAAACATTTCGATACATATTTTTCATAAATATATAAACAAATATACACGAATATTGATTTACATTTTTGAATACAGTTTTATACTAGTCTGACTGAACAGGTTTGATGTATTCAATGATGGTGATTTATTCAAAAACCTCAATCCAATAACGTCTATCTACATCCCGTAGATATATACAGAAACAAAGATAAAGTAAAATAAACTTATTAATATATATATATATATATATATATATATAAATCATAAAAATCACATTTGAATCGATAATAAGAAAACGTACAGTATTTTAATGTAAGAAAACTTATTTACATCAATATTTTCGAACTGAAACATTTAATACAAATAAATATTTGTTATATCATTTTTTTTAATTAATCTAAAACTTAAGAACATTTCCTAAACATATTTTTATTTGCCTTTCTTTGCAACAAATAACTGCTTCTTTGATACTCCGTGTTTGTTCTTGTTAATTAATATTCTTTTAAAGATTATTATCATATTCTCTAATCATTTTCGTACCATCTTACCTACTTTTAATCATTTGACTATCTGTTCACTTGCAAGCAATATGTTTGTCATTATCTTTAAATGTAGTATTTATATTCACTTGAATTAATTTTGGATAAGAGTAACTAATTTCTATAATATTTCAGTTAGCATGTATAATTTAAATTATTTGTTACGTAAAAAGAAGATAAATTAATTTTAAATTAATCACATTCATTATTTTTAATTGAAGTTAATAGAAACTTAATCTCCAAGATCAATTAATAGATTCATTTATTCTAATTTAATTTAAAATCAAAAATATTCTTTTTCAACAATAAATAAATTAGATATTTATATACTGTAAATTAAAAAATATTTCAAACTTTTCAACAAAGACATTTAAATACAATATTTATAATATATTACTTATATTAATATATATATATATATATATATATATATATATATTTATTTATTTATAATTTTATTACTTTAACTATCATCTTTAACATTGATTTAATGTTTAAAACATTAAAAGTATAAAAATAGGTTTAACCAATGAAAATCAATATTCTAAAAAAATGATAAGAAGAAAATTCTTTTATAAAAAAATAATATAATTTAATCTCATTATTAAGTTTCGTTAAATGCAAATTTCATGTTATATGTTTTCATCTGTCATTTATTGAAACATTTATTAACTAATGACTACCGTTGTAACATCTGCGATATTGTTTATACTTCAAAATGTTATAGAAAAAAATATGTTTATTAAAAACTTCATATATATATATATATATAACTTTTATATTTTTTGAAAGAAATGAATCTCGTATATCCAGACTATAAATGATTGAAGATCAATCAAATCATTCATCAAAGAATTTTATTTAATTATTAAAGGTCATACAAAACATCTTTATAATTTATAATTTTATTTTATTTGTTAAACCTTAAATTCTGCTAAAAATATGATAAATATTTTGATTGAATAAACATATATCCAGTTTGTAATATGGTATTAAATGAAATACCATTAAACCATATTCAGATTCGTAGAATTAATTTTTTTTCCCATTTCTTCATGCAGATTGAAAAAGTATAAACAAATAAATTTCATTTTTAAGTAAGTTTAGAACCAAATATTTAATCAAAAATTACTATTAACATAAAAATAAATATTTTTTACATATTATGATTGAAAAAACATATCTAATACTATTTTCTTAGCACGTTTGTAACTATAATGATATTTTTACGTTTTTATTTTGTACAATAAAACCTTTATTTGAACTTATGTTATATAGAAATGACAGTGAATTTTAATCTTCTATACTAAACACACAAACGTACACTTCATTAAAATAGATCGACTTTATACAAATATTTTTACACATTATCCTAGTAAAGATATCAATTTCTGATATTTAATTCTAGACTGTTATGTATTCTTTGATTTCAAAACCAAAGGCTGTGTAATCCAAAAAATATATTAGTAAATGTAAACATCAATAACTATTTCGCATTCTGTAAAAACGTTTGTTATTATTATTATTTTTTTTTTCTTTAAGAAACAACACTTGTGAATTTATTCATTTATATTTTTCATATTTATAATAAACTTCTATTTCATTGAAATAAACAAGTATAAACAATATATTAATGAAGTAGTAGTTACAATTAAAATATTCCTTATTTATTAATTATTTAAAGAAATATATATATATATATGTGTGTGTGTGTGTGTGTGTGTGTATGTGTGTATATTGAATGGATATTAATAATTTGATATTGCAAAGTAAATAGAAGAATTTGAATTTAATATTACTTTGAAATTCCACAATATTATTATATATTCTGATTTTGAAAGCATTATCTTTTTTTCGCTCCAAGGCAGATATAATCAAATGTTATTTTTATTTTCCTGCACATGACACAATCATCGTGAAATAATCTACATATTTTTGTAAACATTTTTTTAAATCGATTCAGCCACATGAAATTTAAAAATCTATTATTTATTTTTGATGTACACATGAAAACACACACGTCTATATATTTCCCTATCTCGTTTCAAAGTAAATCAATTTTCATTAAATGAACATCAATTTTATACGATTAACAAGCTATGCGGTGAATAATCGTTCATAATTAAGTAATAATACGTTACCTATCCTTTTACTTACTATTTATATATCTGAACAAGTTCGCTATAATTACTACAGGGGTGTATGTTTTTAAGTAATCGAAATAACCGTATATCTTAATATTATTCGAAGCAGTTTTGGTGAAAAATAGAACAAATATTTACTTACTTAAATAAATTGGCATTTGTACTTTCATATACATCCCCTCACCCACCTTTACTATATACATACATATGTATGTATGTATATATATATATATATTAAATAATATAAAAAAACATTGGTATATTAAATAAAATATATGAGCATACATATACCTATATGAGAATTTATATCAAGTAGGTTTATTAACTTGTTTACTAGCGTTATAGTCAAAATCATTATTTTGAACACACTTCAGATTCTTTATGCATCGCTTTAAATCAATATGAAAAAAATACTTTTATTCGTACTAAAATTTCAATTTTTATATTAAGAACTTATAAAGAAGTTAAAATAAAATTACAATAAAAAAGTTAAAGATAAGAAATGTATTATTCGTAATATTTCTGGGATATTTTTTAGATTTAAAGGGCATATATATATATATATATATATATATATATATATATATATATATATATATGTGTGTTAACTGATAATATAATTATTTTAATTAAAAAATAAAAATATCGATAGACGTAATGTTTTTCTTGTTAAAAAATACATCTTAATGGCTTTAATAATATTAATATATAAATATATTGATAAAAATGGAAATTAATATTATTATAAAAATATAAAAGTATAAACTTATGCATTCATATATTTATATACACATATTTATACACGCTTGATAATATAAATCAGTATCAAGAAAAAAGTATACTAGAGGTAGAGATTAAAGTAGAAAGAGCAGTAAAGTCAATCAAATTTGAATCATGACTCATTTAGACTTTAAATGCTACAGACACAAGCACTGATGTATTTCATCCGTGTAACATTGACTGGCAAGCCATTGGTCACGAGTTGATCCCGTCCTCGGGCAAACTTAATCAGGTTTATTTTGTCAGAGGTGGAGATTTTCAATGTTTCTGGAAAATACTCTGTGAATTCACGGATGATGAACCTTTTCTAACCAAATCGGACTTAATTTGTCCCAAAAATGAAACATGATTTTTTTCATACAAACACGTATATATATATATATATATATATATATATATATATATATATACACGTGTGTGTATGTGTATTTGATTAATATTTTTTAATATCATTCAGTCATTGATAACTCTGTCAAAACATATTCTTTCGTCAACATTTTTGCAACGACTATTCTATCATTTTCGTAATAAATGCAGATTAAAAATATCAAATATATAGTAATAAAAAACTAAATTTAAATTAATTATTATATATTTCTATGACAATAAAATAGCATTAAGTTCACTAATATTATCCACATATGTTTTATAAATGATCTTTACTCAAATATGTGACTATTTACAAAGTGTTAAACACCTAGTTTTCAAAAATATATAGAGATAAGGAATTGAAATAAAAAGACAATGGTTGTGTGTAAAAATGTAACAACAGCATACGTGTAATAACAAAAAAAAAATCATTTTGATATCAGAAATAGATATAATACAAGAGGTATCTGAGTTAGTGTAGTTCATACCACTTCAGTGTAGTGGTTATCTAGTGGAGTTACTCCATTTCTTAACATCACATCGTTCTACCCTACGTCTTTCTTTTACAATGGCGTTCTTTTTATTTTTCGAAGTATATTACAGATCATAAAATGTGTGTTAATCTAAACATTTTTAAATGTATGGCACTATTACCAATCATATTTGTATCAAAATCTATTTTTATTTTTAATTATTTCGATCAAATATACAGTTTCAAAAATATAAGTTTATCAATATTTGTTTTACACTTGACTATTATAAAAATCATGTTTTTCATCTAAAACATATATAATATAGATTTTTTTTAATTTCTAATAGACTTAATCTCTACTTCTTTTGTTAATATAAAAACTCTAAACAAAAAATTATAGGTAAATACACAACTAGCTAAATTACACAAGTGAATAGCTCCATGTACACGAGTCTGTAAATTAATTCTATCTGTCAAATATTAATTTTCAATATCAACAGAACAACATCAGCTGTCTATCTTTGTTAAAAACATGAGACATATACTTTATCAACCGTATTAACTGCTACATAATTTTATTTACCACTTGAATCGAATTACTTGTCAATCATGAACGCACTAATAGACACGTGGTCAATAGTTCTACTAATTAGAGGTTTTGAACACCTCTACCAAATAGAATGATAAATCGATAATCTAATACTAAATACCAAGAACGTTCTTCATCTTCAATTTTAGTATAAGAGTTGTTTTGTTTCAGAAAGAGTTCTAATTAAGATATACACAATAATTTCTATATGAGACATTACAACATTTCGAACCACTTAAATTTTTTACAGTCTAGTATAATACTCTTTTAATTCAAAGTATTTTATATGTCCAAATTTTACTCATACGCATATCCTTCATTACATACATTATTATAATGACTTGTTAATAAAGATGATACTGACAGCAAACTGTATACCTATCAACATAATTTAAAATAAATATAAAAATTAGCTCCGTCTTTTCTTTTCAATTACATTATTTTCCAATGGTATTTAAAAAAAACTGTATTCTCGTAAAATGTTTTTAAATTATTGATTTGAATATAACCAGTTTTAAATCTAGCACTCTCTCATAATCTGTCTCACCGAATTTATGTTTTTAATAGCTATATTAATATCTACATCAATGTATTGCAATTTCTCTTTAAAAATACACTCGTTTCATAATTCATTTCCTTCATATTATGCAACTAATATACCGTTAAGTATGAAAATCGATCTATTTCTTACATTTTTTTCCTTTTTAATTGAATGACAACAAATACATTTACTACAGTATTTTTGAATTATAAATAAATATTTTTTTTAATCAATACAATTTCTTCATCTATTATTTTTCATTTGCATTCCACACAATTATAAATATGACCTGCTTTTATATTCTAAGAACTTTTTTTAATCCTAGACATATTTACGCAAGATATTTATATGATATATTCATTCAACATATTTCCATTCTTATTTAATTAAATATATTTTTTTTCTTTTATAGTGTATTATCCTGAATTATAATTTTTCACAGTTATAAACATAAATAACGTTTTGAACGTAAAGGATTATTACTATTATTTATTTATAATAGACTATTATTTATTTATAATATATAATAGACATTAAATGCAACATAGTCCTTATAACAACAAACTGTGTAAATACTTAGGATACAGTCAATTTTAAATCTACATATAATGAAATATTATCATAGAGGTTATCTTTTACATACATATCAGTCACGTTTGTTGTTAGCATTATAGATTACAACTGACAACTATATAATTTCAAATCTGTTTCAAATAGTGAACATGCACACACACACACATTATATATATATATATATATATATATATATATATATATATGTTATATATACGTAGGTAGAGATATTCTTTTATCATTATTTGATACTTCCAGACCTAGAATTTACTAATCAACACACGAGTTTAAAAATATAATTTATTATAAGAAATTAAGTTGTTTTTTTCGTTTACTAAAACATCTTTTTTATTAAATAATTCGCTTTGAATTTAAATCATCTGTATATTTTTAGTTAACTTTTCATTTTTTAGTAATGATTGTTTTTAAAATTCGATGTAATAATGTCTTTATCTTATAGACACAGATTACAACATTATGTATGTCCATCAATTTAAGTGCTACTGTTGCTTTGGTTTGCTTATTTTCGCCAAAGGTATATATAATACTACGTCATCCAGAAAAAAATGTCCGAAAATTGACGATGAATACAGCTGTTCACAAAAAATCTAACGTTGAACCCAAGCCAGTTCATGCAACAACACCGCGCAAATCGATTACCAAAGGTCAGACAATCATATAAATTATTATTTTTGCAGTCAATATTTTTATACATATTGAATATTTATTGTGATTTAAAGTTATTTCATCTGATCATACACATTCATTTTAATATATATTTAATATTTAGTTGTAGCTTAAAGAAAATGTTTATTTTTTTAAGAATGAAACACATTTAGAATATTTACATCCATGCATGTTTATTTTTAATAACACTTGAGAAATACAAAATATTTCACTTCAATTACTATGGTTAAAATTATGTTTATAATTTAAACAAAAAAATTATAATGTTTATAACAAAAAAAAAACCGTATTCTTAAGTATTTAAAATTATTTCCAAATGTGTACTGATTAGCAATGAAATAACTTTCACACTCGTAGTATTATTTCGGTAAAACTAAAACCTCCATGAAAAGTTTTAATGAGAATAGTTACAAAGATTCCATATCAAAGCCGATCGAATAAAACATCCTGTGCAACTAATCTATCTCAATACAAAAACATTTTTACAAAAGTCAGTAATTTTCAGAATTAAGAAAAAACTTTCTTTATAATTGGAAAATTAATTGTTATACTTCAACTACGTATTAAATAAAAAAAATGAACATTAACTAATATTGATTTCTATATATGCTTTAGATATTTGAAAAATACTAATGTTGTTTAAAAATAAATTCATATAATATTGAGAATGTGGACGATCAATTTGTACATACTCTATATACGAATTTAGAGGATTCATTCAATTAAATAATTTTCAGTTAATGAAAATTCAACACAGGTCACTAATTCATAAAAGTTTCAGACACCGTTCAAGATCATATCTGAAATTGCCTGCAGGTAGCATCTATAAGTGGAAAATTTGATGAAAATTATACATTTTGTTCATTACAGTGGAAGTTGTTCTGAAATTGATCGTCATACATATTCCATATCTCATTTCCGATTTTACTTCATATACCGATAGATTATCAAACAAATATTCATTTTACCATAAAAAAAATTGTTTACACAAAATTCTATTCAACATGCAAACGATTGTAAATACACACTTTTTCATTTTATGAAAAATCCTTAATCTTTCCCAGTATTATTTCAATTATGTCAGTTATTAATTCATTTAATTCTCTCTGATTATTAGATTTTCGTACTGAAATTAATTTTAAAAAAAGAATAAAAATATCAACCAATTGCATTGCATATAAAGTCTCAAATTTCTCAAATAATTTAAATTCATTATTTACAATATTTAACATCTTTTCCAAAAGTACTACATTAATTAATCAACTTATCAACGTTTGCTAACAGATTTGATATATGTAAACATTAATTTGATACAGATATATAAATAATATTTGATAAAAAAAATATAATTTTATTGTAGTCAAAATGTTTTTAATAATTTTTTAAACGTTTTAGACGTGAATTTATTATTTTTTCCTTTATTTCTATTCGACAAAAATACGTACATAATTTACAAATTATTGATTGAATATTAATTTGACACAGTACTTTCTCATTATAGGTCCAGATAATCAAAACGAATTAATCCCTCTACAATGCTTCAGTAGAAATGGCGAAAAAAAAATAAATTGGAATAAAAAAACGGTAAGTGAAAACATGGACGGTAAGATAACTTGCTGTGAATGTGCAGCAAAGTCTCTAGCTGCAGCACCCCTTCCGAGTAGTCAAAGTTCAGGAGGTGACCACGATGATCCAGACAGCATAGCTCTACTTTAAGTAACAGAATCCTTGAATGATTTCAATTATTTAATCTTAAAGTATGGCCAAATTAAATACACTTATAAACTCGAATCTTACCATAGTCGATAACTTACAGTCTTAATTTTTGCAAAAGAACATTAACGACGTTATAGAATCTAAAAAGCATACGATTTTTACTTTTTGATTTCTATTTCTAATTCCATTCTCAATTAATTATACTTTTACAGCTTTAATTATACAATTTTAATATATATATATATATATATATATATATATATATATATATATATATATATACATATATCAAAAATTAATATATAAACATATTTTTATCTTTAATTACTTAACTGCAGTTCTCTTTCTAAAATAAATATATTTTAATTGTACTTGTCATTTTTAATTGTTCAGTAATGGCAGAAAGTTAAGAAGTCTTCATAACTTAATCTCAATTAGTTGCAAAAATCGAAGCTATTATTAAAATAACCCTATATATATATATATATATATATATATATATATATATATATATATATATATATATATATATATGTTGATATATTTTGATATTTCGTATATAATTTTTTCACGTACACTTTTACAAAATCGTACTGGAATGTTATGTACAATAATATCTTCAAAGTATATATTATTTTAACTTTTAACAATTATTTTTATTGTTATTTTTAATAAATATATACATATATATATATATGAGTTCTCTCTACAATTAAAACAGTATAGATATTAAAAAAAGAATGTGATTAATAAAGTTCGTACAGTTTTCCTATCGACTTATACATAACTGACCTACATAGTTGGAATTCGTTGAAAACAAAAATAATAATAAAAAACAAGTATTAAGGTTAAAGCAAAAAAGGTATTAATTAGAAAAGTTATACAAAATTTACGATTATTTAGATTAGGAGAAAAAATTATTGGCAAGTATGACTATAATTACCTAGTCAGTTTGAAATTATAAATATTTTTTTTATAATAATCACTAAGGCTATATATATATATATATATATATATATATATATATATATATATTCATATAATAATTTTAATCGCTTTTAACTTTACAGATAATATCAAATTTATATTTATGAAAATATTAATTATTAAATATTTATATCACACATTCATATATAAATTTAAATTAAAAAATGTTTCTCTAATATAAGAGAAATGACTTAATTCTAAAGGATTTTTTTTACATAATATCCATTAAAAATAAGATAATGAAACAATATTAATCATAGACTTTATTGTTTTTGGCAAAAATTTTGATATTACTTTTATAAAAAAACTAAAAATCACATGAATCAATTTCATTTCTATTTTTCACTCATATAATTCAGCATTTGGAAAATATTTAAACAGAACAAATATTACGACTGATTCACGATTATACTTTTTTATTTAAATATTATAACAAAGTTATTGAAACATCTACCACTGAGTTAAATTTTTTCATTCGAAACAACTCATTGTTCTTAATGATTATTATTATTCGTATTATTTAACTAGGCGTTAAAGTGATTAAAACGTTACTGTAATGAATATTACATCAACGTTAATTAATACATATCATAGATGTAAGAATAGTTTTCGATCGTCGTGTATTATATATATGTATATATATATATATATATATACACACACACACACATATATATATATATATATATATATATATATATATATATATATATATATATATGCAACAACATATTAGAATTGTATCTTCAACACGACTGGCTTATAGTAAAATGAAATCTATACAACGCTTAGTGATTATTAAATTGCTCATCTATATTTAGAAATGAAAATTCAATGTTGTAGGTATATATATATATATATATATATATATATATATATATTAAATTTGAACATAAACTATTTTGTAGAGAGAGGAATGAAGTTCACATTTGAATATAAAATAACAATTATAAATCAATTAAATTCAAATTTAAATATTTTTTCCAATTTGATTACCTTAGAACTGAAATTATTGGAAAAATATTTGAATTTTTGACTGAGTTTCGAAAAATTTCCAGCGAAGAATTACATTTTATACATTGTTATTTTTTAAACAATAATGTCCATCTCATAAAAGTTTTATTCAGATAAATAACACAAACAAATATTTATGGAAAATTAATTACGTTGAAGTATCATATATTGACATGTATTAAAATTTATATATATATATATATATATATATATATATATATATATATGTATATGAACTTTTCTGCTTTTCTTCATGGATGAACATAAATCTTTGAAATATCATTTCAAAAGTATATTAATATTTAATATTGATATTACATAGAGAATATATACATTTAACGAAATACCAACACTTTTGTGTAAAAGTGGTTAATAACAATATTGTTAGGGAACACGTACGTACACTGAATTGAATTATTTAAAATAGTCATCAGAATTTCTTTCTTTTCTTTAAAATGAAAATATATTCTTTTAATATTATTTAATTATTTCTTGTATACTTGCAGTTGTTAAAAATGAATAATTGAAGATATATATATATATATATATATATATATATATATATATATATATATATATTTGAGAAAATCATGCAGGATATGATTTATAACTGTAAGTCTATATTTATTTTTTAAAACAAGGATCAATCTTGTTTGGATGATATTTTTTCAACTGAATTTTCAAATTCATACATCAGTTATTTCGTTCTAAACTTTATACATATACACGATGAATTATTCTCCAAAGATTTTTATCAAACTATTATCTTGATCATCTTGATTATGTCTTATCCATTTGTCTTTAATTTTAAATTTATATATTTGTAACCAAATTCATTTTTTATAAGTGAAAAAACATATATTATTATAAAAGACAAATCTAAGAGTAATTTAAAAGTTATTCAACGGGTCTTCCATTTTAATTCATTCGTTGTTTATTTATTAACATTCTTCTTTCTCTATATATGATGTTAAAAATTAAAACATAATTAAAATCATGTATATATATATATATATATATATATATATATATATATATATATATGTATGTATGTATATATACATATGTATCATCTATAAGTTTTATGTTATATGAAAATATTAATTATTTCCTACAGAAGATATTATTTGTGATACAAACGCAATGAAACCGATGAAAATTAATGTAGTTTTAATTAAAAAACTTTTAATATTAAACTGCACAGCATATTCTTCTAAATGATTTCCTCGAAATGTCGAAGACGATGAAAGGTCATGTAACGTAAGCATGTGGCATGTAATTTGTTATAAAAAAGAGCATAATTTTATTTTTTTATACTTGAATCGATGTATTGAAATGTTTATCTTCGTAGTCAAAGATGAGAGTACAATAAATACGGAAAAAGAGGGATATTTATTTTTTTATAAATATATCAGTATTAAAAAATTATAACAATAATAGTTTATTTTGATATACACATGATGTTAATATTTTTATACTATTTTTATTTGAATGCAAACGGAACAGATTACGTTACATTTGTAAACTGATGAATTTTGAGCGGTGAAGTGTTAAAATTCAGATGGTCTCTGAAATGTATAAACAAGGTGATGCCGAGGCCGCTGTGATTGACATGCTAGCATGTGATCATTAAATCTATAACTGAGAGTATTAAAGAATATTAATACACTGATTTTCTTTAATCACGTTATCTTCGATTTATCAGTAACCTTATATATTTTTAAATGAAACTGAACTTTTATAATTCAGGAGATTATTTTAAAATATCTATAAACTAACAGAACGCAGTTAAACATCATTTCATAACATTTTAATTGTTAATTACTTTGTATTTATTCTACATACATAGTTAAACATGTATTTCTTTAACTGGCGACCTTTGTAATTTTGCAACTAAAATAAAATACATTTTATAATATACTAATATTAGCAATTCATACAAACAATGAAGTAATGTGAGTAAACCAAACTTTAATAAGGTAAGATGAGATAAGATGAAATCGAAGGTAATTATGCTTACAAGAAAAATACAATCTTATTTACGTACGATTAATAAAAACTTCTATATCTTAAAATATTCAACATAATTATTTAATTTGTTCGTCTCTTTCTATAATAAACCCATTCAGATATAAAGAATAATACTATATTACAAATAAATTTACTTATTCTTACATATTAACTAGAAAAATTGAAATATCTACTTTAATTTCAACAACACTTTTTTTTACAATGAATGATCATATAAAATGCGTATTACGATTTCCTCTATCTAGAATATTTCTATAACTTACAAATCTGATACAAATCATAACCAAAATCCATCGTAGTAAACATGGCTAATAAAATATCAAAGTCAATTAATTATTGGCTAATATATTAAAGGAACTAGAACATTGACAATAAAATACAATCTACAATAAATGAAACAGAACAAGCATATTTCTACAATATGCAATTTATAATAAACCACTGTTAAAACAGTACTTCAGTCCATAAATAGGTCGAACCTGCTATTTGATAATGACATGACTATAACACTTTTAGAAGAATTCGATGATACTTATTGTAGACAATTTTTTGATGTTTTAAAATTTAGATGTCTGTGTTATTGAATTATTCATTATTATTGTATACTATGCTATTTTAAACAATGTCGTGGAAATGAATTCTATGTCCAGTTCGGTATTCTTTAATTCCTATTTACTGTTGTGTACTTATATGTTGCATGCTTCGAAAATAGTTCTATATCGTTCAAGTTTCCGTACAGTTGAAGTATAGATATAATATTTGTCAATCTCAATTAAAGTCGACGCTTTAAATCGACTATTTAGTGTTGAAAACACAACACGATCACATTTAAAATCACATTGCATGATTTTAACAAACATTAATATACGTAAAGTAATGAATGTCCCTTAGTTAAAAGGCAACTGGCATCACCTCTTGCGCTCAATTATAAATCTGATGTTTTTAATGTGTATTATTAATATATGTTTTAATGTTATATAATCTAACTTTGAAAATATCCCATCCAAAATGAGTCGTCATTTATATGTTAAAATAAATACTAAAAAGATTATAATGATCATAGGAAGTTATTTAAGTCACTTTATCTCTTCAGAAAATTTATTAAACATCGATTAAATCATTTGAAAAAAGGAATCTTTCTTATTTTCATTGATAAACTATAATTAGAATTACATAGCTACAAGAAATATATATATATATATATATATATATATATATATATATATATATATATATATATATATAATTGAACTCAGACGTTAACAATAAAAATAATAAAATAAAAAATAAAATCGATCATACTGATAAATGATATAAATGACAAATATTGTTGACAGGAATTTGTGTGACAAGATAATTTCCTTGAATCACATTTCTTAATTAAATGTTTATTATAAAAATACCACAAATAATAAGTTCCATAATAACAAATGGACTACCTGAATAATTGTTAAAGACGAAAAAACATAAATGTATTATTGTAATGGATATTGAATGTACAATTTATGTGAAATAAAAAAATGTTTTATGTCCCTCGTACTAGTCACAAATGAATATTACTAATTGTTAAGTATTTTAAGTTGATAATATGATCAAATTAATATATTATATTTCAATTACATGTTGAAGATAACAAAAAAAACAAAAAAATATATATATATATATTTATGTCACTGTTGAACTAAAACCAGTACCTAATAATCCAAATGTGTAATGAGAAAAAAATATATGGTATATTTGTAATTACTTGAATAATATTATTCTTGTAAAACAATACACTAGATTATAAGAACTGATATGTTTTGTTTGTAACGGCAATATTTTAACTAACGAGAAAAACTCAATGAGATTAAATGTTGTCGTATATTTAATGCAACATTTCTCTTTTGTGAATTTAGAATTATACATTTAAAAATTATGTGTTCACTACATGTATATTATGACAATTATAAACTGTAGCCAATGACTATTAAATATTTAAAAGATCTATTGTTATTTTATTTTATTCCAAATTTACTTTTTATACCAGATTCTATATATATATATATATATATATATATATATATATATATATATATATATATATATATTAATTTGAAATAATCTACGGTTGATAAGTTATTTTTACAAAAACATGTATTTATTTGTTGATATAAGTTGACGTATTATAAGATATATATACATATATATATATATATATATATATATATATATATACATATATATACATATATATATATATATATATATATATATATATAGATAGATAGATATAGATATATATATATATATATATATATATATATATATAGATAGATATATGTAAAAGAATAACTTAATGATTGTATTGAATAAAATTATTTCAAATAAGATATGATAATATAATTATATGCCTATACCTGAATGATAAAATTGCTCTTTATGATTGTTCGTATAAAAAATGATGAATACTCCAAAACATAAAATAATCCAATAAATCCACTATAATTAAAAATCTCTATCTATCCTATTGTTTTTTTTAAAAAATCAAATATCTTATATTATTTTTTCTATTCAAACATACGTGAATTATTTTTAATTTCATAATTTAACATACCATTTAATACAAAACATTTGCATGAAATATTGACTTAATATTTGCGTTATAAACTAAACATTTAAATAGATATATATCAAAATTTACATGTACGCAAGCTAGCACATCCACAAATTGAAATTGTAGTAAAAAATAATTATACTAATAAATATACCAGTAATATTCTGCATTTTACATAACTATTACCCTAAGATGCTGCATTTATTTTTAATAATATGAAATGAATTATATCGAATCCTATTTTTATATATTTAAAAAAGTATTTATATTCATATTACATCTTGTATATTTACAATAATGATTCCAGTATCTATTGCATATTTTAGCTTCTTGTGTTAAACATGAAAATAGTGTAGATTATAAAACACCAAAGGTAAAAAATATCTATTTCTAAAGTAATTAAATGAAAATAAAAGATTTTTTCTTTAGAACTATCCCTAATGATCACTTCGTCAATAAATAACGCAGAAATATAAATAAATAATGAAAAAGATCAACATAAAATTAAAGCGAAAAAAAATCACGACACCACTGACTTACATTTGTAAATATTGTGTAAGCCTGCGTATTGTATATAAGATTGTCTATTCAGCCTTGTATCAAGGTTCTAAATTCAAATATCAATAAATTTAAACATTTGTAATTGGCTTGACAGCTAAGTTTAGTGTTAATGACATACTTAAATAAATCTGTGAATATCCCTTAGATTAAACAAAGTGTTAAATTGGAGTAGAATTAAAACTGGCATAAATTTTATGCATATTTAATTCGTTAATGTTTAGGTGTATTTCCAATGAGGTTATGTTTATCAATATTGTTCCCGTTCATGTTTAATCTGTTGATTAAACACCCGTAAATAGAGTTGACAGTCTATAGTCCATTAATGATTTTGATAAACTAAACATCTATTAGTGTAAATGTATTATATATTCATTGCCATTTAATTTGTATAAGTTTTATTATTTACTTACTATACGTTCCATATGTTGTTATTTTATCAAATAAAAACATTAAAGTGTTTGTAAATTTTATATTTGTCATATATTTTATGCCAATAAAAATATTCGCATTTGTTTAAAATAAAGTTCTCATAGTGACAATGTGGTATAAACTAGCAAATGAGATTTTATTAATACAACTTGTAACGTTATACTAAATACATTTTAATGTGTTTCATTATATTTTTTACAATATAAACATGTGACTACTAATCATTTATTTTTATATTTAATAGTTATATATATATATATATATATATATATATATATAAATAATTAAATATTTGAGAATCCTTAGATACCTATGCCTTAGATCATCTACAAGAAAAATGGATAAGTGTAAGTGTACAGGTGTTTTTATTTAAAAAGAATATTAATTGACTAAACCCCCATTGTATGATTTCATAAAGGCAATATTGATAGAAAACATTTTTCTTTTATTTCAAAAACTTTATATCATTTTAAAACACATTCATAATCATGTATTACTCATTTATTATATGTAACATTAATAAAATTAAAAATTATATATTTATATTCTATACAAAAGTATTTAATAACATTGATAATTTCTTTTTAGATTCCGAAGTAAATAGTTTGGTATTGGAAGCTGATTCTGTGTATTTGTTAATGAAAAAAGACATGCAAATCTCTAGAACTACACGTCTTAACTGGCTTCTTGATCATATTAATCAAACTATAAAATTACCTGTCTTAAATGAAGATTGGCATTGGGTTTGTGTATATATGGATATGTAATTTTTGTATATTTACAGCAGTATTCTTTAAATATTGTTCTCATAATGTTAAAAATTACAGTATGATAGTGATAACAAACTTGAACTGATATCTGTAGTACCAGTAGATGTATCAACGTCAGGATGGCAACCGGAATTAAATCATTTGTATAAATATAAAGTGACCAATCGAACGAAAGCCTTTTTCTTAGCACATCGATATCGTCTTACAGTTTGTTTGGATATGAGCCCATCGATGTCAACTGTTGATATTCAAAGAGGAGAAATCATATTAGATGAGATGTTTCTATGTTTTAAAAAGAGTTTAGAAAGCTTAGCTCAACCAGTATGTAAACAATTTCTTTAAAATGTATCCCAAATATCCTTATTTGTTGCAATCTATTTTTAAATATTTATAATATATTAAACAAAACAGTGTGTTTAGGATATGATGTAATTTCTTTATAAGGAATAAATATTTTCATTTTTTTTTTTGTATTTTCATCATTAGCTTTCAAAGAATAATACATTTGTGTTATTTTTGTTTTTATCAAAAATTATATCTAATTCATATATGGCTATGTGTGTGTATATTGTATGCAAACATGTTCGTAACTATATATATATACATATATATATATATATATATATATATATATATATATATATATTATTTTTTTAGTTTTTGGTGCCAGGAAGTTGTATTACTATTGAACCATCAGTTTATTTAACTATAATAGCACATACACCCTTTTTTACTACACCGGCACAACAGGTATTAATTAAAGGTGTTAGATTATCTCAAAAAAATATTCATGTTGTACTCAAAATGGTTGAAACACAACTACAAGTATTGGAAGAAAAGATTTCTCAAGTGACAGCTAAAGCACATGAACAAATTGACTTACAACGGGTAATAAATTATATTATCTGTTTATAAATATACTTTTGTGTAATAAATAATATTTAATTATTATTCTGTTAGTATATATAATTCTTATGAAAGTATATAAATTATTAATATTTAATATATAAATATTTTGCATAAAGGTTGGTTAGTTGGTTATTGGGGCTTTAGGACGCTTCGACAGCTGAGGTCATTAGCGCCCGTTATTTTGCATAAAAAAATATATTAAATTTATATGTCTAAATTTGTATAAAAACACCAAATATATATATATTTTAATTATAGTTCTTTTGTGGATTTTTATGTATTATAACCATTGTCAAGTATTTTATATTTATTTATTTAAGTCTGAATATTACAGATAGAACTTGAAAGACATAATCCATTAGAAGAAATGTTTGAAGATGATTCCGTATCAAGTGATGTTACTTCTTCACATGTAAATATAGCTATGGTGTCACCAGATGCAAGTTTTATAAATATGTTAAGATATTCGATGCTTGCTTTATCACTTTTACCTGATATTAGTTTAGGAAGTAAGTAAATGTGTATTTTTTTCTTCCTATACTTTATATATTAATATAAAATGATAAAATTAATAAATGAGTTTTTATGAAATAAAAAAATAAAACACAATGTTTATTTTTTCAGATATATTGATCATAACTGATGGAGTTGTATGTATGCCTGCTGTAAATATATTAGAGTCATTGCTACAACAATTACATTATGATAGTACTTGTGTTTCATTTATAATGGTAGGTGGATCTTACCATCCACACTGTAGCTTTGGATATGTTTCATATAAAGATATTCTCTATTTTATTGCTAAAGCCACATTGGGAATTTATATTGATAATTATCATGAGAGTGTAAGTAGTTTCATCAACTAAAAACATTTGTACATTCATAATAAAAGATCTGAATTATTTATAAATTATAACTGAATTAGCTGTTTATAGGTATTTTTTTGTTTCATTTTAGGATTTGATATTTTCATCATCGTCAAATGCATACCTTAAATCTCTTTTATTATGGACATTTCATTCAAAAACTCATCAGAGTGTAACTTCACTTTGTCTTAATTCAGAACAGTGGATTACGACGTGAGTTGGATTGATTTTTATAAAAATATAATAATAAAAACATTTTGTTTTATAAATTAAGCACTCTACTTTTTTATAGAAACTCATCATTTCATGGTATTAAAACACCACCTTTACTTTTAAAAAAGCAATCTGATGAAAAAGCAAATGTATCTCTTGTTGTTTTACTTAGCCGGCGTTTAAGAGAAGGATATACTTTAGATGTAAGTTTAAAAAAGTCTTAAAAAATAAAACAATTATGCATTAATATTTCATTAAACTTAGTTTTTATTTACACTGTTCAAGTAATACTGACATGAATTATTTTTCAGAGTTTGATATGTGAAAATGGAAAATTAGATATAAATTTAAGTTTACCATGGAAAACACATACATATTTATTATATTCTATCATCTTACAATGGCCAATACGTCAACAAGTTGTTCAAATTCAAATTAACATTAAAGGTAAAATATTGTCATTAAACAGCATTAATTTTATTATTAATTATATTTTATTAAATTTAATTAGCACCATATGAAAATCTTCATGATACTACATGTCCCCTAAAAAAGCAATTAAAGTCAGCATATCGTCAAGCTGTTGTTGAGACATTTTGGTCAACAATATCCCAATTAGTATCGGCTGATTCTTCAATTGCTCAACATTTAAGTTTATTTTCAAATACAAATACTTGGTATACTTTACCAGAAGGAGTTCGCTGTGGTATGCCTGTATTTGTAATGTTACCAAATATTCCATTTGATGCAATAAAACCCCAATTTACACCTAAGTAAGTCATTTTCTGATTTGTATTTATTACATTTATTTATTTATATATTACTCAATAAATAACTATTAAAAAACGTTTAAAATATCTTTATTTTAGTGATATGGCTTGTCCAAAATTTAGTTCCTTTTGGCAGCCTATTTGTCATTTAGAAAATACACACTGGCGGAAATGGTTTCATATTCATCGAATATTTATCATATTGCATCATGATCATCCTTTACCAAGACATTTACAGTTAGCAAATCCTTCGGGACGTTTCACTGTAAGATTATTATTTATTTAATAGAATAAATGATTTAAAATAATTATATTTTTATTATATTAAAATGTATATCTTGTAGATGATTCAATGTAGACAAGCTGCAGCTGCTTTATATGGAATGCTGTCTGAATGGGCATCTTTTATATTAATTGATAATCATAGTTACATAAAGTTTGTATCACGCTCAAAAGAGAAATCACCTACATGGTTTTGTATAGTAAGAGTTACTTCTAAACTACCTTGTGCTGTACTAAATATAGGCTTTATGAATGACACACCAGGTGAAATTAGAAAGGATTTAATTGAAAACTTACGTTCTGTGTTAAATCAACTAACATACTCAGTACGTTCATCAGCTAGTAAAAAAGATAAGCAACAATCAGAAAATAAAGAAAATATTTGTTGTACAGTATTAAATAAACCTTTAGAAAAAATTTTGATACGGTAAGTATATAAATTTATAGAAACTAATAGACCATCACCTTTTAACTTTTTTAAAAAAATATATATATTCATAAGGAGAATATTATATTATTTATTTTTCTATAATTTGTTATAGAATAAATAAGTTTTACGCCAGTTGTTAACGTTTCTTCATAGGTATGAGCGTATGCCGTCTGATTTAACTACAATTGTATTTCCGGATGGCACTCAACCAAAACCAACTTACAAATCATATTTAAGTAGTATATGTTCTAATATGTTACCTCGGTCCCATCTTTCTGTATCATTCTCTGCAAATCCTTTATATGCAACAGCTACATCAGGTGCTTTACTTACAACTCTATCAAGATATTTACATCATAGACGATGGGTTTGGGGTGTTTCGTGCCCAATCAATCCAAAACTGGGTGTTTCAGCATTAGATAGAATATTAAGTACTATCACAAAGTAAGTTATCTTGTATAAAAAGTAGTTTTCAATCATTATAATATTGTTTATTTTTAGGATGCGCTTAAAAGAAGGTTTTACTATTGCTCATTCATCTGCTGGTATCATAAATATGATATTAGAAGTAGAAATGATTGATCCTTTACTTTTAGATGTTAAAAAAGAAAATAATTTAACATTCACAAATGAAGATTCAAAGTCTGTGCGATGTATTATACAATACATACTTTTTCCACCCCATAGCGCAGTTAATAGAATTGATCATTCACATGACATAATGAGGTAATTAATTAACATGTAAATTATTTGAAATTGTTAGACTTAATTTCGTAAATTTATTACAGTAATAGCTCAGAAAGTGATACAGGTGAAGTTGAAATGGAAACAGTTGCAGAAGAGTTGCAACTTGTAACAGAAGTTTGGATTGAACCACAGTATGGTCGAGTAACAAATTGCCCTCCAGAGCGTTCTTATATGACAGGGCAGGCCTATCAGCACATAGCCGATATGGTAAGTGATTGCTTTACTATCTTCATGTTTGTTCCTTTATTGTGTTTTGGAAACTGTAATATATATTATTATGCTTTGATGCGAGTTTATCATATAATAAAACTATTCAAAGAAATGCTTTTAATAATAAATCTATAACTTTCAAAATTATTTAGATTTATTATATCTTTTATTATTTTATTGTTTTTAGTACACTCTATATATCTTCGAATTTATGAATGTTTTTTTTTTTGCGAGAGATATGACAAAATCTAGATGTTTATAATTATTGCCAGAAGAAGCACTCATTAAATGGCCTCTGTAAACATGCTAAAATGTTTGTATGTATGTGTGTGTGTGTAATATATATATATATATATATATATATATATATATATATATATATATATATATATATATATATATATATGTATATATATAATTCAAAGATGTGTACACATGTGTCGTGTGTATCTATATACAAATTAATATTTAACATTATTTCTCATTTATTTTTAATAATGGTAAATATTAATTGGTATATTTTTTAATCCTTCGCTCGATGTTTTCTATTTAGTTGAATTATTCATTAAAATAAATAAAAAAATCTTTTTTAATGAAACCAACATATTAAATGTATGAAAAAAGTAAAGTATATTTATTAATATTTACTTCATTTACTCATGCATTATCGTTATCATTAAACGTTGCCGTAAATAGTTGACAAATCTCGAAAATAAATAATGATACTTAATTATTTGAAGTAATGATAAGATAATTCAAAGAAAATCGATGCGTAAAATTTGTGTTTTTTAAATAATTTGTTTTGGGCTATTAAATATTTCACAATATATATCGTTCGTATTAACACGCCCAAAATACTAAACTAAATAATATACTAATGCAATTAAATACCTATATATTTAAAAATGTATTCCGAAAAAATAATACATGTGATTTATTATTAAAGTTTTTGTTGTATTTATTGGAAATTGATCATTTCCTATCGCGTTATATTATTATACTTTTCAATACGTGCCCTGGAGTTTTGACCTGTTGAAAAATAAATTTACAGAGTCATCAAAGAATTCAATTATAGACGGCTTGAGATGTTGAGTAGGCTTAAATAACATGCGCTGTTATTTTTTATTCGATAAGAAATAAACATTATATTTCATCTCTAGAAAATGAACACCAATACCATTACCTTATCTGATGTTGTGGCATTATCTTTATGCGTTACGTTCGAATTTCCGCCCTATTAATGTATAACTTATATAGAACTCATTAGAAAATCATGACATCAATCATCTCGTACGTGAAGAATCTAATTCAGTTAAAGAACATATACTGATTTGTTCAATACGTGTTCCAATAGCCTCCGAGTACAATACCACTTTTATTTAACATTACATTCTTAATGATGATAATTTTTATTGAGTGATATAATTGTTTTATATCGACTTAACTATATGTTTCGTTTTGTAATATAGATATACCTGTCTTTTTAAATTTGATCCTATAATTACTTGATGAGTCAGTAATTAGGATCTATAGTCCTTGTGTGTACATAAATACGATAAATAAAAATAGATAATTTTTATATTACACTTTTTTGTATAAGTTTTTTCAGCAATTTTAACACAATTCAAATCTGACTAAGTAAATTATATTCGTGTTTGTCTATTTATAACAGTAATTTGGTCCAAGTGAATATCTAGTTTAATCTAAAAAGGTAAAAAATATTCCGTACAAATAATCTGCCAATAAAGGAAAAAAAGTGAAAAAATGCATTTGTGTGTGCATTATATATATATATATATATATATATATATATATATATATATATATATACTTACATACATACATATATACATACAGAAAACCCTTTTATAACACGTATTCGATTTAACAAGGTCGAAGAACTATGACAATATCTCGTATAGCACGGCATTTATAACACAGTGTTATATGCAAGGAGAACAAAATGGGAAAAAAAGTCACGATTAAGACGAAATACTGAAATTTTCTGTCAGTAATCATTACTTGATATCTTTGAGTTGCCACCAAATTCATTTCATTCAAATTACATGATAATGATTTCTTATTAATAAAAAAATAATAAAAATTAAATATCACAAAACTTATTTTTCGAAATATCTCGCTGTAATTTTGAGGTATAGATATGTACGTATTATTAAAATAATTTATTGAACATTTTGTAATTTCAATTGATATGTGAAATGTTTTTTTTAATCTAAAACGCAGTATAGTACTACAGGAACGATATAACACATTTCGTATGAACTTCGAACCTCGTATAATACGGTTTCATATAACAGGGTGTCTTCGCGAAACCAGTACTGTACGAGGGTTTACTATATATATATATATATATATATATATATATATATATATATATATATATATATATATATATATATATATAGTTTCTATTTAATTTATTTTAAAATAGTATTACTTCATTATTACGACTTCACACTAATTAAAAATGTTTAAATTAGAGTTCATACAAATTACAAGGACAAAATTGTATATCAATCCTGTTAAGTTTTAAAGTATAAGATTTTCATTAACGATAAAAAAACTTTTGAATAACTGTACCACACCACTTGAACGTTGTCTACTTGATAACTTAGGTCAATAGTAACAACTGAGATAATCACAGGTACTTATATTTTTAGTAGTTTATGTTCAGTTTATTTGTTAATTTAATTGAAATGTATTTTAGTTAAATATTTTTTTTTATTATTTATAAATGAATATTATATACATACACACACACATATACAATAGCCCGATTTGTCCAGCTCTAAATTTATGTATATTTTATTCATTTAAACATATCAATAAAATGTTTGCAACAGATATTTTAAAGTTATCGAGAAAATATTGTTTAGATTCCAGCATTCTTTGAAAATAGTCATTCGTTAGTAATTGTCCTTCAATTGTCGGTTTATAGTCATTAAATATATTCCTTTTCTGTAATTTAATTGGAAGTATAATCTTCAAAATATGTATATATATATATATATATATATATATATATATATATATATATATATATAGGTATACTATACATAGATATTTGTACTGAAAGTTGATAAGAACTTCTGATTAAATGAGGTGTGTTTGTTTACCTATTACTGTATAACGAAGGATTTACGATATATTCATTTATATGCATGAAAATGTACAGAAATATTTTTTGTCAATATAAACTAGTATTACTATTCATTAAATACAATTTTCATTTATGGAGACATATTTAATTTTATTATGAAAATGTCAGTTTTATGTATGCATCCTCAAAAGTATTTTATTAATTACTTCGAATTACGTATTATTTGTATTAAATATATATATATATATATATATATATATATATATATATATATATATATATATATATATATAATATATACATACATACATACATAAAAATTTGTAATAGTAAATAATAAGATTAATACATTTATTTTAAAGACTTATAATAATTGTAATGCAACATATCTCAATTCCATCAATTTATAATTTAAAGTTTAAACATAAAGTTATTTGTAATATAAATATTTTTTCACGAAATTTAATTCTGGTCTTAATTATTTAATGCAAAATCATCCAGAAGCATACAAATGCGCGTTATATTTTATACTTTAATAGTTACTTAATCTATATATTACAATCCACATCAATTGAGAAGTAAACAATGAGAATTATTTATCATATTTTTATACCATTTTTTTTATTGCTGCGATAAAACGAAATTCATTATACCACCAATTAAAACACATTAAACTGATACAGTGGACCACATGTATTAAGATTTCGAATCAATTTTTCTAGTACTAAAACGATAATTTTCTTGTATATAAATGAACTTCATTTTTAATATAATTGGAAATGGCATGAGCAAAAACAAGTTCGACTGTTAAATTTGAGTTTCTTTTTTATTAATATATCAGTTATCATCAACCTTCTTTCTTTATGTATACTTTGTATATTGGATAAAAATAACGTACAAATTATATTCATAACTATTTTACTACATCAAACACTAGAAAAATTGTTATTCTCTTTTTTACGTGTAAACTATTTTATAATAAATCTAATTTAAACCATTAATACATTTTTCACTCATTTCCAGTATATTTTCTAATATAGTTATTCCAATTATTCGGAAATCCCTTTCATAGGTTTTTGATATTTCTTGGTACAGTATTAATACTTTCTGTTGTCTTCTCTTCTTGTAATACGTCTCATCTATTTAAATTTTAAATTATATTCGCATTGTTGTACATATTATTCTTGTCTATTTTCATATCCATTCGTTTTGTTATTTCTATGAAATCACAGTATTAACATTCAGTGAATTCTGATACAATACATTGATCGAATACTTATCTTTTTAAATGAAGTAAAATTGTCGATTGAAACATTCAGGCATTCTGTTTAAAACAACTACATTCGGTTCATATTTTTCTCGTATTTTTACAATGAATAATCCATTCATGCTAATAGGTTGACCTAAACTAATGTTTTTTTTTTTATAATTTCGATTACTGGTTCTTTTTATTTCAATTATATATATATATATATATATATATATATATATATATATATATATAGTTGATTTGTTATTTAGGGTTTAAGGGCGCGTCAACAACTAAGCTCATTAGCGCCTGAGTTATATATATATATATATATATATATATATATATATATATATATTAATTTATGACTTAAAATAATTGTTTTAAAAATGTTTCATCGTATATAAAATTTAAACAAATACATACTATTTTATCAAGTAGAATTATGTAATCAGTACACTTAAAGAAATGATTCACGATTTTAATTAGAACTATTTCGTTTCAGTAAATTTCATATTTACTTGTATTACCTGTTCGAATTTATCTTCGACGATGATGTACAATTATACCAATCGATACGCTTATCTTATACAAATATTAGTATTATTTTTGATAAAAAGTAAACTGTATATTCCAAGTGCGCCAAGCCCTAAAAAATTGCATATAAATAGCACAAGTCGATCAATGAGAAATCAGTTCATACCAATTTCTTCGATTTGAAAAACTCAAATTTTGCACAGTGACACTTGGATTGTTGTTTATAACATTTAAATCAATTAATTTGTCAGTGAATGGAAATTATTGCTTTGTGAGAGTATTAATCGAAAATTAATTTTATTGATAATAATTGCCGGGATAAAAGTTTGTAAGGAAACGGAATTGTTTATTATATTTATAAATTTAATTAATTTTTGGAAATTCCTTTCTTGCAAAACGTTTCTTGAAGTATTGTTTATTATTTTTAACGCATATCTGTATTTTATTATAAGTTTCTTTTTATTGTAACAGTAAAACGCACAGTGAACATTTATAAAGTGCACGTATATAGCTTAAAAGTAAACAGTCATGTAATAGTACATCATAGTTATTGTATATAAAATATATTTTAAATATACTCTCGAGATAAGTATTCAGGGAAACTCAATTAATAAAAATATCTTCAAATTCAACAATTCGCTCATTATATAACGAAGAAAGAATACATTTGTGATTGTAATAAAGGAAAATGTATATACAAATTTTAGTTAATTTTCATTTTTAATAAACAACAATCCAACATGTTACTTTTGCTATTTACTGGGATATTTCAAACTGGAATACGTTGTCATTTGCTGCGAGTTGGAAGTGGCGGTCTAGGCATCATTTAAAGATTCTCGTGCCAGATCTAACTCTTCCAGCTTACAGCTTATGAAACGATCAGCAAAGAAAATTTACTTTATTATTGGCTTACTTGAATTCATTTTATCTGTTTTATCATTTTTATTTTCAATTCTGAATATGTACGATCTGATTTATGAATAAACGAGTTATATATATATATATATATATATATATATATATATATATATATATATATAAATATTTATTTTGTATATATGCTAACTATTTAGAATGTATCTGTTTGTGTATTTTTACTGGGAAATTTATGTATATACATGCATATAAGTGAATATCGTCATCAAAATGAAAAAAGTGTTAAAGAAATTATAAAGCAGAGAGAACAAAGTGGAGAAGTAGTCTCTTCACTTCACTTTGGAACATAGTGAGATTCAACTCCTCCAACTTCGTGCAACTGCTTTGAACTCATCGAACTACAAACCTCAACATTTCAATATGCAAAAAAAAGATCAAAATCGTGGTTATTAAGAAACTGTTATATTGTTTTTATATAATATATTAAATATTATTTATGTAAATATTGTAATTAATTTCAATTTATATTATATAAAGTTTATAAAATAAAACTTTCACTTTGGAGTTAACAATTACTTTTGTATATGTAATTTCATATCCTGTTTCACATAAATGTTTATAATGTACGTATAAAGGTGTTTCTCTATTTCACATATTTGTAGTTAATAATTATCAGAAAAAGAACAGATTTTTTTCATTCACACAATTCGAAAAATACGTTTTATTTTATTCTCATAATTATCTTATATATATATATATATATATATATATATATATATATATATATATATATATATATATATATATATATATATGATTAAAATATTGAATGTAATCCTCAGTAAAATTCATTGCATGTAACAATAATATATTTGCTTCTATAATTTGAAAAATGGCATAAAATGCGCATCTAGACGCAAATAATAAATTTTATACGCGTGAACATTAATATGTTTTTATTTTTTTATATACAAAATATTCATTGCATTTTTCTACTCGTAAGAAACTTTATAATTGTATAAAAAACTTTGTAAATCGAAGTATTTGTAATAAGAGTTTCTCTTTTACTCATTATTTTCTTTCATAAAGATTTCAATATTTGTCTGTAACAATATAAGAAGTTTTTTATTATTAAATATTATTATTTTTCAGATCTGTGAAGTAGATTCAAAATGTATTAGTTCTCTATTAACATTAGAACATCTTAGTATATTATGCCAAGAAATGCAAAAATATACAACTCCAGTAGAAAATATTCTTAATTCGCAACATTCTGATCCATTTTTAAAACAAACGTTTGTAGATAACAATGACGATATTAAAAGAAGAAAAATAGAAATGCTTGAAGAATTAAATTTTCTTAGAAATAGTACAAGAATTATAAATGCTCCAAGTGAATGGTATAATGTTTATACTAGTGTATATGTGCATGAATATGTTTTTCTGTATATATAATTGATTTTATATGATATTTCAGTGATGCTGCCATACCTCTTATAGAAGAGAGAATTCATAAAATACCGTTTTCCTTTAACTTAATTAATATTTTACCAAAATGTAGACAAGCACAACTTTTATTTTCTCTTTTTGACGAAGGTAAGATAATTATTTGCGAAAGTATTTCCCCTGTTTTAAAACATTTAATTATTTCACAGATAACAAAAGTAAAAACATTTCAAGATCTCCAAACATATTACTTTTAGACTCGATGTATAATCATATGAAAAAGCTCCATGATTTTGAATTATGTCTAAATAAATCTGATTCACAACAGTTACTACAAATATTACTTCAGCGACAAAAATCTAATTTTAATGATACAGGTATTTTGATTCTATATTTTATATAAAACAATTCGTTAGATAATCATACAAATTATGTTGTCTTTTTTATGTATATTTAGGAAAGCAGTGGTGTCATAAAATTTATGAAGAAAATAATTCTTTAGTTATTTACCCAACATGGCGTTGTTTTGTAAAAGGAGTTTCTGTTACTCATGTTATTTTAACATTTGTACCATTTCATTTAACAGATTTAAAATTATTATATTCTCCTCAAATGGAGGATAATTCAGATGTTGATGAATGCCAAAAAGATAGTTATGCATCAGATGAAGAAAATGACTTAAGCACTGAATCATCATTACAGAATTTATTTACCTGTGTAAGTCAGAAACCAAAAAGACCAACAAAACTTTTTTCAATGAATTATAAACGAGAAAATAAAAAAATTGAAAATCCTGCTACTGTTGATTTTCCTATTTTTGTTTATGATTGTCCCTTATCTGTTCTAATGAATGCATTTGTACATCCAAATAATGAAGAAAATGTTAAATTAGACACCTATTTTGATATTTTTCAAGATCATACAAATAAAAGTGAAACCGTACTTAATAATGATACATCAGTTAGTTCAAAGAAAGTAAACGATTCTCTTTCTCCAGTATCAGATATTTATAGTGAAGATTCAGAAGAAACAGAAGGTACTAATAATTCTATACATTTAATAATATTGTTCATTAAGTCGATAATGTTTTTAGATCGTGCTTGTTTAAAACAACATTGTCAGATATTAAATAGAGCACATGCAAAATGCTTTGTGTTAGGTTTATTTAGATCTTTACATCGAAAATATCCTGTAAGAAAAGTTGATGTTCAGTCTGCCATTAATCTATGTGAAAGTGCAGTAATACATATTGATATATCAGAATATATGAAGGTTTGTTGTTTTATGAATGTATCAAAGGCATAAAGTTTTTTCAGATAATATTATTTTCATTATTTTTAGACTGTATGTGGTCATGTACGAAACAAAAAAGAAATAGATCTTAAATCCTTATTACATTCTAGTCCATGTGTTGAATTGCGTTATGTACATCATATGATCAAGAAAAAGTTTGCAAAGAGTGTACAAGATATTTTTCAACCTATACCTTCACACGAGAATTTTTATTATTTTGCACCAAACATTAATTTAGAAAAGGCTGGTATTCACATATTTTTCTAGAAATTATTAGCTTATTATTTTTGTTTTATTTCAGATGACTGATATTACTGAAAGTGATGTTGAGAGTAATGACGATGATGTTATTAATGAATCTATAAAAGATTTACGTACACCTTCACTAGATAATATCACTCGATTATTTTACAACATAGAACCGGAAGAAAAAGCTTTGATTGAAGATCATAGTATACCACTTTTTCTCCATTTTACTTGTTCTATTAATGGTTATGGTTCTGTGCCCGTTAAAGTTGTACCTACATGTTTAGGTATGGGAAATTTTAGATATTTGTACATTTTCATGGATATTAATTAAATAAGAATCATTGTTTTCTATTAATATTACTTCAAGTAATTACACTTTCTCAATTATTAAATAATTCATATCATTTTAGAAGAATTATTTCATGATTTAAACTGCTCAAAAAATGCTATCGACTTGGTAAATTTAAAAATAACATTAGATATTACATTATCAACATTAGCAAAAGATGTCCAAGATCTTATTATGAACACACAGCAAGGCATGAGATCAACATCATACTGTTCACTTAGTTCACTTCAACAAAGTGGTATTAGTTCAAATCTTAGTTCTGAATCTAATATTGCTGAGTATGTATTACAGTATTTATTATTAATGAAAACAAAAAATGAATTAATAATAATAAAGAGTATTCTAATCTTGCATCTTTGTTTTTCAGAATGATTGATAATTCAAGTTTGCCAATACAACTTTTACCCTACCAAAACTCATTAATACTATTTTTAAAAAATGAGGTTTGTATATATTTTTAATTGTATTTAAAATATCTAATTATTGAATTAATTTTAATCTGAAAATAGGAAATGTCATAAAAAAAGGAAAGATAATCTTCTATTGAATTTCAGTTCTTTTAAATGAATTTTAATATAAATAGATTATTTTATGAATTAAAATATTCTCATAGAATATTACAATTTACTTTGTAGATAAAATGGCAATTACGAGATGAAATTGTTACATTATTACTTGATTCAAATTGTATTACAATCGACATACTCAATAATGTAAAAGATCATGTATCATCCAGTTTGAATCGGCAATCTTGCCATCGTGATGTTGTGACTTTAAATTTTGTTTATGGCCCTAGTGAAAGCATGGGACGGTTTTTAGAGGTATTTTTACATATAACACAATAATAAGTAGTAGATTACAAAATATTGTAATGATAATAATATTGTACCATACTGTACTAGTCTTTTAAAACTTAAAAAAAATACATCATAATTTCAAAATTAATAAGTTAACAGTCTATAGTTTTATCAACTATATTTTAATTGTGGAATCATTGTATCTTAAATTAAAGTAAAAAAATGTTATTTACAGGAATTCTCAAAGCTGCCAGTAAATGATTATAAACTATGTAAAGTAGGTCTTTTATACTATCTTGCTAAAGATTACCCCTCAGTAAATTCATTAGTTAACTTAAAACGCAAAAAATTAAATTCAAATTCACCAGAATCGAATGTTACATTTCAAGATATAATTAATCCTGAATGTAATCAAAAAAATAATTTTAAAAATAATAAAACTTCCCATATAACTGCAGTTACTGAAGTTGAAAACATAATTACAGATTTATTGGTAGGTGTATGTTGTAATTGTAAAGAGAGAAGCATTTAATCATTTATTTATTTTTTATCAGAAAGCAGTTGATACTTATGTTTTGCAAAAAGAATTGAAAATTGAGGTATCTAAAATTAATACAACTGATAATAAAAACACAGAAATTATGACCAATGGTCAGATCTTAGAAGGTAATTCTAATTTATTACATTAAATGTATGTAATGTATTTATGCATATTATTTTCAATAGGAGAGTTTTATGAAGATACAGATTGGTTATTAGATTTAGATAGACAAAGACCAATATTACCAAACTTTTGGATGCTAATGAATGTCGATAATGAAGCTGTTACAGTTTATTTTCATTGCAGGTATATTTTTAATTATCATTTCTAATTATAGTAAAAGATAAAGTTTATTTTAATCATATATATGCTGTATGTATAGATTTTTAGAATTAGAAACTACTCGTGTAAGTGCATATTTAGCAGTTCAGAGGTCTGTAATATCAGCTATTAAACATTTGTGTAAACAAGTTAACCAGTTTTTACTTCTCCAATTTCTCGATACAACTAAAACATGTGATAAATTACTTGAGCCAGAAGAAGTAAATCATGATATTTGGAACTCACAAAATAATACACCAGTAATTACAAGAAACACTTCACAAGTACGATTAAAGAGTATGGATGGTATGTTTCTGATTCAAGAAATATGAAGTGAATAAATTACTTTTCTGATTGTATTGTATGAATTTAGATTCTATAACAAATGAAAATGCTGATATTAATGGTCAAGCTGCTTATGTAGAAGCATCTTTAAAATTTATGCCAGGATTTTTTGCATGTGCTGTTATATGGGAAACACATTTTATTTTACATCCAAGACTCAAAACTGGATCTGTAAGACCAGGACTCTCAAGAGGAATTCATGCTCTGAGAACAGTACTAAATAAATTTTCTGTCAATAATCGAAGTAATATGTTTGTTTATAGAGATAGTACCATGAATGTTTTTTATTTACGGTATGTTTTATAATTTAGAATATGTTATTTATTTAAGATGTAACATTCTTAACAAATATTTTTTACATAGCTTGTACGAAAATGTGAATACTAGCATTAAATCACTGAATCCATCTCAAGATGATAATTCTCATACTTTAGTTGTACGTAGTCCGTCAATTGCTTCGTTGCCTTTGAGACCACAAAGACATACTCTAGCACAAGCAGATTTGAACTCTAGTAAAGTAAGTGCATTGAGTTTATATATATATATATATATATCTTTGTAATTTAAAATTAGGCAATAGATATTCGTCCTCGAGTCCGTTCATTTGGTGAAAAAGAAAGTCAAGATGCTGCAGCTGGAAATACAACTGGATTACCTCCTGAAGATGCTATTACATTAAAAGTACATGGAGTAACCGCTGTGGGCCGAGATGTAATGTGTGATCTTGTACAAGTGTTGCAAAATAGACTAGATGATGCTGTTTTAGAATTACTATCTCTTATGTTAGCTCGTAATCCAATGTGTAAGCTAACTCCAGATGATGTTCATTTTCTTCAAAAACCTTTCCGCCCTGCAGAAAATACTATTAGGGTAATGTATTTATTTAAATAACAAATGTTTATTTGTTTATAATGATTTTAGAATGAAAAAATTCAAATCACTGAAATAAATGTATTGTAACATCAAATAAAACATATTTTCTTTATAGTTGTCAATCAAACATTCAATAAAATATCTTGATTCATTTCAATATTATCTCCAACAAAATCTATTGCAATTTTTACATATACCGAAGTACACTGACACAGGAGGTCATTATCATTTTCGTGATTATTCTGAAGGAGAGTCTACCATTAAAAGATGTCCGGAAAAAAATATTTATCTTTATAATCAAAGTCCTAGTTCAGGGAGTCGAGGGATCGCTTGTATTGCAATCGGATTTACTCAAAACACCACCATTGATGATATTAGTATTACAGAAATTCCAACTAAAAAAGATCTATTTGATGAAATTGTCTCATCAAATGTATTTAAATCCAATTGTAAGCATACTTTTAGAAACTTCATATTTCAATGATTTTTTTATTAAAATATTAATTATTTTAATCAGGCATGACTTCACCGACTCTAATTGAATTTAGAATATGGCAAAAAGGACGTGTTAATGTTGAAATGCTTACCTCACGTTTGCGCTCAGCAGTAAGTTATGCTATTTGGGATTTGATCATGGAACATAAATTACTCTTAGAGCCATTATGTGTGTATCAGACAAATTTTGATTTTACAATAAATGAAACGATGAATATGAAACTTTCAAAACATGCAGGAAATAAAAGTGGAACTTTAGAAATAAGTAGAGGTGTATCCAGTTTTATTACTAAATCAAATAAATTAAAAATGGAATATCAAACCCATTCTTTAGATGGTAATAATAGAAATCAGTCAATGGATATACCTTTGTCTGATTCAGAAATTCAAAATAAATCTTCATCTCTGAGTGAAATTAATATGAATTTGAAAGAAGAACAGCTTGGATATCAGATAGGTGAACTTGGAATCTTGCATGAAATATATGCAAATGTGATGAAAGATTGGTTGGAATTTG
The DNA here is from genome assembly GCA_034766995.1 of Acanthacorydalis orientalis. Classification (NCBI taxonomy): domain Eukaryota; kingdom Metazoa; phylum Arthropoda; class Insecta; order Megaloptera; family Corydalidae; genus Acanthacorydalis; species Acanthacorydalis orientalis. Next base: position 16,785,976 of record CM068324.1, on the reverse strand, counting down.
CATGTGATATTAAAGTTCCTTCTGTTACAAAATACAAAGTATCATTAACTAATCAACATCCTTTAGATACTACCATAGTAGAATTAAAACGTCTAATTAAAGTTCAGAACAGTGATATAGTGTTAAAAGCATTCTCGGCTTTAAATGTACTTAAGTCAGGATTTGTTTACATTCCATATGATTTCAAAAAACCATCGTCTCATTGTTTACTGTTAGGTCGAAATTTTGAACAATGGTGTGCAAATTGCATACCAGACAAATACAATGTGGAACTTTTAGAACCCAAATCCAATAAAGTTTTACAGAAATTTAGTCCTTTGTTGATTGACCCCGAAAATCGAAAATTTGTACCCAGGCAAAGACTTCTTCTCATTTCATTGAATAGTTCAGAGGTAAACCAGTTTGTTTAGTGATAACTATAGAATAGAAACAATATATTAATTTTTTTAGATAATATTATATACATACAACTGGTCAAAAGATCGTTTAGAAAAAATTTTTTCACAAATAGAAAACTTAGGTTCATGGTTGAGTGTCCGGGCAAGTGTATTAATTTCAATAACAGCTCAAAAAATGGGATTATTTCATAATCAGCCATTGTTTAGAAAATCACTTGTGAGTTAAAAATATTTGGAACAATTACTGTTTAAAATACAAATTTATTGTAATTAATATTTTTGTTTTTCAGACAACAAACAATATATATGTACTTAATGCCACTGAACCAGATCATTTAGTAAGGTTTTCTTCAGTAGGTTCGGCTTCACAGTTAAAAGAATGGTCTTCAAAACGACAAGGATCTAATTCAGTAAATTATCAGGTGAATGTTGAAGAAGTATTTAGAGATGTACCTATGAGTTTAATTAAAGATAAAGTCAGTTATAGTTCAGATCCTATTATAAGATGTACACAGGAAATACAGCAACTTCGGTTACATTATAAAAGAACTGCAGGTATAAAACATTCATTGTAAATTTTAAAGTGGTTATTCAAATCTATTAAATTATTATTGAATGATATTCTTTTATTATTATTAATTTTCAGATGAACAAAAAAGAGTATATTCAATTTGGCAAGCACGATGGGTTACAAATCAAATTCAGTTACAATCTCATATGGTACAGTTACTTTGCCAACAATCTCGTATAATACATTATTGTCACACGCCTTTACTATTTTTATCAAGGTATTCTTTTTACTATTATTCTTCAGTTTTAATATTAAAGAAGTTAATTGTAAATTAGATATTTAATATTGAAATTAACAGATGGCGAGTTCAAGCAGCAGCAACAAGAGATCATTCATTAATTTCAGCAGAAGATCAAACCTTAACTGTTACAAATTCAAATCTTAACCAATGGCACAATCGTCTTTGTGTTGGTTTTTTTGAAGAATACAAACAATATTTACAAACTTTAGGTTTTTCACCAATTCAAATTGTTGCTAGTTCTCCAGGAAATACTAATACAAAATCAGAGTAATAATATGTGAGAACTTCATTATGAGTTACTATTAATTAAATCATGTTTTATTTTAGGACTAACTCATCACCTAAATCAAATACAACAACAAATGTAAAAACTGAAAATGTTGATTTACCATCAACTTGTTACCTACAAAGGTCTATGTTAGGTGGAATTCTTTTATTTGAACTGCTATTAACTGAACCATTTTTCATTACTAAACTTCATGCCTTAGAATGTTATCGAATCCAAAATAAAACATCACGTCAGTCGATCAACCAGGTACTGTATTTGTAATGGAAGGCTGTTTTTGAGTTTGAAAGTATTTTTTGATATACAATTTATACATGTGTTCTTTTTAATGTTTGAGTGTAAATAATTTAATATTCATTATTGCACAATTATTTTTCTATTTGTTCATTGAATTGTATTCTCACAGTTTACCTTAAGTTTTTTGGATGAATGTGATAAAATTAAAGTGTTAATGCACTTACATTCGTTCACATATGATTTTCACCTACGATGTATTTATCGATATTTGTCTGAGTCTTTTGATCACTCTGTGCGAGTATGTCAAGGATATCATCTTATTCATTTCCTCGATGATTTCATGAAATATTATTCAAAAGCACCAAATTTTGCACGAAATTTAGTATATGCAGGTAAATATTCATATATCAAAATTTAAAAGTACAATATTATATAAATATAATGCATTAAAAGTATAATATTTTAGTTTATTGAAAATAATTTTGTTACAGAAACAGTATCAGTAGATAATTTAAGAACACCTCCTAAAGACTTGTATATTTATCTCCTAAGTCATCAAAAGCATTATAACATGGACGTTATAAGTATGAATGGAGATGATATTTGTTCAGATACTGCAAATAGTGAATTTGTATTAGTGCAAGTTACTAGTTCACCTCAGATAACATATAAAGATTCACAAGATAGACATCATACAGATGATTTTGATCTCACTCTTATAGTGTCTTATGTGGAACCTGAATGTGGAATGTACATCAATGACCATACAATATATTTAAAGTATTATATTATTTTAACATCGCGCAGGTAAAACTTGTATTAAATACAGCAGTTCTGTTTTTCATTTTACTATAAGATTTTATGTTTTTAGTGAAATTTATCCAAAATCTGAAGTAGAACGTACTTTAGGTAAATTTCGCACTGTCACATGGACTGCATGCTTTTCAGAAAATTATTCAAAAATTCGTTATACATCACTAAATGATTCTGAAATAACTACATCTGTAGTTCAAGAAATTGTTGAAGAAACTGCAGATGATGATAAAACAGAGGCAAAAATGGCTTCAAGCTTTACTGATTCACAAGCAACAGACATTTTTGACAATGATCAAACAAATAGTACTTGTAGTGAATGTATTGGACCAACAGGTGAAACTGAACCTTCGAGTAAAGAAAATTCTGAAATACCAACACAAACACATTCCCATGTAGAAATTAGGTATATTTTTTTATAAATTGTTTTATAAAATCAGTTTTCATAAATAATGTTATAATATTATAAACCTTTTTATTTTTATATTTCTTTTAGACAAGAATCAGTTAACTATCTTGGATATTACTCATCACACGAGCAACTTATGCAACAGTTAATTCTAGATCGTGCTAAATTAGCTCGTGAACAAATAACAGAAATGGTAACCCAAGGAATGACTCACTGTAAAACCCACTTATTATGGAATAAGCTTGTTTCAAAAAGTGAAGCAAATCAGTTGACTTATGATGAATTTATGGAACTTCGAAAATTAACAAAACTTACAAAAATTAGTGATATTGAGCCACAATTAGCTTGTTTACTTCATAATCAGCCAATTTCTTGGTTTTATCAGTTTACAAAAATTATTTTAGCTAAATATTTAGATCAACATCGGATGTACATTTCATCAGATGGTAAAGTTCAACATATTGTAATACTTCATCCTCGTTACCTTGGTGCTTTTATGATGGTTTCTATAGATTCGACAACAGAAAATGGTGTAAGTCCTTTATTTTTATATGCTCGTACAAATTTAAAATTTAATGTCATATCTATATTTAGGAACTGTATGCTGCGTATCGTGAGCCCATGAGATTAGAACCGTCAGACATGTGTGAAGATGATTGTAAATCTCTCATAGAAGACTTCATTAATTGTATATGTTTCCAAATTTGGGTAGGAATGGCATAAATGACATTGTTAATTATCTAGTAAATAATAAGACTTATGTAATCAGAATAGAATATTTGATCATTTTAATTAGTAAACAAAATCAAGTCATTTTTTATACCTCAGGAATCTTTCTATTTTAATTTAAGTATAAGTAATTGTACTGAAGTGTGTATAAATATGATACAAGTTATATACAAATATTTTAGATTAAAAAGTGTCTAATTTTCTCATTTAAATAATATTAAAAGAAACTTAAATGACTTAAGTGTCTAAAGAAGTTTGCAGTTAATTTGTTATTTCCATCTAACAAAGTATTTTTTTAAACATTAGTTGTTTTATAAATGTGCAAGTGTATAATTTTGTTGATAAAGACTTCAGATTTTTCATTTATCAAAAAGTACATCACTATTTTATGAAGGAAATATTAATTTTTTCATAAACTCTCAATATATGTTTGTGTAAATATTCCTGGATATATATATATATAATATAAAATATAAATTCATTTATGGTGCTATTTTGCTGAATAAATTTTATCTAGGTTGCATAATTATCTATAACCTTTTTAATTGTTGTGCCAATAAGTATATAGTATATTGACTTAAGTAACAATTGTTTCTCATTAATTGTTATTAAAATAAAATTTGCTAATTTTTGAAAATGTGTTATTAGAATAATTATATACCATTTTTTTTTTAATTTAGATATATAAGATGCTTTATATGTTTTCATTGATATTCACTTATTTTGTAAAACATCTTTGTTAATTATGCATTTCAATTCATAAAAATATATAACAGCAATGCTCTAATAAAGTTACTCCATGGAAAAGAGCAAAATACAAATTATTTAGTTTAAAAAAATTATAACATTCATGTAAGTTAAAATGTCATAGCATTGTTAATGTGCTTAAATAATAACAGTGATATTTGAAGAACAAATTGTTATGAAACAAAAATTGTAGTATTTTTAATTTGTTAATATATGATCTGTATGTGCTTCTGTTGATAATGTATAAAAAGAATACATAAAGTACGACTAGTCATTTGTAAGGCAATATACTTCTTGTAATGCATTTATTTTTCCACAATAAATGTCTACATTGTAATGTATTTTTTTATATTGAATTAAGGTAAAACAATATTAGAGGCATAAATTAATTCGGTGTTTTTTTTATGGAAAATGTTTATTTATGCAAAAATGAAATACATTTCAATCCTTAAAATATCCTCGCATTATTTTGTATAATTTTTCTTCATCGTGTAACTAATTAATTACTTGTTGAAAAAAAGATAGCAATTTATGCACTGAACCAATTTTTACATTTTACTTAAACACTGAGTTAATTTTTACACATAATGTGTGATATTTTCAATATATTTACTTAGTAGTAATGAAACAATATAACATACCATTCATGAAACTAAATCTGTTCTGAAAAAGAATAAAATTAAAAAACAACATTCACAATGGAATTATTTATTTCATAGCAACAAAATATAAATACAATTTCAATTTTAAAAAGAAGATCAAAATTAATTCTTTTTCAGGTATTCTATATATCAAAATATGTTTTCTCTATAAATACATTGTTAAAACAAAGCATGTTCCATATATATGTTAAATTAAATTTCTTTTATGAAATTCTCAAGAACATACTAATTCATATACTTTTCAAATAGTTTTACTTCTTTATCATTGAAGTTACCTATTGATGGAATGATTAACTGCAATTTAAGCTCAGTTGAATTACATATATTTTTATAATAAATTTGCATATTAAGCAAATGCAGCTCATGTAAAAACAACAAAGTAATTTAAAGTATTCATTAACATTATTGAAGTAACATATCTTTAAACAGTAAGGGAAACATTATTGTTTAAGAAAATATGTAGTTCAATTTATGCCTTATACACTTAAATAACAAATAGATTTTTTATAAAAACAAGCAACTTACAAATGAACTTTTGTTAAATTAACTTGTGTTTTTCAAATACCTATATGTGATATAAATTATAAATATGTTAGCATCAGTATTTGACATTTTTTTAATTAAAAAAAAACACATTTTCTAAAACAATATTAATTTTACAAATTAATCTTTTCTTTATATATAAATATTTTTTACTTCTTTTTGGTCTTTGGTGATGTTGATTGAAAAACACTTGAAGCAGACATCAAATTTTCAATATACTGACCCAAAACTTGATTTTCTGAACGCAATTTCAAATTTTCTTCCTTTACACTGTCTACTCGTTGTGATAAATCTTAAACAGATGAATTTTATATATGTATGTACATAACACAAATATGTAGTATTGTAGGATAGTCACCATCAAGAGTATTTTGAAGTTCAAGAACTTGTGAAATTAGACGAGCTTTTTCTTCCTGTTCATCAATACTGACATCAACCTCCAAACTATGAGGACCAGCCATTATATTATGAGGACTTGTACTTCCATTAGTAAATGAAGATGGAATAGAATCTAAACTCCTTCCGTGCAGTATATCAGAACTATTTTCTAAATCATCTTGTATTATAACTAAAAAAAATGGATCAGAATTATAATGAATAGAATAAATATAATTGCAAGTTTCTGTGAATACCTTGCGGATCATCATCAGCAAGTGGTATATTATTAATATCATTTTGTAATTTATCTCCGACAATTAATGACATTTCTTAAAAATTCAGTACTGTTAATAAAATAGTCGAACAACTTAACGTTTCTGACAGAAATGTCAAATCACTTGAGCTCAATTCATAGCAATCATTGTTAAAATTTGTACAAACTTAATGTAAAGAAAAATACTGCAGACAAAGTACAAAATTTAAATTTTGAATGTCATATATTTTCAGTAATTTAACTTTCCTTTCATTTATAATAATTAATATGATACTAAATTAAATTATTAAATTTAATATATGTTTATTTCGGCCTGAATTCATTTTCACCATTCCAGCCGCACATATTATATATATATATATATATATATATATATATATATATATATATATATATATATATATATATATATATATATATATATATATATATATATATATATATATATATATATATATGTATATATATATATTGCATACACCGCACACAAACACTAACCATGTGTTGTACATGATTTGGCATGTAATATGAACTTGATAACCTTGATAAATATTTTATTTTTAATGTATAAAGTGATATATTTATTTTAATAAAAGTGTAAACATGAAAGGAGACATTTTAATAAAGTACATAATTTGTAACATTTTCTTCATTATTTTAATAAATAGTGAATCATATAAATATGTTACAAAATATATTACTTTGCCAGTTGATCATTTCAGGTATTTAAATTAATTTATATATATATATATATATATATATATATATATATATATATCATGGTTTAATATTTAAAATTTACTTTTTAGTTTTTCAAATAACGACACTTTTAAGTTAAGATACATTGTTAATGACACATATTGGGAAAACGCTGGACCAATTTTTTTCTATACTGGAAATGAAGGTGATATTGAATTATTTATTGAAAATACTGGTTTCATGTGGGAAATTGCCCCATCTTTTGATGCTATGATTGTTTTTGCAGAACATAGGTATATTATTTTATACCTATTTTTTAAAATTTTAAATCCATTGTAAAAGAAATATATAAAAAAAATGTATTATAATGTTTTTATTTTAATTTTTATAGATATTATGGTCAGTCTATGCCTTATGGGAATCATTCATTTTCAAATCCAAAAAACAGAGGATATTTAACATCAATGCAAGCATTAGCAGATTTTGTTAATGTTATTTATAATCTTCAGATTGATATAAAAACTAAAAAACAACACCATTATCCTGTTATTGCATTTGGTGGTTCGTATGGAGGAATGCTAGCTGCATGGTTACGAATGAAGTATCCTCATGTTGTTGCTGGAGCAATTGCTTCTTCAGCACCCATATTACAGTTCTCTGGTATAACAAAATGTGATATTTTTAACAGAGTGTTAACATCAAATTTTAAAATTATTCCTGGATGTGCAGAAAACATCAGAAAGTCTTGGAGTGCTATACAGTAATATTTATTATGTTATGTATTGAAATAAAACAACTTATTTATATGTTAAAATAATTTCAGTCAAGAAACAGTAACAGCACCTGGTAAAACTTGGTTATCGACAGAATGGAAATTATGCAAACAATTAAAAACCAGTGAAGATATTGATAAACTTATTGAATGGTTAACTGATGTTTACACAAATCTTGCAATGGTTAATTATCCATATCCTAGTAGTTTCTTAGCACCTCTTCCTGCCTACCCAGTGAATGTTTTTTGTCAGTATATGAAATCAGCAAATACTTCTGATCGTCCACTTTTACAAACTTTAGAAAAAGCATTAAATATCTATACCAATTTTACTGGCAAAACAAAATGTATTGATATTGGTCAAGATGCTACACTGGCTCTTGGAGAGAAAGGTTGGGATTATCAGGTATTAGCGATATATATGCATTTATATACATATGTAATATGTGAATATGTGTATTTTTATAATTTATTTATTGTAGTCTTGCACAGAAATGGTAATGCCTATTTGTTCAGATGGTGTTAATGACATGTTTGAAAATATACCATGGAATTTTACAGATTATTCTAATAAATGTTTTAAAAAATGGGCAGTTAAGCCAATGAAAAATCTAGCAACAATGCAGTATGGAGGAAAGGAAATTTCTGCTGCTTCGAATATTGTTTTTAGTAATGGCTTGTTAGATCCTTGGTCAAGTGGTGGAGTAACATATAATGCTTCACCATCTATTACAGCTATACTCATACCTGAAGCTGCACATCATTTAGATTTACGTGCAGCTAATAGTGCTGATCCAAAATCAGTTGTAACAGCAAGAAAATTTCATAAAAATAGAATTCAAAAGTGGATTAAACATCATCAAATAAAGTACTTAGAAAATTAATGTTCTATTGAAATTTAGAATATGTACTAATAAAAACAGTTATTGATCTGTTTACTGCTTTTTTTCATTTTGTAGTGATATAGATTATAGAATAATAATAATCTCAGTGTATATCACCTAATTTAATTACTGATAAAAATAAACTAAGTTTAGAATATGTGAAATTACACAAATAATATTTAGACTTTAATTGTACCCAACCTGAAATAAAAAAGAAATCATATTATTTGGAGTAAGACAGCTATGATTACTGATTTCACTTGACGACTGCTAATGAACCAAGTACTCGATGCATTTAAAATCTTAAATAACACATTTAAAAAATGAATGAAATATTAAATTGTTATTTATTAATTTTATTTTATATATATATATAATATCCAATATATTATTTAATTGCTGTTTCATGAGCCCAATATAAAATTATAATCTATGATCTACAGCTTATAATGTGTAATATACATTTTTATATCTACAGTAGAATAAAAAATCTATAGTATATGCTTTTCGTTATGATGTGTTTACAGTGAGGGCAATACGAGGTTGTTGAAGTTGACAGAATTGAAGTTTACGGTGTAGTAGAAGCAATGCAAATTAAGTTCAAGCATATTAGCCTTATATAAAGTTAAAGTAATGCCATTAACATCATGTCTGGTGATTCGGATATGGAGTATTCTGACAATGATTACTTGGACGAATATGACTATTATAACATGGGAGATGATTGCGATATAGAACAAGTAGACCCAAGTAAAAGTGATCCTGAATTTTTTGTCTATGAATGTTTATCTGTAGAAGAAGTAGAAAGGCTGCTCAATGAATCAGTTGAACATTTGAGTAACAGTCTGCAAATCACTCCCTCACATGCAAAAGTAAGTTCTATTCTATATTCTTGTAAGTACTATTTTTATTTAAACTGAAAAGTTGACAATATGTAATTTCCATACAAACTCCTTATTTTCTTTGTAATAATATTTTTTTTGTTTGGTAAATATTGTTGCTTACTTTGTTTTAAAACAGTATTATATAGAGTATGACACATTATAGTTTTATAGACTATAAATTAACATTGAAGGAATGAACTCTAAAACAATTTTAAAAACAGATCAAATGCAACACTTGCATGTATAATATGTAAAATAATAAATTTTCATTTTTTCTTATATGTGTATGTGAATTAATTATTAAATTTATTGTGGTTATTATTTTATAATAAGTTAATGAATAATGATTTGAAATTAAATACTTATTGCTCATTTCAATAATTATGAGAGAAATTGTAGGTTATTTTACATAGCCATGGTTGGGCTACACAAGAAGTTCTCCAAAAATATCGTGATAATACATCATCTACAAATCCAGCAAATGGTAGTAATCAAATAAGAAGTTTAGTGCCTGCCCAACCTCAGTGGTCTTTTTCTTTGTCGCCTAATTCTGGTTCAACATCTACGTCATTCCTTACCTGCCCTGTATGCATGGTAACTCTTCCATCAGATAGATTTTGTAGTTTATCTTGTAACCATGGATTTTGTACAAATTGTTGGACCATGCATTTTGAAGTTCAAATCACTCAAGTAAGTAAACCTATGTTTTTTTAATATATTTTTATATCGTGCAAATTAAAATTTAACAATCTTCATTAATTGGTTTTGATTTGTTGTAGGGAATGTCAACAGGTATTGCTTGTATGGCACGTGGCTGTGACACTTTGGTTCCTGAAGATTTAGTTTTGACATTAGTCACGAAACCAGCTTTTCGAGATCGCTATCAGCAGTTTGCATTCCATGATTATGTTAAAGCACATCCTCAGTTACGTTTTTGTCCGGGTCCCAATTGTCCTATAGTAATCCGTGCAAAAGAACACCCCAAAGCCAAACGTGCTATTTGCTCACATTGTAAAACAGTAATGTGCTTTAAGTGAGTAAAATTGTATTCTGTACAAATAATAGTTTCATTAAAATAGTTTATATTTAATTAATGTATATTTCTTATAAGTATATAAATAGTAAGTAATTGTATTTCTTTTAGATGTGGCACAGAGTACCATGCACCAACTGATTGCCAGATTATAAAAAAGTGGCTAACAAAATGTGCAGATGATAGTGAAACTGCAAATTATATAAGTGCTCATACAAAAGATTGTCCAAAATGTCATATCTGTATTGAAAAGAATGGTGGATGTAATCATATGCAGTGTTATAATTGTAAACATGATTTTTGTTGGATGTGTCTTGGTGATTGGAAAGCACATGGTTCAGAATATTATGAATGTTCTCGATATAAAGAAAATCCAAATATTGCCCATGAATCTGTTCATGCTCAGGTCAGTGTATATCTATCTGTATTTTAATTATTTTTTTTTACTGTATATTATAAAAAAATTCTCAAATTTCTGAAATAAATATTTTGAAAATTGTTGTCAAAGAAAATATTTAATTCAGTCTGGCTAGTAGTTTATCCTTGGTTTCAAGTAGGATTTATTCATTTTATATTATTTTATAGGCGCGTGAAGCTTTAAAAAAGTATTTACATTATTATGAGCGATGGGAAAATCACTCAAAGTCTTTAAAATTGGAAGAACAAACCCTTGAAAAATTAAAAGCTAGAATCAATCAAAAAGTTATGAGTAATTTAGGTACGTGGATAGACTGGCAGTATCTTTTTACGGCAGCATCATTATTGGCAAGATGTCGATATACTTTACAATATACTTACCCATATGCGTATTTTACGGAGCCTGGGTCAAGGAAAGAATTATTTGAGTACCAACAAGCACAGCTTGAAGCTGAAATAGAAAATTTATCATGGAAAATTGAACGGGCAGAAACAACTGATCGTGGAGATTTAGAGAATCAAATGGACGTTGCAGAAAAAAGAAGGATTACTCTTTTAAAAGATTTTTTGGATGTTTGATGATATATTACATATTGTATGTATTTATAACATTGTTTTTGCATAGTAGATTGATTTCAAATGAAAGTGCACATTAAAAATACAACAATAAGCAAGAATAAAATAAATTGGAAAGGGTATATATATTTCATGTATATATGCGCATGTGTATGTATATATATATATATACACATATACATTATATATATATATATATGTATATGTATGTATATATATATATATATGTATATGTATATATATATATGTATATATATATATATGTATATATATATGTATGTATGTATATAATACACACATGTGTGTTTGTTTGTCCTTTATAGGCAAATGTTTTAGACTTATATGTGATATTGTGTTATACTATACAATCATATATATATATATGTATGTATGTATATATTAACAATAATTAAAAAGAAAAGCATTAAGATGCTATTATGTTATTTTAGTGTGCTTAGAGCAGTTTTAATAATTCAGTGAGTTAAATGAGGAAATTTGGCGCTTAACAAATTACAAATCAATATATATGATGGGCCTATAGCCTCTTGAGTATTTGTTTATTGGGAAGTTTTATAGAAGGAATAAGTAGTACAATAAAACTAAAACAATTGCTGTTTATTTAATTGACTTCAAAAATAAATAATATAAACTTTAGAAAAATGTAGTTAACATATTAATTTATTGTATTTAAATGATTTTTTTAATTTAATACAATCTTTATTTGTTATAATAGTATGTTTTTCATTCTTATTCAAACTTAAAATTATCAGTGAAAAAAGTAATATTTTTTTTAATGGACACTGTAAAAAGAAAATAAAATTGATTCAGTTATATATAAATTTGATACTTCTTCTAGAAACAACTTGTATAATGTTATGATTAAAAAGTTATAATAGTTATTGATTGTAATGACAGATATTGTTCTAAAAACAGGCCCTTGCTTTCTTACTCATTTTTGCGGTTTATAGCGCCAATTATTATAAGGAATTCAAGAGCAAACACAGTCAGTTTATAATTTGTATGAAAAATATCTGTGCGTGTTCTTTATTTAATAATGCAATTAGATATTATCTGACGAAGTCATGTCCTATAAATTTTTGTACACTGAGTAATTGTTATACATATTACTGCACCAATGTACTGCACTTTACGTATATCAGTGGTTTGTCAACAAATTGTGGCACTTACTCAAATCATAAAATGTTATTTTAATATAAATGAGTAATGGATTCTGACTAATGATTTAATCTATTTATGTATGTGTGTGTGTGTATGTATACACACACATATATATGTATTGCATAAATGAAACAAATATAATCATATAGTTATAAAAGTATAATAATTCAATTTTCATTACATGTCTTGTTTTTATTTATATTAATCAAAATTTCAATTTAAAATATAAAAAAAATAAAGTGGATTTTATACAGTTTTCATGCGTGAATCCCTTTACACGATTCATTCTATTAAAATTTGTTTTTTTCATATTTTAAAATCTAATAAAAATGAAACGCTAAGCAATGGAACTGTTTGATTATGTTTACAGAAACATTAGTTCATTTTAACATGTTTTTGCCAGTCAAAATAGAGAAGTAAAAATTAAACCAGTGAATAAGCAAAATAAATGCTAGCTTTAAGTTTAATGCCATGTAGCAGATATAACAACTTTTAAACTTATAAATTGTGTCAAATTAAATGATGCATTTATTTCTTGTGATATGCAATACATTTTTGTAAAAACAAAATTTCCGAATTTAGTATTGACTGAAATTTTCTTGTAAATTTCATATTAAGCTAAAAATTATTCAATAATTTTTTAAAGCTAATGTTCATAGTAAACAGTTAATGTGTTTGGAAGTGTACCATTTATAATAAATTTTAGTTAAAATATAAGTATATTTATTTTTAATCCATTTTATATTTTTTGAAAACATATTTTAAGTTAAATGTTTTATATCAACCTCATTTTTTCATTTACAATAGTGTTCTTAGTAACAAAATGAAACACTTAAGTAAATAAATTATATACTATTTTGTTAATAGTTACAATATACAAAAATCCTTTATTATTGATCTACTAAATTAACTACATTATCTTTTACAAAAAACTAATTTTAACACATTATCGGTTATTATTTATCCTAATACCAAGTTGATTTGAATTCTTTTTTCTAGAGAAATAAATTACTAATTTAGATATAATAAAGGCTGTCAGTAACTACTATTAATTTGATATTTTTTCTGCACATCTATGGTAACTCACTTAAGTAATTAAACAGGAACATTTCTGTTCTTTTTGCAAATGTTTTTATTTATAATGAATACTTTATTAAAAATAAAAAATGGATTTCAAAAATGGTTTCAATCAATTTACATCATAGCACAAAAAGATTTTATTTAATAAATTTGTAAATACAATTTATTTTTTTGTAGCAGCAGCTTCATCTTCTCGTTGATATGACTGTAGACGTTCTTGCTTTTTAGAGGCAATTCTTTCTTCTCGCCTTTTACGAGCTTCGCGTACTTTTAATCTACGAGCTTCAGCTTGATCGCTAAAATATTTTTAATTATTTCATGCCCAATATAAATAATCTAAATCTGTTTTATTAGTTTTGTGACTTACCAGAGCATTTTTGTTCTTGCTTTTTCTGCTTTTTTCTTATGAATGTACTCCATTAAGACTCGCTTATTTTTAAAAACATTACCTTTTGCTTTCATGTACAAGGAGTGGTATAAATGACGATCAATTTTCTTAGCATCCCTGTATTTTTTCAACAGTCTTCTTAGTACACGCATTCGTTGAATCCATAAATCCTGAAAACAAATTATAACTCTAAATGTCAGAAGTACAAATGAGTATAACTAATAAAAAAAAAAGTTCAGAAAACTTACTTTCTGTGGCATTCGAGCATTCGCAGTACCCTTACGTTTACCAAAACCACAGTGCCTTCCTTTACGACGTGCTTCAGTATTTTTACGTACCCGAGCTCGAGAATGTACAGCTACAGGCTTTTTTATGATCAAACCATCCTTAATTAACTTGCGGATATTTTGTCCTGAAAAGTGTAATTAAACGAAAATTTTATTGAACACTATAAAAAAAATTTCTTCTGTCAGAAAAATTAAATTTAAAAAGTATTTACTTGAATTTGTGTTTGCAATTTCATTAATTTCATTTGGATCCAACCACACTTTTTTCTTCCCACATCTCATAACAGAGGATGCAAGCCTCTTTTGAAGCTTGAGTGAACTAAAACATTAAAATAATTAAAAATTAACATTATTAGATTAGAATATACGTTGTTGTAATACACATTTCATAATATGTATATATAGGTTAACGTTTAATATGCCAAATTATCACTTTTTATACGCAAATGATCAAAATATAACAAACAATTTTATTAACTTAAAATATTATCTAAATTGAAAATTAATTCGAGTAGACGTTAACACCATATTTTGCAATACATAAATAAAAATTATGAACATGTGCTATTAAATAATTTAATAATGAATTAATAAACTATATTAAATTGAAACTATAAACAAACACGTAAAACTTAATTCAAATTTACTGTATGCAACTTAAAAGATTTATTTCATGTTAAAACTACCTCATCTTGAACTGATGTTCAACACAACGTGGTCAAAAGTAAAGAACAAATCTTAATGGCTTTCCTACTCATGAAAGTTATGAGATTATAGTCTCGTTGTGTAAGTGGCACGAAATTTAAATTCACTATTGTAAAAACATATTTTTATACATTATTTTATGTCATGGAAAAAAAATAAAAAATATCTAGAAATATATATATATATATATATACTTCTTTGAAAGTTGTAACTAGTATTTAAAGTTTCAGAAAATCATAATTTTTATAAAAAAATGTCTAAAAAGTTTATTTAAAAGCTTATATCTTAGTTATTCTCTCTTATATAATATACATATTTTAAATCAAATGATAATACATCTTTTTTGGTATTTCTATTGTAATTAAGACAATTATATATATATATATATATATATATATATATATATATATATATATATATATATATATATATATATATATATATGTATGTATGTATGTATGTGTGTGTGTTTGTGTGCGTGTTTATATGTAAATAAAATTGTCTTAATTACAATAGAAACACTAAAGAAGATGTATTATCATTTAATTTAAAATATGTATCCTATCTCTGTGTATATAATACATTTTTTTACTTGTTACCATGTAAATAATTTTTGATAATGTTGAAATTTAGTATTATTTCAAATCTTATCAAAATCTCTATTTTTTTGTATATATGAATATATATACTTGTTCTTTTTATATATATATATATATATATATATATATATATATATATATATATATATATATATATATATATATATATATATATATATATGTTGCGTGTTTGTACGTATATATACTTGCAATTTTATATAGTGACGATTTGTGAAACACCTGTTGCATGTATTGTGTTAATATTATCTATTGTCATTGTATTCCTCAAGTGTAATCTGTTAATATGATTATAAAGATTAATTTTCGTACTATTGGCTGCTGTGTTGTCAATTTAACTGTACTTTCTTGATAATAAATTTGGCAAATTTTACTTCCTTAAAAAGTGTTAATGAAGAGTGAATTTATATAATTAAATTTATTAATTCGTTTATGTGATTTGCATATAATAGAAATTATAAATATGCATGTAGTGAACGAGGTTAATCCTGATTTAAATGCTGAAAGAAAAAAATGTTCATTTGATTCGTTAGAATTAACGCATTTTTTAGATGATGGACCAGAACAAACAGAAGAAAGAAGAGTAAGAGGTAGTTGAATAAATATACGTATAGTGTCACACAATTTGTGTATATATATATATGCATGTATATATATATATATATATATTAGATCAATTCCAATAATTTTCATTTGCATTTAGTACTGAATTATTTATATTTATACATATGAAGTATTAATACATGTGTACTCTACTAATTTTATGAAATTTCTTTTCATTGTTAAAGAATGGTAATCAGTTTTAAAATGTTCGTGTTTTTTGTCATATGTTTCTTATTTCACATTATTTTAAATGTTTTATTATTTTTAATAGGAGTTCTATATATAATAAAGCAAATCAAAAATTAAAGTAATTAAATACATTATTAAAGGCTTTTTCTTATTTAACAAATATAAATTTCATCTATTTATGTAATTGTTTGATTGTTTTTTCTCTTTGTTTTATAGAAAATTTCTTCCTTTCTGATCCGGATTTGCAGGATCCAGTACCCAATGAATACTTAAGCCACAAAGAGAAATATGAACAAGCAATACGAAAAGCATGTGTTGTATTTCGAAAAGTACAGGAACTTCAAAATTTGGGCCAAGGTGGCATGGAAAGTTATCGGTAATTGAATATTTATTTTCCATTAAAATATTCCATATTTTTTTATTTATAATTTTAGTCAGCGATTTTATTTATATTCTACTTCATATTAAAGCCAAAATTGAAAGTATTTAGTGTCTCTAATCAAATATAATCTTAGGAATGGATATAAAGTATTAATATAAAGTGTGTTATTTAATTTTCTTTTCATTTAAGTATTATTAACAAAATGTTATATTGTAATAAGTTGTAATGAACACAAATAATATTTCTTACTATTAAATGAAGTGTTTGAGTACTAAATTTATTTCAGGCAAGTTCTAGGAGGTTTATTAGGATCTGCAATTCTGAAAGATGGAAATCCGGTAACATTACATTATGTTATGTTTATTCCAACACTGATGGGTCAAGGAACTGTTGAACAACAAGCTGAATGGATTCAAAAAGCATGGTCATGTAGTATTATTGGTACTTATGCTCAGGTTAGTTTTAATGCATTTTTTTTTGTATTTTCATGTAGCTGATTATAGTTGAATATAGTATTATTGATTGTTTTAGACTGAATTAGGACACGGGACATTCATTAGAGGCTTAGAAACAACTGCAACATATGATCCGCAAACTGAAGAATTTATTTTAAATAGTCCAACTCTCACTTCATATAAATGGTGGCCAGGTGGCTGTAAGTTTTTTTTAAAAAAAATAATTATATTTTTAATATTAGATAATTAATTTTCATTACAATTTTATAGTGGCTCATACAGCAAACTATGCAGTGGTTGTGGCACAACTTTATACAAAAGGTGAATGTCATGGAATACATCCATTTATTGTTCAGCTAAGAGATGAAGAAACACATATGCCATTACCTGGAATAAAAATTGGAGAAATTGGTACTAAACTGGGTATGAATGCAACTAATAATGGATATTTAGGATTTGAAAATGTTAGAATACCGAGAAAACAAATGTTGATGAAGAATAATAAAGTACTTGAGGATGGAACGTATGTTAAATCTCCTAGTAGTAAATTAACATACGGTACAATGATGTTTGTTCGAGTGGTTTTAGTACAAGATATGAGTAATTACTTGTCAAAAGCAGTTACTATAGCTACTAGGTATAGTGCTGTTCGAAGACAGTCACAAGTGAAACCTAAGTATGTCTGTTTTGTATAAATATGTTTGTATATATGCTTTATAACAAGTAATTATGTATAATTTCAGTGAACCTGAAGCACAGATAATAGATTATGTAACACAACAATATAAACTGTTTCCAAACATCGCTGCATGTTTTGCATTTCGATTTAGTGCAGCTTGGCTGTGGGACATGTACAATAACGTAACATCCGAATTAGAACAAGGTGATTTGGATCGATTGCCAGAAGTAAGTTATAAATTGTGGTGATATGTGTTTTGCTTTAAAATTAAAATGAGAATCATGTATGAGTATAGTTAATTGTAGTGTTATAATCATTTAAGTGATCATTTTTAATCCGCTAGCTACATGCAATATCATGCTGTTTAAAAGCCGTGTGTACAGCAGATGCTGCTGCTGGTGTGGAAACATGTCGTTTAGCTTGTGGTGGTCACGGTTATATGACAAGTTCAAATTTACCAGCTACGTATGGATTGGTAACTGCTGCTTGTACTTATGAAGGTGAAAACACGGTGTTACTTTTACAAACTGCTCGGTATGAGTGCATTCTTTTTAATATATTAATTTCCAATATTATTTAAAGTATGAATAAATAAGTGAATGTAAATTTCAGTTATTTAATTAAAACCTGGAAACAAGCTATATCAGGAGTTCCAATGACACCTACTGTAAAATATTTACAAGATGTCCATCAGACGTTGAATAAACATAAAAAAATTACTTGGAAGAATACTGTACCATCTATTATAAGTGCTTTAAGAATTGTGGCAGCATCGTAATTATTTTTTTTATTATAGAACATATTGTCTTAATGTGTTATAATTTATGTGTATGTATTAATATATTTTCAATTTGTAGAAAAATTGGTTTAAGTGCGGAACGAATAGATTATCGCATCAAACGAGGAATTTGTGCTGAGAATGCATGGAATGATACATCAATTGAGTTGGTTGCTGCGGCAGAGGTGTATTTTCTTTCATTTCTATATTATATGAATTTTATCTAATTGAAACATTTGTTCAAAAAGTAATTCATATACTGTTTTATAATTCTCTACATATTTAATTTTTTTTTAACAGGCCCATTGTCGAGCATTTATAGTTGAAAAATATTTAGAAGCTGTTGAAGGAATCACTAATGTGTCAGAACCATTAAAATTAGTAATGATGCAGTTATGTGAATTGTATGCTGTTTATATTGCACTCAAAAATATTGGTGATTTAATCAGGGTACATATGCAATATATATACACACATATGTACATACATATAATATTTTTGTATGTATTTAATATATTTCCATTTTTTATTATTTTTAGTTTGCCAGATTAAATGAATCAGATGTAACACGTTTACAAGATTGGCTGGAAAGGCTTTTAGCACAGATACGTCCTAATGCAGTTGGAATTGTCGATGGGTTCAATTTCTGTGATGCAGTTTTGGGATCAGCATTGGGTGCTTATGATGGTCGAGTATATGAAAGATTGTTTGAAGAGGCAAGCAAAAGTCCATTAAATGCTGAACCTGTTAATAAATCTTTTCATTTATATTTAAAACCATTTTTAAAATCAAATTTATAATTTTTTTTCTTTATTTTACATAGTAATATTATCAAATTCTTTTCAGTGTAAGAATTATTAGCTTTATTGGAATTTTTTTATATAAAATTATATTTTTTAAAACTAAAATATCAATGATGGTTAAAATAGTGAGTTACATGTGTAGCAGGTTTAAAATATGTTGTAAATTATACTTTAATCATTCCAATTATATTTGATGTAATTTTATTGTATTATGTGTGTGTGTATATATATGTATGTATGCTCTCTCTCTCTCTCTCTATATATATATGAATGTATGTTCTCTCTCTCTCTCTATATATATATATATGAATGTATGAATATGCACATGTGTATTTACATATTAATGTAATAAAACCCATAAATGTTTTATATATATATATATATATATATATATATATATATATATATATATATATATATATATATATATGAATGTATGAATATACACATGTGTATTTACATATTAATGTAACAAAACATTTATGGAAACATTTATAAATGTTTGCTGTTTTATTGTATGTACATTGTTTATATATAGGTAATAAATTAATGGGACATATAAGATTTATGTAAGTTGAAGTGAATAGAATTTAATGTAATTTTTTATATTTTGTTCATAGATATTTTTAAAATAATAATATTGTACTAAACATAATTTCGTAATTGCTTGTGTGTGTTTTTAAATACATAAAAACAAATGCACAGACCCAATGTTATGAAAATAGGTCTCTTATTTTTCAACAAGGTTTTTCTATCCCTTACTTTCTCACTCATACAGTCTGAAAACTAGATTGATAGAAACAAATGATATAAAAAGAATGTCAAATTTTTCATATTATAAATAACATAAAATTATACATGTGTTAAATTACAATAATAATAATTGGGCATGTATTAACTTTCCAATAAGTGTTATTTTTACTATTAAGTTTATAGATATTGTTATAAATCATAGCAGTGCAGCATTATTTCATTCGAATAAAAATTAGTTATTTTCATAAATATAAATAGAAGGCACCATCACTAAAACAATGAGAATGTAACAATGTAGACATTATTAAGGTAGTTGTCTTTATCACACAATAAAGTCCTGCTTTTGTTATTAACATTTTATTAGTTATTCAACGAAATGCCTATAATTTTTAATGGATCCATTGCTTTTTTTGAAAATGGAAAAGAACTGCTGCCGGATTTTAAAAACCACCGCCTTAATGCACAGGTAATAACGATCCCCTATTACAGAACAGTTTGAATCTGCATACAAAAGTTGTGATATTAATAACAACTAATTTTTGAATTAATGGTTCTAACTGTGAAAATGATTAATGCAATTTTTAGAGGATTTTCGGACACCGTTTTTCAAGATTCTTCTAACAAATACGATGTATATAATCCGAATACAGGTTGTTGAAGAGTCTTTAGTACGGGATTCATCTTCCGATTTTTTAACAACTCTTTCCGAGTTTTGAACCAGCGAAATTATGTGGTCAATATCATGTACTGTAGGTGGCATACGTTGCTGGAATTTTTGTTAGACGGATTTTAAAAAACAAAATTCTAGGTCTTATATTAAGACACTAACAAATTTGGTAGATATCAGAAACAAAAAAAGAAAATTATTAAATTAAATTAATAATTTTCAGTCTTTTAGCGCGAGTGCATCAAAGAGTTTTTAGTAAGTGACATTTTTTAATTGGTTTTTTGATTATGAAATTGAAAATTATTTGTAAGTATATATTTTCATTTCTGCACGATTGATTATTTGAATAATTATTTTGTTTAAATATTCTGTTTTTTTTTTTTAATCGAAAAAGGAGGATGTATCTGTCAAATTATTACGATTTAATTTTTTATTATAAATTAAACTGAGGAATATAAACGAGTTTTTTTAATACATCATAATTATTTTATATATGCCTTATGGTTTGATATATAGTTTTATTAGTTGAATAATCAATCGGGCAGATTTCTTTCAGTAACATTAATATATACCTCCTGAGTTTTACAAATCTTTACATTCGATTCATTAATCTGAGGTTAAATATAAGTATTAATTTTTGAATATGAATTTAATAATTGTTTGTAATGTATATATATATATACATATACATATATATATATATATATATATATATATATATATATGTATTTCTTATGATAATTCTCTATTGAATTTTTGTACATTATTTTCAAATCTGTTTTCTCTTCTTCAATCATAAACTTGTCTATATTAGTTCCAGAATCACCCGTTGATATTCTATTATTTATTAAAAAATAATCTTATTGTTTTTATTAATCATTAGTTATTCATTAAATTGAATCAATTTAAATTTTATAATCATTTATTTGGTATCTACATAAAATTTTGTGTATATTACATTTAAAATGTCTAACAGCAGTTAAAATATATTAAAAAAACATTTTTAATTCACTAATCGGCCACCATATTAAAGTTAATTTAATTCTTTGTTCTTCCTGGATGTTCAGTTTCCAGTCGGCTGTGGTAGTGAACGGATTGTTTTTGAGTTTAAATAAACTGATCTCAATTTTAATTAAGTTTAAGTAATCTTTTTTGCTGATTTAGTTAAAATCTTCAGGAGATTATCATGCTGGGATATTATGAAGGTAAAATATCTTTTTACTGTTTTGAATTCAAAACATTAAATGAAATATGTTTAAAGTAACTTCCCACCATATCCCGCCAATTTTGCGTTGATAAGTGTAAGTTTGTATGTTGTATTTTTTTTTATAATAAAACGATAAATGATTGAATTACACTCGATTTACATTAATATTTGTATAATTTTTCAATATTCCATTCCATTTTCCATTTAAAACCCTATTTATAACTGATACGTTTTTCCCGCTAATTTCAATTTTTCAGGTTATTTATACATTTATCTTAATTATGTACATTATTTAATTTCTCAGTAATTAAAAATTGTTGTTTTTAAATATTAAACTGAGGAATATAAACGAGTTTTTCAATACATCATAATTATTTTATATATGCCTTATGGTTTGATATATAGTTTTATTACTTGAATAATCAGTCGGGCAGATTTCTTTCAGTAACATTAATATATACCTTCTGAGTTTTACAAATCTTTACATTCGATTCATGAATCTGAGGTTAAATATAAGTATTAATTTTTGAATATGAATTTAATAATTGTTTGTAATGTATATATATATATATATATATATATATATATATATATATATATATATATATATATATATATATATATATATATATATATATATATATATATATATGTATTTCTTATGATAATTCTCTATTGAATTTTTGTACATTATTTTCAAATTTGTTTTCTCTTTTTCAAATTTGTTTTCTCTTTTTCAATCATAAACTTGTCTATATTAGTTCCAGATTCACCCGTTGTATATTCTATTATTTATTAAAAAATAATCTTATTGTTTTTATTAATCATTAGTTATTCATTAAATTGAACCAATTTAAATTTTATAATCATTTATTTGGAATCTACATAAAATTTTATGTATATTACGTTTAAAATGTCTAACAGCAGTTAAAATATATTAAAAAAATATTTTTAATTCACTAATCGGCCACCATATTGAAGTAAATTTAATTCTTTGTTCTTCCTGGATGTTCAGTTTCCAGTTGGCTGTAGTAGTGATCGGGTTGTTTTTGAGTTTAAATAAACTGATCTCAGTTTTAATTAAGTTTAAGTAATCTTTTTTGCTGATTTAGTTAAAATCTTCAGGAGATTATCATGCTGGAATATTATTAAGGTAAAATATCTTTTTACTGTTTTGAATTCAAAACATTAAATGAAATATGTTTAATGTAACTTCCCACCATATCCCGCCAATTTTGCGTTGATAAGTGTATGTTTGTATGTTGTATTTTTTTTATGATAAAACAATAAATGATTGAATTACACCCGATTTACATTAATATTTGTATAATTTTTCAATATTCCATTCCATTTTCCATTTAAAACCCCATTTATAACTCATAAGTTTTTCCCGCTAATTTCAATTTTTTAGGTTCTTTATACATTTATCTTCATTATGTACATTATATAAATTCTCAGTAATTAAAAATTGTTGTTTTTTAGTATATACTCGGAAATATAAGCATTATTTCCATTTTTATTCAATTATAAAGTAATTACTGATTACTTGATGGCCATTTTGAATTGTTCTCTATTGCGTCATTCTTCTAGAACATTCGATAGTTTTTTTCATATTATTTAATTGGAAACTGCCCTACTGCTTCATTAATCGTATGATTGTTTATTTAATTGTATGATTATTAATTTTTTAAAGTTTTACTTTTTCCTTCAAAATTTACAGAGATTATGTTACACGGAAAAATATCTAAATTGAAATAAAATCAGTTGTAATGAGTTTTCCAAACACAATGTTAGGACGCCATATTAGAATTACTCAAATTGATCCTTGATACCGTTTATGAAGTTAATCTTTGGAGTGTAAAAAGGTAATAATGTGTTTAGTGTGAAGAAGCATTAGTGTCTTGAGTGTGAAGAATGGTCAGCGTAAAGAAAAGGGTCGACAACGGTTTTCCAGAGAATGAAAACATCAGCATCTCTCTAGATGATGAAAACATCAGGATCTGACCAGTGGCGGAAGACATCAGCATCTCTCCAGAGGCTGAATACAGCAACGTCTCTCCAGGATTCATCAATCCAATTTCCTTTACAGCAAACCAACGCAATTTCCATTGCGTTTGGTGCCATTAAACATTAGTGTGTTTACTGTAAAAGGATAATTTTTTGTTTAGTGTGAATAGTCGTCAGTCTTTAAGAATCGACAGCGACTCTTCAGAGGCTGAAAAAATCAGCTATCTCCAGAAAACGGAGACATCAGCATCTCTCCAGAGGCTGGAAACATCAGCATTTCTCCAGTGGCTGCACACATCTGCATCTCTCCAGAGGCTGGAAACATCAGTCTCTCCAGTGGCTGGAAACATCAGCATCTCTCCAGTGGCTGAAAACATCTACATGTCTCCAGAGGCTGAATACATCTACGTCTCACCAGGTTTCCTCATTCCAATTTCCTTTACAGCAAACCAACGCAATTTCCATTGCGTTTGGTGGCATTAAACATTAGTGTGTTTACTGTAAAAGGATAATTTTTTGTTTAGTGTGAATAATCGTCAGCTTAAAGATTCGGCAGTGACTCTCCAGAGGCTGGAAACGTCAGCATCTGTCCAGAGGCTGAAAACATCAGCATCTCTCCAGTGGCTGCAAACATCTGCATCTCTCCAGAGGCTGTAAACGTCAGTCTCTCCAGTGGCTGCCAACATCTGCATCTCTCCAGATGCTGAATACATCAACGACTCCCAGGTTTCTTCATTCCAATTTACTTTACAGCAAACCAACGCAACTTCCATTGCGTTTGGTGTCATGAAGCATGAGTGTGTTTAGTGTAAAAGGGCAATATTGTGTTTAATGAGAAGAAGTATTAGTGTGTTTAGTGCAAAAAGGGCAATATTGTGTTTAATGTGAAAAAGTATTAGTGTGTTTAGTGCAAAATGGGAAATATTGTGTTTAATGTGAAAAAGCATTAGTGTGTTTAGTGCAAAAAGGGCAATATTGTGTTTAATGAGAAGAAGCATTAGTGTGTTTAGTGCAAAATGGGAAATATTGTGTATAATGTGAAAAAGCATTAGTGTGTTTAGTGGAAAAAGGGCAATATTGTGTTTAATGAGAAGAAGCATTAGTGTGTTTAGTGATAACGGCAATATTGTGTTAAGTGTAATGAAAAATTAGTGTGTTTTGGTGAATAGTCGTCAGCTTTAAGAATCGACAGCGACTCTCCAGAGGCTGTAAACATCAGTCTCTCCAGTAGCTGGAGACATGAGTCTCTCCAGTGGCTGGAAACATCAGCGTATCTCCATACGCAAAAATATCAGCATCTCTCCAGAGGCTGTAAACATCAGTCTCTCCAGTAGCTGGAGACATGAGTCTCTCCAGTGGCTGGAAACATCAGCATCTCTCCAGTGGCTGCAAACATCTGCATCTCTCCAGATGCTGAATACATCAACGTCTCCCAGGTTTCTTCATTCCAATTTTCTTTACAGCAAACCAACGCAATTTCCATTGCGTTTGGTGCCATTAAACATTAGTGTGTTTACTGTAAAAGGATAATTTTTTGTTTAGTGTGAATAATCGTCAGCTTAAAGATTCGGCAGTGACTCTCCAGAGGCTGGAAACGTCAGCGTCTGTCCAGTGGCTGAAAACATCAGCATCTCTCCAGTGGCTGCAAACATCTGCATCTCTCCAGATGCTGAATTCATCAACGTCTCCCAGGTTTCTACATTCCAATTTTCTTTACAGCAAACCAACGCAACTTCCATTGCGTTTGGTGTCATGAAGCATGAGTGTGTTTAGTGTAAAAGGGCAATATTGTGTTTAATGTGAAAAAGCATTAGTGTGTTTAGTGGAAAAAGGGCAATATTGTGTTTAATGAGAAGAAGCATTAGTGTGTTTAGTGCAAAATGGGAAATATTGTGTTTAATGTGAAAAAGCATTAGTGTGTTTAGTGCAAAAAGGGCAATATTGTGTTTAATGAGAAGAAGCATTAGTGTGTTTAGTGCAAAATGGGAAATATTGTGTTTAATGTGAAAAAGCATTAGTGTGTTTAGTGATAACGGCAATATTGTGTTAAGTGTGATGAAAAATTAGTGTGTTTTGGTGAATAGTCGTCAGCTTTAAGAATCGACAGCGACTCTCCAGAGGCTGGAGACATCAGCATCTCTCCAGAGGCTGGGAACATCAGCGTCTGTCCAGTCGCTGAAAACATCAGCGTATCTCCATACGCAAAAATATCAGCATCTCTCCAGAGGCTGTAAACATCAGTCTCTCCAGTAGCTGGAGACATCAGCATCTCTCCAGTGGCTGCAAACATCTGCATCTCTCCAGAGGCTGTAAACGTCAGTCTCTCCAGTGGCTGCAAACATCTGCATCTCTCCAGATGCTGAATACATCAACGTCTCCCAGGTTTCTTCATTCCAATTTTCTTTACAGCAAACC
The DNA here is from genome assembly GCA_034766995.1 of Acanthacorydalis orientalis. Lineage (NCBI taxonomy): Eukaryota > Metazoa > Arthropoda > Insecta > Megaloptera > Corydalidae > Acanthacorydalis > Acanthacorydalis orientalis. Next base: position 16,759,229 of record CM068324.1, on the reverse strand, counting down.
AACGCAATTTCCATTGCGTTTGGTGCCATTAAACATTAGTGTGTTTACTGTAAAAGGATAATTTCTGTTTAGTGTGAATAATCGTCAGCTTAAAGATTCGGCAGTGACTCTCCAGTGGCTGAAAACATCAGCATCTCTCCAGTGGCTGCAAACATCTGCATCTCTCCAGATGCTGAATTCATCAACGTCTCCCAGGTTTCTACATTCCAATTTTCTTAACAGCAAACCAACGCAACTTCCATTGCGTTTGGTGTCATGAAGCATGAGTGTGTTTAGTGTAAAAGGGCAATATTGTGTTTAATGTGAAAAAGCATTAGTGTGTTTAGTGGAAAAAGGGCAATATTGTGTTTAATGAGAAGAAGCATTAGTGTGTTTAGTGCAAAAAGGGCAATATTGTGTTTAATGTGAAAAAGCATTAGTGTGTTTAGTGCAAAAAGGGCAATATTGTGTTTAATGAGAAGAAGCATTAGTGTGTTTAGTGCAAAAAGGGCAATATTGTGTTTAATGAGAAGAAGCATTAGTGTGTTTAGTGCAAAATGGGAAATATTGTGTTTAATGTGAAAAAGCATTAGTGTGTTTAGTGATAACGGCAATATTGTGTTAAGTGTGATGAAAAATTAGTGTGTTTTGGTGAATAGTCGTCAGCTTTAAGAATCGACAGCGACTCTCCAGAGGCTGGAGACATCAGCATCTCTCCAGAGGCTGGGAACATCAGCGTCTGTCCAGTCGCTGAAAACATCAGCGTATCTCCATACGCAAAAATATCAGCATCTCTCCAGAGGCTGTAAACATCAGTCTCTCCAGTAGCTGGAGACATGAGTCTCTCCAGTGGCTGGAAACATCAGCATCTCTCCAGTGGCTGCAAACATCTGCATCTCTCCAGAGGCTGTAAACGTCAGTCTCTCCAGTGGCTGCAAACATCTGCATCTCTCCAGAGGCTGTAAACGTCAGTCTCTCCAGTGGCTGCAAACATCTGCATCTCTCCAGATGCTGAATACATCAACGTCTCCCAGGTTTCTTCATTCCAATTTTCTTTACAGCAAACCAACGCAATTTCCATTGCGTTTGGTGCCATTAAACATTAGTGTGTTTACTGTAAAAGGATAAATTTTTGTTTAGTGTGAATAATCGTCAGCTTAAAGATTCGGCAGTGACTCTCCAGAGGCTGGAAACGTCAGCGTCTGTCCAGTGGCTGAAAACATCAGCATCTCTCCAGTGGCTGCAAACATCTGCATCTCTCCAGATGCTGAATTCATCAACGTCTCCCAGGTTTCTACATTCCAATTTTCTTAACAGCAAACCAACGCAACTTCCATTGCGTTTGGTGTCATGAAGCATGAGTGTGTTTAGTGTAAAAGGGCAATATTGTGTTTAATGTGAAAAAGCATTAGTGTGTTTAGTGGAAAAAGGGCAATATTGTGTTTAATGTGAAAAAGCATTAGTGTGTTTAGTGCAAAAAGGGCAATATTGTGTTTAATGAGAAGAAGCATTAGTGTGTTTAGTGCAAAATGGGAAATATTGTGTTTAATGTGAAAAAGCATTAGTGTGTTTAGTGCAAAAAGGGCAATATTGTGTTTAATGAGAAGAAGTATTAGTGTGTTTAGTGCAAAATGGGAAATATTGTGTTTAATGTAAAAAAGCATTAGTGTGTTTAGTGATAACGGCAATATTGTGTTAAGTGTGATGAAAAATTAGTGTGTTTTGGTGAATAGTCGTCAGCTTTAAGAATCGACAGCGGCTCTCCAGAGGCTGGAGACATCAGCATCTCTCCAGAGGCTGGGAACATCAGCGTCTGTCCAGTCGCTGAAAACATCAGCGTATCTCCATACGCAAAAATATCAGCATCTCTCCAGAGGCTGTAAACATCAGTCTCTCCAGTAGCTGGAGACATCAGCATCTCTCCAGTGGCTGCAAACATCTGCATCTCTCCAGAGGCTGTAAACGTCAGTCTCTCCAGTGGCTGCAAACATCTGCATCTCTCCAGATGCTGAATACATCAACGTCTCCCAGGTTTCTTCATTCCAATTTTCTTTACAGCAAACCAACGCAATTTCCATTGCGTTTGGTGCCATTAAACATTAGTGTGTTTACTGTAAAAGGATAATTTTTTGTTTAGTGTGAATAATCGTCAGCTTAAAGATTCGGCAGTGACTCTCCAGAGGCTGGAAACGTCAGCGTCTGTCCAGTGGCTGAAAACATCAGCATCTCTCCAGTGGCTGCAAACATCTGCATCTCTCCAGATGCTGAATTCATCAACGTCTCCCAGGTTTCTACATTCCAATTTTCTTAACAGCAAACCAACGCAACTTCCATTGCGTTTGGTGTCATGAAGCATGAGTGTGTTTAGTGTAAAAGGGCAATATTGTGTTTAATGTGAAAAAGCATTAGTGTGTTTAGTGGAAAAAGGGCAATATTGTGTTTAATGAGAAGAAGCATTAGTGTGTTTAGTGGAAAAAGGGCAATATTGTGTTTAATGAGAAGAAGCATTAGTGTGTTTAGTGCAAAATGGGAAATATTGTGTTTAATATGAAAAAGCATTAGTGTGTTTAGTGCAAAAAGGGCAATATTGTGTTTAATGAGAAGAAGCATTAGTGTGTTTAGTGCAAAATGGGAAATATTGTGTTTAATGTGAAAAAGCATTAGTGTGTTTAGTGATAACGGCAATATTGTGTTAAGTGTGATGAAAAATTAGTGTGTTTTGGTGAATAGTCGTCAGCTTTAAGAATCGACAGCGACTCTCCAGAGGCTGGAGACATCAGCATCTCTCCAGAGGCTGGGAACATCAGCGTCTGTCCAGTCGCTGAAAACATCAGCGTATCTCCATACGCAAAAATATCAGCATCTCTCCAGAGGCTGTAAACATCAGTCTCTCCAGTAGCTGGAGACATCAGCATCTCTCCAGTGGCTGCAAACATCTGCATCTCTCCAGAGGCTGTAAACGTCAGTCTCTCCAGTGGCTGCAAACATCTGCATCTCTCCAGATGCTGAATACATCAACGTCTCCCAGGTTTCTTCATTCCAATTTTCTTTACAGCAAACCAACGCAATTTCCATTGCGTTTGGTGCCATTAAACATTAGTGTGTTTACTGTAAAAGGATAATTTCTGTTTAGTGTGAATAATCGTCAGCTTAAAGATTCGGCAGTGACTCTCCAGTGGCTGAAAACATCAGCATCTCTCCAGTGGCTGCAAACATCTGCATCTCTCCAGATGCTGAATTCATCAACGTCTCCCAGGTTTCTACATTCCAATTTTCTTAACAGCAAACCAACGCAACTTCCATTGCGTTTGGTGTCATGAAGCATGAGTGTGTTTAGTGTAAAAGGGCAATATTGTGTTTAATGTGAAAAAGCATTAGTGTGTTTAGTGGAAAAAGGGCAATATTGTGTTTAATGAGAAGAAGCATTAGTGTGTTTAGTGCAAAAAGGGCAATATTGTGTTTAATGTGAAAAAGCATTAGTGTGTTTAGTGCAAAAAGGGCAATATTGTGTTTAATGAGAAGAAGCATTAGTGTGTTTAGTGCAAAATGGGAAATATTGTGTTTAATGTGAAAAAGCATTAGTGTGTTTAGTGATAACGGCAATATTGTGTTAAGTGTGATGAAAAATTAGTGTGTTTTGGTGAATAGTCGTCAGCTTTAAGAATCGACAGCGACTCTCCAGAGGCTGGAGACATCAGCATCTCTCCAGAGGCTGGGAACATCAGCGTCTGTCCAGTCGCTGAAAACATCAGCGTATCTCCATACGCAAAAATATCAGCATCTCTCCAGAGGCTGTAAACATCAGTCTCTCCAGTAGCTGGAGACATCAGCATCTCTCCAGTGGCTGCAAACATCTGCATCTCTCCAGAGGCTGTAAACGTCAGTCTCTCCAGTGGCTGCAAACATCTGCATCTCTCCAGATGCTGAATACATCAACGTCTCCCAGGTTTCTTCATTCCAATTTTCTTTACAGCAAACCAACGCAATTTCCATTGCGTTTGGTGCCATTAAACATTAGTGTGTTTACTGTAAAAGGATAATTTCTGTTTAGTGTGAATAATCGTCAGCTTAAAGATTCGGCAGTGACTCTCCAGAGGCTGGAAACGTCAGCGTCTGTCCAGTGGCTGAAAACATCAGCATCTCTCCAGTGGCTGCAAACATCTGCATCTCTCCAGATGCTGAATTCATCAACGTCTCCCAGGTTTCTACATTCCAATTTTCTTAACAGCAAACCAACGCAACTTCCATTGCGTTTGGTGTCATGAAGCATGAGTGTGTTTAGTGTAAAAGGGCAATATTGTGTTTAATGTGAAAAAGCATTAGTGTGTTTAGTGGAAAAAGGGCAATATTGTGTTTAATGTGAAAAAGCATTAGTGTGTTTAGTGCAAAAAGGGCAATATTGTGTTTAATGAGAAGAAGCATTAGTGTGTTTAGTGCAAAATGGGAAATATTGTGTTTAATGTGAAAAAGCATTAGTGTGTTTAGTGCAAAAAGGGCAATATTGTGTTTAATGAGAAGAAGCATTAGTGTGTTTAGTGCAAAATGGGAAATATTGTGTTTAATGTGAAAAAGCATTAGTGTGTTTAGTGATAACGGCAATATTGTGTTAAGTGTGATGAAAAATTAGTGTGTTTTGGTGAATAGTCGTCAGCTTTAAGAATCGACAGCGACTCTCCAGAGGCTGGAGACATCAGCATCTCTCCAGAGGCTGGGAACATCAGCGTCTGTCCAGTCGCTGAAAACATCAGCGTATCTCCATACGCAAAAATATCAGCATCTCTCCAGAGGCTGTAAACATCAGTCTCTCCAGTAGCTGGAGACATCAGCATCTCTCCAGTGGCTGCAAACATCTGCATCTCTCCAGAGGCTGTAAACGTCAGTCTCTCCAGTGGCTGCAAACATCTGCATCTCTCCAGATGCTGAATACATCAACGTCTCCCAGGTTTCTTCATTCCAATTTTCTTTACAGCAAACCAACGCAATTTCCATTGCGTTTGGTGCCATTAAACATTAGTGTGTTTACTGTAAAAGGATAATTTTTTGTTTAGTGTGAATAATCGTCAGCTTAAAGATTCGGCAGTGACTCTCCAGAGGCTGGAAACGTCAGCGTCTGTCCAGTGGCTGAAAACATCAGCATCTCTCCAGTGGCTGCAAACATCTGCATCTCTCCAGATGCTGAATTCATCAACGTCTCCCAGGTTTCTACATTCCAATTTTCTTAACAGCAAACCAACGCAACTTCCATTGCGTTTGGTGTCATGAAGCATGAGTGTGTTTAGTGTAAAAGGGCAATATTGTGTTTAATGTGAAAAAGCATTAGTGTGTTTAGTGGAAAAAGGGCAATATTGTGTTTAATGAGAAGAAGCATTAGTGTGTTTAGTGCAAAAAGGGCAATATTGTGTTTAATGTGAAAAAGCATTAGTGTGTTTAGTGCAAAAAGGGCAATATTGTGTTTAATGTGAAAAAGCATTAGTGTGTTTAGTGCAAAAAGGGCAATATTGTGTTTAATGAGAAGAAGCATTAGTGTGTTTAGTGCAAAATGGGAAATATTGTGTTTAATGTGAAAAAGCATTAGTGTGTTTAGTGATAACGGCAATATTGTGTTAAGTGTGATGAAAAATTAGTGTGTTTTGGTGAATAGTCGTCAGCTTTAAGAATCGACAGCGACTCTCCAGAGGCTGGAGACATCAGCATCTCTCCAGAGGCTGGGAACATCAGCGTCTGTCCAGTCGCTGAAAACATCAGCGTATCTCCATACGCAAAAATATCAGCATCTCTCCAGAGGCTGTAAACATCAGTCTCTCCAGTAGCTGGAGACATCAGCATCTCTCCAGTGGCTGCAAACATCTGCATCTCTCCAGAGGCTGTAAACGTCAGTCTCTCCAGTGGCTGCAAACATCTGCATCTCTCCAGAGGCTGTAAACGTCAGTCTCTCCAGTGGCTGCAAACATCTGCATCTCTCCAGATGCTGAATACATCAACGTCTCCCAGGTTTCTTCATTCCAATTTTCTTTACAGCAAACCAACGCAATTTCCATTGCGTTTGGTGCCATTAAACATTAGTGTGTTTACTGTAAAAGGATAATTTTTTGTTTAGTGTGAATAATCGTCAGCTTAAAGATTCGGCAGTGACTCTCCAGAGGCTGGAAACGTCAGCGTCTGTCCAGTGGCTGAAAACATCAGCATCTCTCCAGTGGCTGCAAACATCTGCATCTCTCCAGATGCTGAATTCATCAACGTCTCCCAGGTTTCTACATTCCAATTTTCTTAACAGCAAACCAACGCAACTTCCATTGCGTTTGGTGTCATGAAGCATGAGTGTGTTTAGTGTAAAAGGGCAATATTGTGTTTAATGTGAAAAAGCATTAGTGTGTTTAGTGGAAAAAGGGCAATATTGTGTTTAATGAGAAGAAGCATTAGTGTGTTTAGTGCAAAAAGGGCAATATTGTGTTTAATGTGAAAAAGCATTAGTGTGTTTAGTGGAAAAAGGGCAATATTGTGTTTAATGAGAAGAAGCATTAGTGTGTTTAGTGCAAAAAGGGCAATATTGTGTTTAATGAGAAGAAGCATTAGTGTGTTTAGTGCAAAATGGGAAATATTGTGTTTAATGTGAAAAAGCATTAGTGTGTTTAGTGATAACGGCAATATTGTGTTAAGTGTGATGAAAAATTAGTGTGTTTTGGTGAATAGTCGTCAGCTTTAAGAATCGACAGCGACTCTCCAGAGGCTGGAGACATCAGCATCTCTCCAGAGGCTGGGAACATCAGCGTCTGTCCAGTCGCTGAAAACATCAGCGTATCTCCATACGCAAAAATATCAGCATCTCTCCAGAGGCTGTAAACATCAGTCTCTCCAGTAGCTGGAGACATGAGTCTCTCCAGTGGCTGGAAACATCAGCATCTCTCCAGTGGCTGCAAACATCTGCATCTCTCCAGAGGCTGTAAACGTCAGTCTCTCCAGTGGCTGCAAACATCTGCATCTCTCCAGATGCTGAATACATCAACGTCTCCCAGGTTTCTTCATTCCAATTTTCTTTACAGCAAACCAACGCAATTTCCATTGCGTTTGGTGCCATTAAACATTAGTGTGTTTACTGTAAAAGGATAAATTTTTGTTTAGTGTGAATAATCGTCAGCTTAAAGATTCGGCAGTGACTCTCCAGAGGCTGGAAACGTCAGCGTCTGTCCAGTGGCTGAAAACATCAGCATCTCTCCAGTGGCTGCAAACATCTGCATCTCTCCAGATGCTGAATTCATCAACGTCTCCCAGGTTTCTACATTCCAATTTTCTTAACAGCAAACCAACGCAACTTCCATTGCGTTTGGTGTCATGAAGCATGAGTGTGTTTAGTGTAAAAGGGCAATATTGTGTTTAATGTGAAAAAGCATTAGTGTGTTTAGTGGAAAAAGGGCAATATTGTGTTTAATGTGAAAAAGCATTAGTGTGTTTAGTGCAAAAGGGCAATATTGTGTTTAATGAGAAGAAGCATTAGTGTGTTTAGTGCAAAATGGAAAATATTGTGTTTAATGTAAAAAAGCATTAGTGTGTTTAGTGCAAAATGGGAAATATTGTGTTTAATGTGAAAAAGCATTAGTGTGTTTAGTGCAAAAAGGGCAATATTGTGTTTAATGAGAAGAAGCATTAGTGTGTTTAGTGCAAAAAGGGCAATATTGTGTTTAATGAGAAGAAGTATTAGTGTGTTTAGTGCAAAATGGGAAATATTGTGTTTAATGTAAAAAAGCATTAGTGTGTTTAGTGATAACGGCAATATTGTGTTAAGTGTGATGAAAAATTAGTGTGTTTTGGTGAATAGTCGTCAGCTTTAAGAATCGACAGCGGCTCTCCAGAGGCTGGAGACATCAGCATCTCTCCAGAGGCTGGGAACATCAGCGTCTGTCCAGTCGCTGAAAACATCAGCGTATCTCCATACGCAAAAATATCAGCATCTCTCCAGAGGCTGTAAACATCAGTCTCTCCAGTAGCTGGAGACATCAGCATCTCTCCAGTGGCTGCAAACATCTGCATCTCTCCAGAGGCTGTAAACGTCAGTCTCTCCAGTGGCTGCAAACATCTGCATCTCTCCAGATGCTGAATACATCAACGTCTCCCAGGTTTCTTCATTCCAATTTTCTTTACAGCAAACCAACGCAATTTCCATTGCGTTTGGTGCCATTAAACATTAGTGTGTTTACTGTAAAAGGATAATTTCTGTTTAGTGTGAATAATCGTCAGCTTAAAGATTCGGCAGTGACTCTCCAGTGGCTGAAAACATCAGCATCTCTCCAGTGGCTGCAAACATCTGCATCTCTCCAGATGCTGAATTCATCAACGTCTCCCAGGTTTCTACATTCCAATTTTCTTAACAGCAAACCAACGCAACTTCCATTGCGTTTGGTGTCATGAAGCATGAGTGTGTTTAGTGTAAAAGGGCAATATTGTGTTTAATGTGAAAAAGCATTAGTGTGTTTAGTGGAAAAAGGGCAATATTGTGTTTAATGAGAAGAAGCATTAGTGTGTTTAGTGCAAAAAGGGCAATATTGTGTTTAATGTGAAAAAGCATTAGTGTGTTTAGTGCAAAATGGGAAATATTGTGTTTAATGTGAAAAAGCATTAGTGTGTTTAGTGCAAAAAGGGCAATATTGTGTTTAATGAGAAGAAGCATTAGTGTGTTTAGTGCAAAATGGGAAATATTGTGTTTAATGTGAAAAAGCATTAGTGTGTTTAGTGATAACGGCAATATTGTGTTAAGTGTGATGAAAAATTAGTGTGTTTTGGTGAATAGTCGTCAGCTTTAAGAATCGACAGCGACTCTCCAGAGGCTGGAGACATCAGCATCTCTCCAGAGGCTGGGAACATCAGCGTCTGTCCAGTCGCTGAAAACATCAGCGTATCTCCATACGCAAAAATATCAGCATCTCTCCAGAGGCTGTAAACATCAGTCTCTCCAGTAGCTGGAGACATCAGCATCTCTCCAGTGGCTGCAAACATCTGCATCTCTCCAGAGGCTGTAAACGTCAGTCTCTCCAGTGGCTGCAAACATCTGCATCTCTCCAGAGGCTGTAAACGTCAGTCTCTCCAGTGGCTGCAAACATCTGCATCTCTCCAGATGCTGAATACATCAACGTCTCCCAGGTTTCTTCATTCCAATTTTCTTTACAGCAAACCAACGCAATTTCCATTGCGTTTGGTGCCATTAAACATTAGTGTGTTTACTGTAAAAGGATAATTTCTGTTTAGTGTGAATAATCGTCAGCTTAAAGATTCGGCAGTGACTCTCCAGAGGCTGGAAACGTCAGCGTCTGTCCAGTGGCTGAAAACATCAGCATCTCTCCAGTGGCTGCAAACATCTGCATCTCTCCAGATGCTGAATTCATCAACGTCTCCCAGGTTTCTACATTCCAATTTTCTTAACAGCAAACCAACGCAACTTCCATTGCGTTTGGTGTCATGAAGCATGAGTGTGTTTAGTGTAAAAGGGCAATATTGTGTTTAATGTGAAAAAGCATTAGTGTGTTTAGTGGAAAAAGGGCAATATTGTGTTTAATGAGAAGAAGCATTAGTGTGTTTAGTGCAAAATGGGAAATATTGTGTTTAATGTGAAAAAGCATTAGTGTGTTTAGTGCAAAAAGGGCAATATTGTGTTTAATGTGAAAAAGCATTAGTGTGTTTAGTGCAAAAAGGGCAATATTGTGTTTAATGAGAAGAAGCATTAGTGTGTTTAGTGCAAAATGGGAAATATTGTGTTTAATGTGAAAAAGCATTAGTGTGTTTAGTGATAACGGCAATATTGTGTTAAGTGTGATGAAAAATTAGTGTGTTTTGGTGAATAGTCGTCAGCTTTAAGAATCGACAGCGACTCTCCAGAGGCTGGAGACATCAGCATCTCTCCAGAGGCTGGGAACATCAGCGTCTGTCCAGTCGCTGAAAACATCAGCGTATCTCCATACGCAAAAATATCAGCATCTCTCCAGAGGCTGTAAACATCAGTCTCTCCAGTAGCTGGAGACATGAGTCTCTCCAGTGGCTGGAAACATCAGCATCTCTCCAGTGGCTGCAAACATCTGCATCTCTCCAGAGGCTGTAAACGTCAGTCTCTCCAGTGGCTGCAAACATCTGCATCTCTCCAGATGCTGAATACATCAACGTCTCCCAGGTTTCTTCATTCCAATTTTCTTTACAGCAAACCAACGCAATTTCCATTGCGTTTGGTGCCATTAAACATTAGTGTGTTTACTGTAAAAGGATAAATTTTTGTTTAGTGTGAATAATCGTCAGCTTAAAGATTCGGCAGTGACTCTCCAGAGGCTGGAAACGTCAGCGTCTGTCCAGTGGCTGAAAACATCAGCATCTCTCCAGTGGCTGCAAACATCTGCATCTCTCCAGATGCTGAATTCATCAACGTCTCCCAGGTTTCTACATTCCAATTTTCTTAACAGCAAACCAACGCAACTTCCATTGCGTTTGGTGTCATGAAGCATGAGTGTGTTTAGTGTAAAAGGGCAATATTGTGTTTAATGTGAAAAAGCATTAGTGTGTTTAGTGGAAAAAGGGCAATATTGTGTTTAGTGCAAAATGGGAAATATTGTGTTTAATGTGAAAAAGCATTAGTGTGTTTAGTGCAAAAAGGGCAATATTGTGTTTAGTGCAAAATGGGAAATATTGTGTTTAATGTGAAAAAGCATTAGTGTGTTTAGTGATAACGGCAATATTGTGTTAAGTGTGATGAAAAATTAGTGTGTTTTGGTGAATAGTCGTCAGCTTTAAGAATCGACAGCGACTCTCCAGAGGCTGGAGACATCAGCATCTCTCCAGAGGCTGGGAACATCAGCGTCTGTCCAGTCGCTGAAAACATCAGCGTATCTCCATACGCAAAAATATCAGCATCTCTCCAGAGGCTGTAAACATCAGTCTCTCCAGTAGCTGGAGACATGAGTCTCTCCAGTGGCTGGAAACATCAGCATCTCTCCAGTGGCTGCAAACATCTGCATCTCTCCAGAGGCTGTAAACGTCAGTCTCTCCAGTGGCTGCAAACATCTGCATCTCTCCAGAGGCTGTAAACGTCAGTCTCTCCAGTGGCTGCAAACATCTGCATCTCTCCAGATGCTGAATACATCAACGTCTCCCAGGTTTCTTCATTCCAATTTTCTTTACAGCAAACCAACGCAATTTCCATTGCGTTTGGTGCCATTAAACATTAGTGTGTTTACTGTAAAAGGATAATTTTTTGTTTAGTGTGAATAATCGTCAGCTTAAAGATTCGGCAGTGACTCTCCAGAGGCTGGAAACGTCAGCGTCTGTCCAGTGGCTGAAAACATCAGCATCTCTCCAGTGGCTGCAAACATCTGCATCTCTCCAGATGCTGAATTCATCAACGTCTCCCAGGTTTGTACATTCCAATTTTCTTTACAGCAAACAAACGCAATTTCCATTGCGTTTGGTGTCATGAAGCATGAGTGTGTTTAGTGTAAAAGGGCAATATTGTGTTTAATGTGAAAAAGCATTAGTGTGTTTAGTGATAACGGCAATATTGTGTTAAGTGTGATGAAAAATTATTGTGTTTTGGTGAATAGTCGTCAGCTTTAAGAATCGACAGCGACTCTCCAGAGGCTGAAAACATCAGCGTAACTCCAGAGGCTGGAGACATCAGCATCTCTTTAGAGTCTGGGAACGTCAGCGTCTGTCCAGACGCTGAAAACATCTGCGTCTCTCCAGAGGCTGATATCATCGGCGTCTCTCCAGACGCTGAAGGCATCAGCGTCTCTCCAGACGCTGAAAACATCTGCGTCTCTCCAGAGGCTGAGAACATTAACGTCTCTCCAGGTTCCTTTATTCCAATTTTTTACAGCCAACAACGCAATTTCCGGTGCGTTTGGTGTCATGAAGCATTTGTGTGTTTAGTGTAAAAGGGCATTATTGTGTTTAGTGTGAAGAAACAGTAGTGTGTTTAGTCTGAACGAGGGTCAGCGTGAAGAAATCAGTCGACAGATTAATTTCAAGTTTAGCTAGAATAGGTTTAGTTTTGTATTATCTAGTTCTCTTTTATTTTTGTTCTTTTTTTGTGAATTTATTTTTATAATAAATTAATTTCTCTCTAAGTTTTAATAGAGAATAATTAATTATTTCATATTACTTTCTTTTAAGTTTGTCATTATTTTGTAATAAATAATTGTTCATTATTTTATAATAAATAATTGTAAGTAATTTCTTAATTAAAGTTAGGATTAGATTAGGGTTGGTTTTCGAATCAACACGGTAGGGTCTTCTACATATCTGCAACCTCAACGTGGTGTAGAAGTGGCAACATATTCAAAATATTCAGTAAATTTTTATCACGAAAAAATGAAAAAAATTTTGCATTTATCTTTTAATAGAAATATATGTATGATAAAATTGAATTCATTTAAATATTTGAAATAATGTTATACTGAATTATTTTACATATGGCTAATGCAGATGAAAGTTCCTTTAGATTTTTCTACGATGAATGTGTCATATATCTCGATGCTCTGAATATGGTGGCATCAATATCAAAATGTCTTTAAGCAACAATCAAGAATCTTCGACATTTTTAATAAGGATTCAAAACTCTCAACACACCACGCTCACCACTAACACACATCGGTAATTGAGTGTAGTAACTGAAATTGTGTATGAAAGGTGATGATGAGAAACGACTTGTGCTGCGGTACGTTTAAGAAAGAATAGTTTGCCAACAGCTTTAGAACGTTTTAATAGTACCTGTATGTCGAATTTCATGTTTGTTTCTAGAGTATAGTGAGACTTTATCTACGGTCTATCAATGTTCTATATGTTGTTAGACCTGCTGTATTCTAGTACCGCATATTTTGTGCGATGCTCTGTGTTTCGTGTTAGTAAGTTGTGTTGAATTTTATTTAAAACAGTTTTTGTGTATATAATGTCAGAAGTTAATGGAGATGATTTATCCAAACTCCTATCTTACTTTTCGAAGAGTATGTATAGGGCAACTGATACAAATCCTGTGGTGAGTAAAAGTTTTATCCAAGTTGTACGCATGTTTATATCTTAACCTCATATTTAATATGTTGTTGATAATTAGAAATAAATATTTGAAATATGTTCGTAAAGTTATTCCTTTTCATTGTAATTTTTCGTTGTTAGTGCCAAGAAGCATTATACAGATGTGTTGAAATGGCAAACTTAGATTATACTTGTTTGCTGGTAGCTAATCATAGTGGTGAATTAAGTGCTCATTACCCAGCAGAGTTAATTATACTCGAGAATGAGTTACAAAACAATAATTTAAATGTACCTGGTCGAACAACAGGAACTATCTACGAGAGCACGTATGATAAATCAGTACTTCGTGATATGATATATAAAGCCAGAACTGCCAGGTTTGTTTTATATTAGTTATGCTATTATTTTAACAATGTATAAAATCTTTACTATTAGTATTTTTATAAACTGCATTGTAGATGTCGAGCTCGTTTTCCTATACCTGTTATATTATACAAAGGAAAGTACGTATGTCGTTCTGCAACATTAGCAGGAGGGCCAGAGTTATATACGCGCACGGGGATAGACTATTTTTTTAACTCTTGTGAGCCACCTGGGGAGGTTCCTGAAGAATATCCTGAGGGTAGCTCTTTACAAGGTACCGAACCAGAAGACGTCTCACAAACTACGGACCAAGGTTTATTTGATAATGTAAGACGATCGGATATAAACTATTTAAAGATGTTGAATGTTATGACGATAGTAGATTTTATGGTCGAAAAGAAGAAAGTGAAATTCGGCTTATAGTAAGTTGTTCGATTGATATGTATTATTGAAAAATCTTCGAAAATGTGTTTCAATGTATCCGGTTAAAATTTCAGTGTTACTTCTTCGGAAAAAGTAGATAGAGAGCATCGTTATCAAGATTTTACGATAGTTTCTCTACCGTACCCTGGCTGTGAGTTTTTCAGGGAATATCGTAATCATGATTATACAGCTAAAGGTCTAGTTTTTAACTGGGACCAATCTTATGTAGATGCTGACATTGTTGTACCTAGCGACATTGCAGCTCAAGTAAAAATTGACTGGTCTGGTTATAAGGTAATTAGATTTTACTTTTTATTTATATAAAAGTGCCTTAGACCTATTGTATATTTTGTGTATATATACATGTGTGTGTTTGTGTCAAAGATTTGTATTTTTTTTTATTTGTTTTTCTTTTTTGAGATGATTTTGATTTTGAAAATATGAATTATTTTTAATAGAAATGGGATCTTTTAACAATCACTCAGAATTATTTGAAAGTAGTTATTCGTTATCTACAAGAAGGTAACTCAGGAATACTTATGCATTGTATAAGTGGTTGGGACCGTACCCCTTTGTTTATATCGTTACTTCGAATGTCTTTGTGGGCTGATGGAGTAATTCACCAACAGTTAACCACAACACAAATGTTGTACTTCACAATAGCTTATGACTGGATGCTATTTGGCCATAATTTACCAAACCGCTTAGACAAAGGAGAAGAGATATTTCACTTCTGTTTTCACATGCTGAAGTTCATAGAAGATGAAGAATTTAGTGTTTTACCGAGGTCAATATTTTATTATATTTTGAGTAGATAATATGCTTTTTATAAAAATCTGTAAAAGATATATTTTATTTTCTAGTCGCAGAACTAAGCATAATAGTAGCGGAAGTAGTAGTAGTATTGTGGCGTTATCTCAAGGAGGAACAAGTTCATGTTCATCAATTAGTGTTTTGTCAACTACATCGAAAAATGATAGTGACTGTCAAATAGAAGGTTTACAGCATGAGGATTCCTGCGGGTCAAATATAAGTTTGAATTCAGTTTGTTCTTCTGCGAGTTTGAAAGATAATGAAATGCCGCCAATTTGGTTCAGAAGCGAGCAGGATGAATCTTCGAATGGGTATGGTTATTTATTTGTTGATATTTTGTTTTTGAAAGTGAATACAAATGTTATTTGACTGGCATTCTGCATTATTTCTTTTTTTTACTTTATTATAAAAATTGACAACTGACTTTTATCTTTGTAGCAATATTACACACATGTTACCGAATGCCTTAGAAGCATCACCACCAGCACAACGTTCTAGTCCGTATTCTCCACGTCAGCAACGGACAAGCCCTATTATGGTTCCGTCACGTGTTCGTCAACGCAATGATTCTCCATCTTCAGTTGCCAGCATAGGAAGCTGGCAAATGATTTCTGATACTGGGAGTTTACATAGCTCAAATTCCACAACTGACAGTACTGCAACAATATCAAGGTAATTATATATTTGTTTTAAAATAATTATAAATATGTAGGAAACTTGTTTCAAAAAAAATATTTTTTTGTTTGTGTTAATTTTTATTGCTTTTACTACAAAAGTAATTATATTACCTTCGGTAAAAGAATTATTTTTTAAGTCGAGAATTTGTAAAATAAATTTATTATATTTCATTATTTTTATTTTCCAGAATATTTGTTGACAATTTTATTATTTAGGTTGTCTTCATGGGGTGGTTCAGGATACTAATAATAATTTTAACATATGAATGTAGTACATATGAGCAGTATTCTTATTTATTTTTTCCTAGGTATATTAGGGTGGTTATAAGTGTTCTAATTAAGTATATTTATGTTTTAAATGTTTCTTGTTCAGAATCGACCAGTCAGGTGGTTCTAGCTGTACAGTTATCGATGATGATTTTGGAGGTCAATATTCGAGTTTTAGGGACCCTTTGCACCTGTAAGGTTTTGTGATTATTGCATGGGACATTTCTTCACTATCTATGCATTTAATATAATTTAATATTGATTTCTTTAGGCGGAAAACGAGGTTGACTGCGGTGCGACAGATGTTTGGGATGCACTACAGTCAAACTGTAGGTTTGAAGCTCAAAACTACTCATGACACGTCATTGGGTAGTCTGTTGGGAAACATTGCCGAAAAAGTCGGCCTCACTTCAAAACCGTCAGTTTAATTTTAGTATTCCCTTCCAGTGATGATTGTTGTCCAAGTTAAAAATCTAAGTTATATTTTTCGTAAAAAAAATATCTATTTATTATATTACTGTAAGTGATAAAGCTTAAATAAGTTTTTTCAGTGATATTATAAGTAATTTGTTGCTTAGTCATTATTTATATTTGAATCATTTTAAAGTGACACTTAAATTGTCTCTGAAATGAATTAATATTCCATAAATATGGTACAATCTAAGTATAGTTGTTAATTGATTTTCATTAGTTACAAATTGTATAATAGAGAAAAACCATTTGTCATCAGAGTGATTATGGTTATGTTACTTTATGCTTCTAATACATAAGTGAACAAGTTACTATAAAGTTAGTATATAAATTATTTTCAAGAAACTGTTTAAGACCAACGATGTGTTGACATTTCTAGTAATTCTATCGATAATTAAAAAAAAAAATGGTGTGTATGATACAGCACTATCGACTCTTGGAAGGAATTTATGGCTGTGGAAGATAGTGTGCAATAAGCTTTAGTGTATTTTTTAAACACAGGTGAAGATATTGTTGCCTAGTCTAATGTTATTGTCAATTATTTTTAATAATGATTTTATGTTGAGTCAAATGTACTGGTTTACAAATTTATATTATATTTAGTAGTCCATAGAAATACATATTTAAAAATGAAATATTGCTAAGGTGGGAGCTAATTGCTCTGTACTACTCTATTACATAAATATTTTCTATATATATATTTTATGTACAAAGTTGACTATGCCTTTATTGTGTATAGTTAAGAAATATGACTTCTTCCCAAATATGTGCTGTTATCTTGATTTAAGTGTCCAGTGAATACTCAGTGAAAAAGAAACATTTTAATTTTTTAAATATATGTGTACTGGAATAATACATCTAATTTAAACTATCAGTATTTTCTAATTACAATATTTGTGTAGATTATTAATTTTTATTATTAAATCCCATTAAGGTGTTTTAAGTTTTTGAATAGCAGTTTAAAACACAGATTTCTTATTTATTTCCTATTGTTTATAATTGATATTTAACAATATATCATGATTATTTAATAATGGTGCTAATTTTTCAGTTTGTTTTAATAATGTTAATTATAAAATATATGATTAATTATCTGTCAATTCGTGCATATATTTGGGTAAAAAATTATAGTAAATCATTTTAAATATCTGTTTTAAAAAATGTATTTTTAAATAAATGTTTCTTCATTCATTAGTACATTTAATTGTTGTAAGTAATATTATACCAAAACTATAAATTTATGTCAACACATATTTAAGTTTGTTTGATATCAGTTTTGATATAATGTTATGATTAAGTAATTGTACTGAGAGCTGAATGAATTTCAGATTGATCAAGATATAACTATTATGGAAACCTGCATAATAATTATTTTTATAATATTTTTTGTACATATTCTTTAAATTTTGTTTATTTTTGTAATACATATATATGCAGGTTTTCTAACATTAGTCATGTCTTATGCCATAATAAGTAATTAGTCCTTTTACTGCATTTCATATGTGGTATTTAAATGATTGTGATTCATTTATTTTCTTATAGATGGACCTTTTTCTGTGAATGCAAATTTATTACTATTTTCTATGAATACGATGAGTGTTCACTAGTCGTGTTTCACAGATAAGGGCCATTAGTTCATACAAGTGCTTTAACCAAAAAATATCAATGCAAGTATTATTAAGGATTAAATTTCATTTATTCTAATTTTAAATATTCTAGTTGTTTATAATTGTCTTTAAGTGGTTGTTATGCAATTAATTGCCAGAATAATTTGAAAGTATTATTAATTCATATTATATTCTATTTAAAAATTAGCCTATTAAACACACATTCATATATCATGTATACATTTTGACTTATGTTCACATGTATTTTAGTAAGGCCTTAGTTTATATTATCTAATTTTAAATTAATTCCAAGTATTTTTTCATCATTTTTTAATATCAATGCTTAAATATAAATATTATTTATTCAATTGAACATGAACATTTAGTATTGAGTTGTATTTCATTTGTCTGAACAGAAAAAATAAGTACTTTGCATTTTATAGAAAAATAATTTGTAATGATGTGTATGCATATTACAAATTTTCAATTTTGTCTCATTCGATTTTGAAAAATTTCACATATTTTGCTTCAACTGCGTTTATTAGTTACAGTTCTAGGCTTAATCGGGAATAAGGTATTTAATTTTATTAAATTTACATGTATATTCCAAGAATAATTAGATTTAAAATAAATATATTTCATAATACAAATAATTTTCAATGAAACGCTGTTTAAACAATATTAAATGTATATTTATGTGGTTGTGTAGTTAAGGAATGTTTCTCATTACATTTTTTTAGTTTTTTTTTTTAACATTATCATAACTATTGTCACCATATTATTTTGTATGTTTCAACTTAAATTATATTTTAGTATGAATAAGAATTAATTACTCTTGTTAAGTGTAAATGAAATTGATCACTTTAATTACATTATGTGTAGATTTTTCTGAATCTATGTTTTTAAATGTGTGAGTTTATATATAAATATGTAAGATGTAACTTCAAATACTGCCACACTGGACAAAATTCTCAATTTTGTTTGTTGCTCAACATAAAATGTTTTGTTAGAACACATTTCATTTACATATTTTCCAATCAGGCTTTTCTTTATACCTATAGGAGGCCTTAAAATTATTATAGACTGGTTATTCGCTAATTAAATAATAAAAAATATTGTTGATATGTTGTTATAATCTAACACATATTATAATTGATATTTTTGTAAAATAAAAGTTGTTCTGAATTTCTTCGTTCTTTATTTCTATTTTTTTTTTATAGGTGCGGTGCTGATGAATATGTACCTGTGGGTGTGTGTAAATGTATGTATGGTATGTATATGTATATGTATATATATATATATATATATATATATATATATATATATATATGAAGTAAATTTATTCTTATTTAAAAATAAATATAATTCATATAATTTCATTAATTTTAGAATTTCTTGTTCTTAAAAATAAGTTCAGTAAAATATAATTTTGTAGAAAGTGGATTAATATAAAACCAGTATGTAGAAATATCTAGCAGAATTAACAGTCTTTAAAATTAAAGTCTTTGGTATTTTTATTAGTAGGTATTGAAAAACAATCTTAGTAGGATTGTTATGAATTATTTGAAACTAGCCAAACTTTTACTGGAAAACTTACCAACATTTTTGCGCTAATTATATTTCGGGATCGGCAATTTAAGTTTTTAAAAAGCTTAAACTGACTTGAAGACACGAGTCTAACATCTGCTCACAACAGTTTTATGTTTAAGACTGGACTTTATTAATTTTGTTACTGTTTATATACAGTTAAATTGGTGAGTCGACACGTCTGCACTTAAGTGTCGTTACAAATCTCATAAGTATATATTTCAATCAATTACTAAGAAAATACTAATTATCAGTTGAAGAATGTCGTCTGCATCCTGCAGGTGTCAATACTTTATCAGAGGAATGTTGTCTGCATACTGTAGGTGTCAATATGTTTAATATTAGAGGACAAATGTTGTCTCCATCCTGTGGGTGTCATATAACTCGCTCACGTGAGTGAAGATAATTGTAGAGCAGGCTAATGAGTTAAAAAAATATAGTAAACAGTATCACTTCATTGTAGGCCCCATAATTTAAATAAATATTTACTAGTTGTATCTAGGATGAATCGCGTGTAGAGCTTGTGAGCTGTTGGATCATAGGCTAATACTGTAGAAATTACTACTCGAGGAATCGAGATTACATACATACACACACATGTATATATTATATATATAAATAAATGGAAAATCATGGAAGAGGCTTTTATCCAACAGTGGATTGATAGAGGCTGTTGCTGCTGATTTTATATATATATATATATATATATATATATATATATATATATATATATATATATATATATATATATATATTCATTTTTACACTGAAATTTTTAATTCACAAATTATAATATAATAATATATAATGCTTGGTCAAGGGTTATTCCACGTGTTTTTTAATGTTTTTTATTGTTATGTTTAGATGGTTCGTTATTTACGGTTTATGGCACATCTACAACTATGGTCATTAGTGCCCGAATTATGTTTAGAAAAGTTTTCCTAATACAGTGCATGGTAATTAATGGCTGATTACTATTTCTTTTTGTTTATATATATATATATACATATATATATATATATATATATATATATATATATATATATATATATATATATATATATAGCTGATGCTCGTTTTTAATTATTGTTGCCAGATTGAAATGTGCAAGTAGACGTTGTGACTATACCGGATATTATCATTCCTTGTCTGATGTCTACTGTACCATTCTCTTTGCCACCTTTACGTATATCGTCCGTCTTAGAATCGCCCCTTTTCTTTATCGTACGTTCTTTGCCCCAACAACGTAACGAAATGTCATGCGTACTGATTACTGACGATTTTTTAAGATTATCATAATCTGTAGTTTTTATGTCAGCTTTTTTCATGTCATTTTTTAGTATTTGCAAACTTCATATCTTTGTTAAGGTTTTTTGATATTTTAATTATCTTTAATGATTAGATTATTCTTAACTAATTGATAAAATAATACACACACACACACACACACACACATATATATATATATATATATATATATATATATATATATATATATATACATATATTATATGATTTCATGTACGTTTTTGTATTTGACTATTTTCAAACAATGATCAATTAGTAATGAATTTATCCAATTTAGGATAATTTAGAATACTTCTATTTTACATTATACTTGTATATATATTTCGTAAATGAAGAATCATATTTCAAATGAAATCCTACTAGAGGGTTCACCTTGTAATAGATTCTAAATTTTGCTTTGTGCTTCGATCATTTTTAATAAATTGATAACAAGCCGAATATTTTTAAAATTTTAATTGTAACAAATATTATACGATGATTTATATATTTACATTTATTAAGATAATACAAAACACTTTTATAAACATAATTGTTCAGTTAAAAATTGTATATAACATATACAATTTGATTTGTTATGTTAAATTATTGTTATGTTATGATTTGTTATGTTGAATTTGTGTAGATTATAAAAGTTGGTTTTGTTTAAATCCGTTTTTATGCAATACCGTATATATTTTTCAATTTTATATCGAATGATGATAAGTATTAATGTCAATAAATTTAAGTTCTCAAATAAAAAATGTTATTGGGTGATATGTGTAGATAATCAAATAATGATTAACATTGATCAGTAAAAATTATTAACTACTAATAGCTAGTGAATGATGTGTTTCAAAGTGTCCAAATTATGTAAGTCATATTTATATTTTTAATAATAATATATTAACTTTTAGTTATCCTCAGTGTATACAAACGTATTAAGATATATATATATATATATATATATATATATATATATATATATATATATATATATATATTATAATAATAACTCAAATAATTTAGAAATCAAATACATTTTTGTTTTTCTTTCAATTAAAAAAAATAAATAGAGTAAAGAGTGTTTATCTTTTTTTATAGTATTATTTTGTAGATGAATCGTTTTTATATTTATTACATGGATTAAAAAAATGTATGTTTTACTATGTTTAAAATTGTAAATATAATAGATATTTTTAATGGTTTACTTTATAAAGTTCATAATCGTATGAATATAAGCAAACGTTCCATTACTTTTTTTCTTTATTCGATTATTTTCAAAGTACGTAAATATTTTTTTGTTTTTTTTTTTTCCTCTATGCAAATTGAAAAATAATTTTATCGATTTGATCTCAACTATATTTGCGAACAAATTATTTTCAGAAAAGATCAGACTTGCTTGTCAATTGTGTGAATAAAATCTTAGAGACGAGACCCACCCACCGCGTGCGATGATGTGCCGTATAACCTCCACCCACGTACACCCACCGTCTCCCCAGCTCAACGTCTGCTGCCACGGTACCGGTTCATTCTTTCTTTATACTTAAATACACTTAATGAGACTGATGCAGAGTTTAATTTTTGTCTTAGGCGGCTCCCGGCCGCAAGACACAGACTGCGTTAGGGCTTGTAAGTTGACGTCTAAGAGATTAAAGAATAACAAAGGATGACGGCGACTTCGGTCGCATCGTTAGGGTGTCGATGAAAACTTCCTCGGAATCCTGTATTCACAGTTGATTTTTTGATAATTGTTACCTTTTTATTAATGCAATTCAAAATCTAGAGGAATATCAGATCATAAAAAATAGTATTATTGATGTATCAGTTATAGATACTTGATTAATTTAATTGAAAAATTTTAAGGTAGTCATATCATAACTTGTTTTTAACGCCATTATTAATGTGTACATATTTAATGTGAATATTTTTTGTGAGAAATAGGTTTTTTGAAAATTTTTCCCGGAACGCAAGTAGAGAGACATTAATAAAAATCACCAAAACATCACACACAAGCCACACTACACAGCGGTTAAATACCAAATTTGGTAAGGGCACCGCACCAAATCATTAAACATAAGGCCAAACCCGGCCCTGTATTAAAATTCATATCAATAAAATTCATTTTTATTTTATTTTTATTTTATTTATTTTTATGTGAGAAATAATTAAAAATATATTGGTTTTGAGTACTATCAATCGAATACAGTAATAGTTTGCGGATGTAAGATTTATTTACGTAATTAAAATAAGAGGTAATACTTTATAAATATTATGGAACATATTTTTCACTAATTAATAAACTAACTGATATTGTTATTATAACATAATTTCATAGAAATATCTGAGATAATGTATATGGCTATTTATTATATTTGCATTTTAGATTTGTTTGTATTATTTTGATATATATATATATATATATATATATATATATATATATATATATATATATATATATATATATATATATATATACTTTTAAAAACAATTTATTTCTAATATTTATTAAATACTTTTGTGAGATTATATCAAATTATAGATCAGACAGTATTGTTATAAATAAAAGTACATTATTGATTTACAGCGGATTATGGACAGATTTATTGCTGAAATATAAATCATTGACCTTCTTATGTAGAATGACAAATGTTTGATTATTCTATTTATAATTCAGATTGACAACATTTAATGCTCTCTATTTTTTTCTCAGAGTATTGTTTAATTGCTATTATTATTTATAAGATTATGTTTTGACAGTTAAACAATCAGTAATCTTATCTGTTGTTAACAATTAAAAATAATTCAAGGGATTATAAATTAATTTAACAGGGTAAAATATTAGGTAATAATTAAGAGATGAAATTAATTATTCAAAGCGAAATTCAAATAGAAATCAAATGAAGTTACGTAAATATTTTTTCCAAGTTCTATACATTTCTATATTTTTTGTGTAATGTAATTCTATTTTGTGATCTTCTTTTTAAATTACTTTAATATTGATTTTTAAGTGATAATTTTATAACTTTAATGAAATCATTTACTAGTATCGAAGTAATATACTAAAGGAAATATTAATTGAAAACTAAATAAATATTGGCATGTGTCAAGGTTCTAACTAATACTAATTCAAGATGTATAAAATTTGAAAGTAGTAGACTGGTAAGTCTGTCACCCGACAATATTAAAATTTAAACAATTATCTGGTTCTTAGCAAAAACTTCGGCAAATACCTTAAGTTTTTAGCTTGTGGTATAAATTTACTTTTACGAAGTATCTGTTTGTATGTTCTTAAAAATAAATAATTGACTGATTGCTTGTTCATTTTTTGGTTTAAACATATTTAGAATATATTATTTCTGAACAAAGTTTAGATATTTATATATGTTCTATTTTTTTTCGTTTTTTAGATATTTCAATATATATATATATATATATATATATATATATATATATATATATATATTTGCGTGCAGGGAAATTAAAATATAGGATTTTTTAATAAAACCTGTGTATGGATTAAACGATACGATTATATGTTTTTAATATAAATATCTGTTCATTATTGAAACAGTTGCACTGTTAAAGACAATGGTTAGTTTAATATTACAATTTTCTGTTTCAAATAATTTTGTTTTTATTATTATTAATTATATTTGTATGACTTGATATTTTTATACAATGTATATATTGTATGAAAAATAATATTGTTAAATTATGGAAATATCTATTTTTAAAATGTATATTAAAACTTATTTTTCTTAAATATGTTATTTATTTTATATTTCAGCTTCTGGAAAAATTCAAAGTTTATTTTTTTAATATTTGTCTATTATATGTTCATTAATAATTACGATGTACTTGATGAAAAATAATGAATTTATTGATTTCTGTGTATTAATATTTATGTTTACTGTAATTGGTTTTAGTCTTGACTATATTTCTTTAAAGTATATGCACATAGATGGCACATTTGCCTTTAGCATTATTTTACTGCCTAATTTAAAAATCTAGCGTGCTGTGTGTATATATTGTTTCTTCTAGAATATTTTTTCTTCTAGAACAACGAGAGAAAGTTGTTACACAAGTTACTTATTCATACCTACATTGTGTCGTATTTTTTTGTATAACATTTCGTATATTCTTTGTAAGTATTAGAATCAATATTTTCGTATATTTCAATCACTTCTATTACTATTATGGTATGTTTTTATTAAAGAAGATATAGAAATTATTATTCGTGAATTTATTATTTTTGACACAAAATATTTTAATACGTGCATGGTTAAACGGACATTGTACTGAATACAACATTGATTCGAATTGAATTATGGCCAGATATTGAATTGTGTGTATAGTGACCAGAATATTTTTTGTGAGTATTCGTTCATTTTACAATGATTTATCCATTTAAGATTTTAAGTACATTATGATAAATTTAAGATTATTAATCTTTTTTATATATTTTAATGTCAAGTAAGAAAATAAAAATTACTCTGACAATATATTTTTATAAAAGAATTGTGCTGAAACTGTAGATTAAAAAGGTTTTCATTTTGATAAGAAATTAAATATTCCTGTAAGTAATCTTTGCTCTTTGAATGAGGTACATAATACAATGGGCGATTTGAAAAGATCGGGGCCTAACTATGAAACAATATAACTTGTGTTTTTTTAAATTACTTTTACTCTTCAATATGGTTCCCTTGAACTTTAATGCACTTCATCCAGCGATGCTTCAGTACTTTTATGCTGTCCCGAAAATCCTTTTATTGGAAGTTCCCAAAATAGCTATTCACTGTTGCTATCAGTTCTTCATCTAAATTTCTGAAGGGGCCAAATCTGGAGAATAGGCTGCATGGAGCAGCTACTTGTACTTCAATTCAGCGAGTTTTGCCATGGATACAACACTTGTATGGTGACGTGCATTATTCTGATGGAAAATGATTTTTTTCTTTGATAAACCGCGTCTTTTCTCACGAATTGTTTGAGTGTTGAGTCAATCCAAAAATGTAGCATAGTACTTTTTCATTATCGTTTGACTCTTTGCAAGGTACTTAATTTACAGGATCCCTTTAGCATCCCAAAAAAATTGAAGCCATATTTTTTTCAGTGAATAAAACTGATTTTGTTTTTTTTGGTGGCGGAGAATCACCATGCATCCATTGCTTTGTTTGTTGTTTTTGACTCTGGAGTGTAATGGTGACTCAAAATCTCATCAGTCGTATCCCTCTTAAATCGATCCAAACAGTCTTGGGAAATTTGTACTCGAATGCGTTTATGATCGATTGTCAGCAAACCTTAGCACAACCTTAACAATTTCGGACACCTTCAATCGCTGATTCTGTAAGACAATTGATTTCTTCTATCGTTGCAGTTTTCGGACATCCACTACGTGGATTATCTTCTAAGCTTGCACTGCACATTTAAATTTAGCTGTCCACTTCTTTACGGTTGTATACGAAGCATATCACCCAGCACATTTTTAATTTCATTAAAGATTTTTGTTTGCGTTAACCCTTTTTTGACAAAAAAACTTTATAGCCGCACGATGTTCAACTGTATCGATTTCAGAAACGGCACAAAAAAAGCTTTATTTAAATTGGTATTCGCAAAAAACTGCTTAACACATTAATTATAGACTATGAAGTTATGTATAAGATAGATATTGCTTTGTAATGCGCCACAAATATTCAAAATATTACCGTTACTTATATGTTTGGCTACGAACTTTTCAAATCATCTTCATATAAAGAAAAAATATTATTTAATTAAAATAAATAAATAATACACATACATACATACATACATATACATATATATATATATATATATATATATATATATATATATATATATATATATGTACGTACACATATATAATATTTTTAATTGTCATTAATATGAAAGTCAAAGAAAATATGTCAATTATTTTGAAAACATGTTCTCTTCGCGAAGTTTACTAAATAATAGATTTGACTATATTCAGTTATGAATAAACCGAACATGGTTGGGGTAAAATGGAAATGGATCTCACGTACATATCCCACTCCGCCCACCACTTAACAAAAATCATGTTTCTTCGATATCCATTTATACTGACCGCAAACCATGGTTCTTGCCTGTATACCGGTCCACTAAACACGTTCAAATTATTCTTTCCAATTCTTTTCCTTATAGAGTTCTATATCTATGCTATTTTCATTTTATTGTTACTAATTTAACTGTTTAGATAAAGTTTTTGCATATTCTTTCATAATATTTACTCATTATGTTGATATTTATTAGAAAAAAAGTTTGTTTTATATTGAAAATAATTATTATGTTATGATTTGTTATATATATATATATATATATATATATATATATATTAAATATTTGTTATACTTAATTATTTATTCCAAATGATTTGATAAAAAATGTACTTTTTAAATATTTCAATGTATGTATAAGGTATAGGTACAGAAAGAAAATAATACTCGTAAATATATTAAGTCAGATATAGCATGTAGAAACTTTATCTAATCAAACGTAAGACAAAAGATACAATTCATTAAATGATCGTGAATTTTTATATAAAAACATTTATCCTGCCATTAATTTGTGCTATTATTCTCAAAAGTATAATATTTTCTTTAGATTTGTATTAAATTTAGTTTAGTTAAATATGTTTGTATAAAAATCAAAAAATACTCGTCGAGAACTCGAATGGTGAATATAAGTCTATTAGTGGTCAGTTTGCAATAACTGTGTTTTTGTAGTAAAAATAATGGATGAATTGAAATCCCACAATAACAGATTGCCGATTCCGGGGACCTAACAATCTCCTACACGCATAGCGTGTGCTTACTGCAATGTTCCGGTTTGCAACTATTTTAAGATTACTCACTCCTATATATATATATATATATATATATATATATATATATATATATATATATATATATATATATAAGAGAGAGAGAGAGAGTTAGGAAGATACATTTATTGTATTGAATAATATATTAAAATAGCAACACTTAACTAGATACATTTACTTAAATAGGTTTTTTTTAGATTGAATGATAGTTTTAAAATATTTGAATATTTATTACAAATGTGCTTTTTTATGTATATATATATATAATTAAAATCGCGTTTAAAATTGAAATGAATTGTGTATACAGTTATACGTTTTCAATAAGTTTACCAAATATATACATGTTTGGTGAAAGTATAAACTTCAGACTGCTATTTTACTATTAAATTGAAATACAGACAACGTTTCGAATATAGAAGGGTGAGTTCGAACTGGTCTAAAAATGCCAGCTTTGCTACTTAGTATTCAGCACATCTAGCCTTTCAAAATGACCGTTTATATCGAACTTTTTAAAGCTTGTACATTTGTGAAATGGTAACTGAACCTTTCGCTTGATTTCCACGTGTATTCTATACCCGAAATTTTTGAACAGGTCTTTTAAACTACATAAAATATATTTATTTTATCTTGAAATTTATAATTTGTTGAAAATAGAATAAGATCAATGACTTTATTATTTCGAATGCATATTTTATTTACACGTGTAATTTATATTTGATTATTTATTTAATCTGTAATGTGATAGAAATAGAAGTTATTTAGGTGGTCGAAATACTCACTTCCTTTAAAAAAGATTGAATACGTTGAATGCATGAAATTAAGCTTTGATACATTAATAGTCCACTGTGATAAATATTCTTTATACTTATTTATTATTAAATATTTTAGTAAAAGTTTACTTATCAACTTTTTGTAATAAGAAAATAAGACTAATATAAGAGTGTATATTTCTAATAAAGGAATAAAAAAATAAGAATACCAATACATAATTATTTGTGTAAACGTTAATTTATGATTATAGAGACAACTATTACAATTGCGAAAATGTTGTCCAACAATTTTAAACGTTCATCGATACTAGCAGTTTAAACGAAATGGTTATGTCAGATGTTACAGCAAATCGGGAGCCTCTGATTTCCTTACAAACCAACGTTCATTTAATTGCTTCTTAGCAGAGCTATAGTTATATTTGTGTAATTGCAATTAGAGTAGGAATGAGATATATCTTACATTAGTACATAGTGTTCAAATAAAATGGTTGTTTTTAAATTATTTTTGCAATTATTATTCACATTTTCAAATTATTTTTTATTTATGTATACATAAAAATATGGAGTTATTAGCTTTTATTCGTTTATTATTTATATATCAGTATGTATGCTTTTTTCATGTAGAATTATTTTTCTTCATATGTATAGAAACAAATTAAATAAATAAAAAAATATCTTAGATATTTTACAATTCATCCTTCAATTAATATAATTATTAACTTTTTTATGATACACTTGTTCGGTTACATATCTGTTTTAGATAATAAATTGATCTTTTTTATTTTTACACTTTCTACTTTAATAAATATATTATGTTAAAATAAAATTAGGCTGTATACGTCTACTTAATATATTGTTAATTTTCAAATTTACAATGTTTTATACAAAATTGTAATAGTGAAAAAATAATTTATTAACAATGTTTTAATGAACATTAATAATAATTGAACATAATAAATCTGATATTTGTTTTAAGTATTTTTATGCTTGCATATTAATTATATTGAAATAATAGGGCGTAAATTTTTTGTTTTATTTTGAAACTTGTGCTAAAATCTATTCATCCAAAATGAGTCGAAAGTAATTTCATTAGATTTGATATATATATATATATATATATATATATATATATATATATGAATCAGTAATAAAATATGAAAAATGTTGAAATGTAGAAGTGTTAATAATTCTAAAAGAGTAATGTTTGAAATTAAATTCTGATTATCGAATATTTACTTTGTACATATTAAAACAATAATTATATAAAATATAAATTCATCGTTATCATTCAAAGAAATTCTATTGAAACATTTATCACGATTTCGTTTAAATGCTACCTAACGTTATTTGATGTGATTTAATTTTAAATGAATATTATTATTAAACTAAAGGAAAAATATAATAATCCATGAATCGTTTTATTTGTCCACAATGTATATAAACAGCAAATTGTGCTTTCCTGATGATAATCACAATTCTTGATCGTTTATTGAAACAACAGTAGGTAATACAAATGAAATAGAAAGAGAGATCTGTAGTATTCATAAATGCAAGAATATATATATATAAAATCGTAGACAATACAAGTCCGTATCTGTTGTTAGTTTAAAACGTTAATTATCCTAACGAGAAGTTACAGCAATCAACAGTCCTGCAACAGATGTGATCATTTAAGCAATGGACGTTTCTCTGTGGTAGTGTTTAGTCCTTAATTCTCATTAGCCCGTTATGTTGATACACCTGACACACCGGATACATCTTGTTACGTTTTGTCAAACACGTTTATTGACATGTGTCAAGTGTATACAGGTTCGTTATTAGAAATGAGTGTATTTTATATGAATACTTTTCAGAATATTTTTTGCTGCATGTATTTTTAAAAAAAATATTTTACTGCATCTAAAGATAATACTGGAATTATTATGTATTTTTTAAATATATATTTATTTACAAGAAATACGATATTAAATTTTGTACCAACTTGTTATATTTTTTACTAATTTGGTAATAAAATTATCGAAAGACAGGACATTGTTAGATAATCCGCCCTAAAGCAATATGTTTCCATTTAATATAATAGCGTCTTGCTTGCCAGGCGTAATTCACAAGACTAGCGGTCAAACATGTTTAAGGTTGGGCACGAGAAACACGTCCCCACTTTGAGAATGAGAGGGTGAACTTGTATGGACATTAAGTCAATTTAGGATGGAAATCTAGTTTCTATAAACATATCTTTTAGACAGGCGATGTATAACGTAATCAAGATTTATTTTCTTGAGAATATCAAATTGTAATTGAAATGTGTAATTCTATTTTTTATATTTCTTATTAATACCAGGAATATTGATCATGATTTGTACTTAAAGTATGATAAAAATTATTAATGGTATCGATGTCTTACTGTGGTATATATATCTAACATTGAATCTAAATTGATAAATATAATTCAATTATATGGAAAATATAGAATTTAGTTTTTCTAAAAAAAACGAACGTAATCAGATATATATGAATGAATTTGAAATAAGAATTTTATAAACTTTTTTAAAATGTAATATTCTATCTGTATTAGAAATATTTATTTTTATGATGTTTTAAACCAAGAAGTTAATTATTTAAACACATGTAAATGTGTTGATTTTATTGAATTTTGGTGATCAGAAATCATATATATATATATATATATATATATATATATATATATATATATATATGTATTTTAAAAGTTATTAGGATTTTTTTAAAAGATATATTATATTTGAAGCTTTCTAAAAAATACGATTTAAATAAATATACGATTTTAACAAATGTTTCTTGACTGTCGAATTCATAGAAAAAACATTTCTTGAAATTTAAAATTTCGATCGATATTAATTTGTAACTATTTGTGAGAATCTACATTTACATTACGTGTATTAAATTTAATTTGTTCATATTTAACCAAAAATAATTACACATTAACTTAAAACGGATGGATTTTTTCTATTTTTGCGTCGAAAAAATGGATACGGTTTAAGAATAAAAGACATAAAACAAAGTGATATATTTTACAATTGCCAGGGAATGCGGCAACATAACGCCTTAGCTTAGTCCGCGAACTGCAAACATCTACCCTAATTAACACAATGTAATTAAATCAATTAAAGCCACAGTGTTAGGGGTAGTAACGGACGCTGAGGCGGCGTTCTCGGAGACATTGATATAAGGGTGGACTACCCAGTTGCACGTTTGCACAGGATTTGTATGGGAGAGTCGTCTATTTATTCGAATGTAAGATTTAATCAGAGTAACGACTGTAACATAATAATGGTGAAAATGACGTGGGTAAACTGCCACTGATAAAAATATAGAAAATTTATATATATATATATATATTCATTTACACATACACTTACCTACATGTATGTGTGTTAATGTTGTGTAAATTTATCATAAATGTTATTTCTATACAATAAAACAAAAATCATTCCTTTAAAAATTATTATAAATTTAAAATAATATAATATTTAAATTAGTAAATATTTAAAAACTTTCGATATAGCATTTGAAAAATCAAGCGTTTACTAATTTTTCTTTGTCAGCGAATAATAATTAAAATATTTAGATTTTCTTTATTTAATTATGACTTCAAAGATAAACATATTTATTTTTATGTAGATATCAACTGATTGTTTCAAAAGTATTTAAAAAAAGAACGATTTAACATTTTAATTTTGATGATACAATATTAATTACAATCAAAATTCTTATTAGTATAGGTAGTATTTATTTATTCAGATAAATATAGAATTATACGGCTTATTTTATTATTTTTATTATTATTAAATTAGAATATTATACTCTATTCCAATTTATTTAAAAATAAAGCGGATTTAATCAATATTCAGTGTAATAAGGAACTAATTTCAATTCTTGAGTAGATTCCAACCTAATATTACACGTATACATACATGAATATTCTATTAGTAAATCTTTTAGTCTAGTAAAACAAAGCAAGAGGCATCTTAAGGAGAAGAAAACTCAAAGAGACGCTGTGCGTATTAGACGGCAGTCCAATGAAATTACTATGGAAAATATTTACGCCGTTGTGCATTTTAATCATAATCAAAATAATTTATTCAGCACAACTCCACAAATCATAAAATAACATCTTTGGGGTGAAACAACTAGATAGCGCAGGGCTGGAACCGCATAGAGTTTTTTATTGTTTTATTTATTTCACATATTTAAGGTTTTGTTTAATTTTTTGTTATTTATATTATAATTGTTTTATAATTGTAATTATCGAATATTAATTAAATAATTGGTTTTAAATAATATTGAAATTTATATTCTTGTATTAAAATAATATTTCACTTTGAAGGAAAACGTATAATTACTTTAATGTTTCTTCAAAATTAATCGTTAATTTATTTTTCTATTGTTATATATGTGTATATTCTATTGTTTAAAATTTTAATATTGGTTTTTGACTTTTTTAATTTTTGAGCAGAGACTAAAATGGAACCTTTTTAATTTATGACTGGAAGTTCAATAAAATATGTATATATTATATTTTATTTTTTGCTCTGTAAGCAATATATATATATATATATATATATATATATATATATATATATGTATTGTACATACATACACACAGATACTTGATGTGTGTAACCTATAACTATATTTCTAGTCTTTTGTTACCTTAGATACGATACGTGTCTACGTTATCCGAAATGTTCGGTTTTAATAAATATCACCCGTTTGAAGATTTATTACTAAGCACAGCGTGCGTATATTCTCTATGGCGAGGATACGCAATATATGGATATTGAAGTCTCATTTGTACTTGTGGTCGCATCCTTTACATGCCCTGTGACTTTCCCCTATCTGCAACGATCATCCATATCAGCCATTATATTACCTACTGACACATTCCTGTTATACTTTTTAGGCACTTGATTAGTGTCTGTTTGCAACGTTTGATAAATGGATAGTGATATGATTATAAAAGTACAAATACATTTTATCAATATAATTATGAAGTAGTGTGAAGTGATAGGATCAATAAAATAATATAATCTAATTTATTTTTATTGAGATTTTTTTATTGACACATTGGTTATAATAATACAATAATTCGTTTTTTACACTTGATAATAACTATATATTTTTGATTTTAAAATGGTTTTTATAGATTACACATATTTAATAAATGATTTTCAGATTATTATAATTTTTAACGAAGATTTATATTTCTTTCTGTGAATAACAGGCCGATTAATTGAAGGCATACATTTATATATGGATTTATATATTCTTTTATTTTTTTATGTTTTCAGGCTGTGAAAGAAAATAAAGTTGGAGAATCTTAATCGAATAACTAACTGGTGTTAAGTTTAGTTATATGTGTTATAGTTTTTCAAATAAAATCTTGCCTTTAATACAAAAGAAATAAATTTATTTTATTTATGTATTGACTGCATATTAATGTAGTGTGTAGCATTTCGTAGCAAACATTTATTTTTAATTTATAAAGATTGTATATTCATGTTTGTAAATTGAAGAACATATTTTAAACGTGTCCAACGACGACCACACTTTGCAAACTATCCTTTCATGTCGATAAAACAAATCAGGCTGTGGAGAAGGAATATTCCAGGAGTATGGGAAAACGGAAAGACACGGGCGACGTCATGAACGACAATGTGTTGGGTAAATGTCGATGTGGCATAGGGGTACAGGGAGTAGTGAACAAATTCCATGTCGTTCACAAATTGTCGTCAACAGCGTGGTTGAAGCAACATTTATCACTATGCCATTGCGACTTACCTCTACGAAGCACTGACAACTTGTAAATCCATGTTAAATATAAATGTAACCACGATTGAAAAGAGTTCGTATAATCGCCAAATTGTATACGTTGTCTTTGTTACAAATATAATTTGTTGAATGTAAGGCTATGATGCAAAAGCTTACTAAAACTTGACGGGCTAAATACCGTACACACTCTCTTGAAACACATTAGGTATATCTTTCCCTTAAGACGAGTTAACGGGTGGTGCAAGACGCGAAAAGCTCCACTAAAACCTTCTACCACTACTACTTCTGTATATCGCTCATCATAGACCCACCATCTCTTCTCCACCTTGAAACTCACACTACTATTTCACCCGAAGAAAGTGAGATTATCGCGTTGTGATTAACCGACAAGAGTAAATTGCTGTTGTTTTAATTACATATCGTTAATTCGATTGTCATGTATACTATAAATTTCGAGAGGAAAAGTGTTTATATATATATATATATATGTTTGTTATTGAATACGTTTATTTATTATATAGATTTCTTAAAATAAATTTAAACCATTTTCCCAATTATTTAAATACCTGGAATTATTGATCCCTACCATTTCATCAGAACGTGTACTGGTATTCCATTGATCCAATCGTTTCCTTTTGATGTTATATTCAATAATAACTTTCTAAAAATCACTTCTAGAAATATTGAAAAAAATAATCTTTTCAGATATACTTGTTTACATCTGGCGTCTTCGTGGTTATTGTTGTTGAACTTCTGTGCTGTTGTGGGTTCTCAGTCCAGAGATATATCGTCTTTAAGAACTGTAAGAAATAATTTTTATTTATTAGAACTTGTATTTATATAAACATATATATATATATATATATATATATATATATATATATCAAATAATATGATTAGCTATTTTTAAAGCTAAAAAAGTAATATATGATGGGTATCTTGCTATTTACATATATATTTTTAATAATTTTAAAAATAATTTCATATATTTTATAATTGTCACTAAAATACAAGAAATTTAAAAACCTTATCAGGATCTTAAGATGATCACTTGACTAATATTAAACAGAATATAACGTGAATATTGTCAAAGAACAACAAAACACACTAGGTACTTTGTGAACGATTGATACAATCCAATTATAAAAAAAATATGATACAAGTTGATACGTAGAGCAGATATCCAATATAATCTAACGATGCACAATCTTAATTAAATCATGGGGAAAGTAGGGACGGTGTGATAACGATGACAATTCGATATTTTTTTTTGTATCTCTTCTGTATTGACCGAATGTTAAATACGAGAATGTACTTGTTCCAATTTTTTACAGGATTAAAATCCTTTCAGAATTCACTGTTGTACAATTCTCATTCCAAAATGCATACATTCACACACACGTATATTGTAGGGGAAAGATGGATTTTTTTATTGAATGTAATAAATCATATTTTTATATATTGTCTGAACTGATGATTTAATTTAACACATTTCGTACCGGTTATTTTTCAGAAAACAACTTAAATTGAAACGACGTAGATCAAAGTATGATTGTAATATATTATAGCTTTGTAAAAAAAATCTTTGAAACAGTCGTTCTTTGCTTTACCTCTTTTGTTTTAAAATATTTGTATGCAAACGAGATTTCTCATTTCCCGTCTTACCGGGTGTTTATATGAAAACAATATTTCTTGTTTCCGGTACGCAATGTGCTAATGCTAGTCAGATTGTTACATTTCATTTTTTACATAGTAAATGTCTGCAGTTTTCAAGTTTTTTTGTAACTTTTTTTTAAATAATTTCAATGGATTTACTTTAATTAGAGGATGTAATTATTAAAATCATTTTTTAATAATTAAGTACTTGTGTAATTACTAAGCTGTGTGCAATCGTATAGTAAAAATAATATTATTTTTTGCTTTTAAAGTGAATATTATTAGAAAAATTAATATATTCATATCATTCAACCCTTTTGATTAACAATGTTTTAATTATAGTTAGTTTTTTCTATTAAATAGGCAAATAAAAC
This sequence comes from Acanthacorydalis orientalis, assembly GCA_034766995.1. Classification (NCBI taxonomy): domain Eukaryota; kingdom Metazoa; phylum Arthropoda; class Insecta; order Megaloptera; family Corydalidae; genus Acanthacorydalis; species Acanthacorydalis orientalis. Next base: position 16,723,292 of record CM068324.1, on the reverse strand, counting down.
AGATCATTAATATACACATATTTTAAGGAATGTGCAAAGGTAAATTACAAATATTAAATTAACAATTTTACATATTAATAATTTGATAAATATAGATATTTAATTTAAATTTGAATTAATGATTTATGTCATATTTTATTAAAAAATACCAATAACTTTTTGAAGTGGATAATAGCAATTTTTTGAATGATAAATTATTCTTCCTTATATTTTTATATTCTAAGAAAATGACATTTAATTAATCCAACTACAATAAATATGTTCGATTTCAATATTTCTAATATATCAATTTGTTATCATCGATGATTCATCATTATTTATTTCTTTTGGAATCTCTTTAAAATCATATATTTTTTTTACTCTTTAGTATGAATTAAATGGACTACTTTTTAGTAAATGAATTTTCATCTACAGTTGTATCATTAAATATATATATATATATATATATATATATATATATATATATATATATGTATATGTATATGTATATGTATATATATATATATATATATATATATATATATATGTATATATATGTATATATATAAGAATCGAGAAAAATAGTAAGCTATTTTCCCTTATCTACTCACCCCAGTTCATTCTACTGAGTCTTCATATTTCGTTTGACCCTTTTCGTTCGAATTGATTTGATTTTGATTCGTCATTCCGTGTTATTTGTTAACGCTGTTAGCCATAACGCTATTTTTGTTTGCTGCTTCTGTCATTTTATATATGTTCGTATAAATATATATATATATATATATATATATATATATATATATCCTTGTATACATACCTACGTACATGTACCTTGTATCCATACTGTAATTACACATTGTCGATTTTGATAACACGTCAAAAGATCAAACGTGACGTTTCAATTATTTTTTTTCTCACTTTTCATACGTCTAACTGTATATTTGTTTTTGAAAATTATTTTTTCAAGTTTCATAATTTAGTTTGTTACTGTCGTGAACAGGATTCGACCGTATTATAAAAAAGATTGTAATTGAATAAGTTTTTTTCAAAGCGTTTGGAAAAAATTGTTTTTTTGTAATAAAATTTTGTAATTTTATTTTCCATTGTTTATACATGCCCTTATATGTATATATATATACAGACACACATACATATATACATATATATATATATATATACATATGCTCATAATTTAATATTTTTTTAAATTATATTCAAAAGTATACTTTAGTCAATTAAATAGGTAATTACAAAACTGAACATATGTGTACTATGATATTTATTTTCATAGTAAATATTTTGTTGAATTTTTTAGTTAGTTAACTTTTCTTACAAAGTTTATGTATATGCTTATATATACATATATATATATATATATATATATATATACATATATATATATATACATATATATACATATGTACATGAATTAAATTGGGCTTGTCATTATAATTTTGATATATTTGCCTTATCAGACTTTCTTTTATTGATATTGAGAATATGTTGAAATATAGATAGACTTTATAAAATTTAAACATTTATTATTATTTGTCCCTGGCGAGTATTGGTGTTTCGGTAAATACTTCAATGAAACACACATTTTTCTATTTATATTTTTAACAAAAATTTTATTTTTTATAATCTACGCAGCTTTAAATTAGCCTTGTGTATGTAAAGTAAATGATGAATATATACACAAGATAATATGTAAGAATATATTCTGAATCAATTTAAATAACTAATAATTTAAAAATAGTTGAAGCTTAAATTAAAATAGTTCTCGATGAATATATTTTCAATATTGTTAGATATTAATGTGTAAAAAATGTCAGTAGAATTGATTGTCGTAAAAAACAACTAAATTCTGAATAAATTCGTCCCGTCTAGTAATTATTTCAAATATTTTTCGATACAATTATGAAAAGCAATTTCCTATAATTTTCATTATTCATCGTTAAGGTCAGAAAAAAGCTTCAGTTTCGATTCTCTCAACTAGTCGTTCAGATATGGTTATATATAAAAATAGGATGTATTGGTATGCGTCAAATTTTCCAATAATATGATAATGTTAACATTAACATTGTCTATAAAAGTATAATAATATTATATTAACGTTATATTACTTATAATATTGTTTTGTATAATTTGCTAACGTCTATTTTAAGTGTAATTTATTTAATTAGTCATTTATTTTTTGTGGTGTGACTTTAGAAAAGTATATCTTTCATTTTTTATAAATGTGTATACAATTTAATTTTTACTTGATAAATGTTAGTATGAATATATATATATATATATTTCTATATTAAAATTGAACATGTTAGGTATAATTAATTAGTAGTTTTATTAATAAAAGATATATTTTGTTTATCACCGAAAGTATTCATTGTAATTATTATACGAAACAAGAAAATTAAATATCGTCCATCACGTTATGCAAATTTACCGTCGATACAACTACTTATAGCAAATATTTTAAATGATGGAAATATAAATTTTGACTGATGTGAGGTTTTTAATATTGTTCGACTATATTCATGAGATCATAACTTATAGTGTATATGTTTTATATGCACGTCCGGTGATCCTACTATGTATCTGAATGCATGTGTGTGTATGAATTCGTTCCTGCTGTCTCTCGACAACTCGTCTGTTGGCATACATCTGAACTGTCCAGTGAATATTACCGATACAAGTCCTCAGGTATTCTATCTACCTGTATTTATTTTTTGCTCACCGTTGAATTAAAAAGTGTCAATATTCGACATTCAAAAACGTTGTTTTAACATCATCTTTTTTCATACTTCTTTAATATGAAATGTGTTATCAAAATTCTTCAATTTCAATATTTATTTTTTTACTGAAAGAATGTTCAATCTGTTACTTTACTTATTTTTGAGTTTTTTTGAAAAAAAAAACAATGATTAATGTATCTCTATATAAAATATATTTTCATCTTTTAATTTTTTTAAAATGATTTTTTGGGTACCGTAAATATTTTATTTAATATTTAGATAATTTATATCACTTTTATATTTAGAAAATGTTAAACAGTATGCATTTTTAATTTTATCACGAAAATTAACGTTACTCCCAAAAAAAATGAAAACTGATTATAGTTGTGAACGTATAGAAGTATATATTGTTGCTGTATTCGATTGGAAAATCGAGCCATATTTCAGTGCAATATGTTCGTGTGTGCACTACGATGAAATAATTAAAGGTAGCTAGACGAAGTGGCATCAGAACCGCAGAATTTTATAGTGACATGCCGTGACTATACAACGTGAATATTATGTATCCGAGCCATCGGCATATCGACCGATATGTAGCATCTATCTATCGATGTACATTTTTTTAAATGTTTTTTTAAGCGTCGATAAAATTGAACAAAGTATTAGTTTCTTGAAAATACGTATATTTGTTTTATTCTTAAATTATTAACACACGATTTTGTATTAGATTTTAGTAAATCGACATCGAATTTTTAATCTATTTCTCAATTGATTAATAACATTTGTTATTCTATTTACTAATTTAGAAAAATATACACATAAAAGAATAATTATTTTAATATAAGTAAATTTTCTTTCTCAGTTTCATAACAATCGCAATAAAGAATATTTGTGTTGTTCGAATTCTCACGAGACTATGAAATATTTAATAAGACTATTAAAAATCCGATAAATATGTTTATGTCGTAGTATATTTGTCCACCGTCACGTTCACAAGAAATGTTATATGCGTAAGACGTGTCAAATAATACACATTTACTAAGAAATATTCATAATGGTTGTTGCCATTCCAACCTTACTTCTTAACTTACCACTGCTATCACCTTTACACCTCCACACACCGCCCCAAACACTGTTTTGCATTCCTAAGATGTATACTATACGTTTCGTACGCTTCAAGGGAAAATAATTCCATAACGTTATTCATTTTTATAGGGTAAGTGGACTCATTTTGAATATTTATCAAGCCATTAACATTATTCGTTGTTTATATACCAGTAATAACGACTGGATCAAATTGATAAGCAGTTATGAATATTTTACATTTTTTTTTATATTTCGTTTAAAAAACAATATTTATTTTACATGTATCTAATTTAGCAAGTATGAATATTTGTATTATTTGAAGATTAATAAGGTTCAGTCGATTATTTGTAATAAGAAAATAATTTTAATATTTAACAAGTCTTATAATTACCATTTCGTTCCTTGCATTTAAATCACGAATACTGATTCAACCTATTTAATGATTAATATAACAATTTCGTAATCATGTAGGTTTGATTTGATATATTATTTTGAAAAAAACTATTTAATGCAACGTAATATGATCGTAATTGTGTGTATTTCATAAACATATATTTTGACTGTGGGTTGTAGTCAGCGTGATAGGGGTTACAAAAGCTGAGCGTATGTTTGCCATTCATAGAACACACACAATAATATAAATCATACGTCGGTAGTAGCTGGAGTACGTGATTCCAGTACATTATCCTGTAAAGGTATAGTCCTGCGACACGGCTCGCTTCCTATTCCTAATAAGACGCACAGCTTGGCATCTCAAGACGTTCAAGAGTCGAGGACACTGTTTGCCACCCACCTACGCCACAATTCCCCTACATAGCAACTGCCTGCTGTCTTACTAAATCATTCTGTGATGATCCTTATGCCGATTCATAGATGTGAACAGTTCGTTTCTGGTCTGATTGTATTTACGTTATTTGGATTGTTAATTATTAAATATCGATTTTCATATTTCGAAAATATATATGTCTGCTGGTATATAACACTCTGTGAAAAACCAACATTGCAGAATTTAAAAAATAAATAAGTCGATTGTTGAAATTTCCACAATTGCGGTTCATTTGATATTTTCTAAATAATTTGATCGGTGAAGCGTAAAAATATTTATCAGCTATATAAAACTAGTAAATATAATGAATGTTTTTGTAGCAGATGAATAGAAATACAATTGTTTAATCAAATAGTTCAAGAAAAATGTAATCATGCTTTTTTCAATTCTTGAAAGATAATCTTTACTTCATGAATTTCTGTTTATTTATCTAATAGAAATAATATATTGTGATTTAATTATTTTATAATCAATTTAAAGTATTGAAAATATTGTAAAATTTGTGATAATTTTAATTATTTCAAACATTATAGTGAGATTAAATTCGTATTTTTTTTTATTAATAGAAATTAAAAAATTGATGATAAATAATGTATATAAATAAGTACGATTTAATGTTAAATAAAAGTTATTTTTGAAGATGCAAATATAAATATTATTTATGTATAAAACTATCAATTTCTTATCGAATTAAATCGTACAAAGGCATATTTTAAGTAATTCTATAATCGGTTCGAGTCTTCTTTCAAAATTATGAATCCATTAAATGTTAGTCTTATAAAAATGAAATGATTAAAAAACTGACCATTAAAAAGTGATAACCAAAATGGAACTATCCATTTAAACAGTACACAACTATCAGTAAGTTTTGAATCGGTATGGTTATAGGTAACATTCCAACATTGACCCGCGTGAGGGATGTTTTAGTATGAGATGGTAAGTAGGCGGGCGTATACTGCTACGCTACCCCTTCGAATGTCTTCTGTCATTGATAAGGTGTCTTGCTTGAACGCGATTTCTGCTACCGTTAATATGCATTGTCTGTAGGAAACCGTCCATATTTCATTTCCACCTCGACTTGCCGCTGCTCTACATCCCTACCCTGCAATTTTATGTGTACATAGTGTTTGTTCAAACTGTGTCTCAAGTGATATAAATATTTTTTTAATAAAACGACGCTACTTTATGCACGTATTTAAAATTAAAATAGAATGAGTGAATGTTATGTCTGAAATTATTTAGTGGTTTTTAACACGGTAAAAGGTTTTACGATTCATTCATTTACTTTGATACTGATCGCACAATAATAGTTTCAATATCGTTTGAAAAGGTTGATTACACATTTTGTTTTTATATCAATTTTAAAATATTAAATCTAGTTTTCAAATTAGTCAACAATAGAATTACTGTTTTTAGGAAATTTTACAGAAGTATTCCTTTTTTACTTCCACAATACAAATCAATAACGATTTTTTTAATTATACTGGAATAAAAAGTACGATTCTGAATTACAGTTATTTATTCATTTCTTTTTTTAATAGTCATTTTTGTTAGGTAATAAACACATGTTAAAATTTAATTTTTTTATTGCTTAATACATACACAATCGTTTACAGTATTTTATTTTCCCTTTTAGTTCAAGAACTTTCCATAAATTTGATTAAGATCTCGTGTACCGTTTATCAGACTTTTAATATAATTAATTACTTACTAGTATTTTTAAGAAATACTTCGTTGTATAAAATCTCGTATTTTATTTAAACATTTTCGTAATTATGATAAAATACTTTTATTATTTAACAGTGTCAGTCATTATAAACATTGATATTTTCATTGCTAGTTCGTTAGGTGTTTTTTTTTTAAAAAAAAATATATAATTATCTATTATTTACTGGAAAAGGAACAAAAGAACATTTGTTTTCATATCCTTTATTAAATTTAAGATTATAGTATCCAGATGCTTTACAGGTTTATTTTCCATCATCTTATAATTCATAGCGTTTTATACAAAAAAAAAACAGTTCTCAATTGTATTCATGTATCCCGCCCCCACAATCATTACCCATATTCAAGATATCTTAAGAGGATGTGTTGAGAATATAGGGTAGGTATGTAGTGCTGCTACGTGAAAAAGAATGCGAAGAAATATAGGGGTTGAAAATATAAAGCATAAAAACCATGTGTTGTGAACGATGAGTAATGACGTAAATTTGACAATGTTTTATATAAAATATGTAGACGTGGTTTATTTTTATTTTTAAATTATATTAAAAAATGTTTATCGTCAGAATTTAATCGATTCATTATATAAAGAGTTTTAAATAAGAGGATTTACATTTTTGGTTACGTATATCCATTATTATCAGTATTATTAATCAAGTATTTAATGTTAATACACTATAAACAATTTGATATTATTGTATTATTATTTTTTAAACGTATTTTAATTTTTTCAAGTCATAAAAAAGTTTAAAAATTATTTGAAAATTAATTCGATTATATTTCTATTTCTATAAATAAATAAATAACGGACGATACTTATTTATTATGAACTGTCCACTTTTATACAAAATTTATCTATTTAATAAAAGTAGAAAAAATGTATTAGGAAATAAAATAGTATTTAATATTACTGTATTATATGTAAATACCAATTACATGTTCACTTCTATTTGTAAATAGAAATAAGTTGAAAATTTAAACAAATTAAATACGATCATTCGATAGCAATAAGCAATTACAAGAGAAATCATTTTCTTCCGTACTTGTCGAAACTTCTGTCTGTGCATTGTGATGCAGATGATGATTTTATGTTTGAAATATATGCAGATGAATGAGTTTGAAAAAATTGTCATTGCAACACTATACGCATCTTTTATGCGTTATTCAGTACACCATCGTGACCTATTTCATAACTGCCTGAAGTCAGTGAAATATGAAATGGGTTTGGAAAATATAAAACGGGGGCTACAAGCAATAATAATGTTTGTATATGCATCATACAGTACATGCTATGCATGAATATCGTCCTATTATATATATAATGTTCTTTTTCTTTATTATTTGCTACATATCATGTTTATAATATTTACGACACTGCATTGTAAATCGCAAATATAAGAAGTCGGATAGACGTTTCTCAAAATAAATAAATTTATTAATCTAAATATATCCAATTGGTATAGTGTGATAATTGTAATTATCATAACATTTGTACTTTTTAATACGAAATTAATACAATTCAAGAAATTTGTATATAATACAGAAACGAGTCGTTATTTTTTTTAATTTTTCCTTTATATATATATATATATGACTTAAAAGCCTTCATAAGAATAATAATTCATGAATGAATTCAATCTGTAGACATGTGTGAATGCTTACACATATTTTGCACATAAAAATAAGTCAATGTATGTATAAAGTTATTTAAACAGATAATTATTACTTTTTTATTGTTACATTATGTACAATATCTATCGAATTATTTTATATAATGTTTTAAAATATTATTTATTTACTATCATGTATATTTCCACATAGAAATCTATTTCTAACAAATTCGGTTCGGCCATTTATTGAGAGAATTCTTTATAGAGATAATAAACAATGTATAAAGCTACTGCTATCATCTACTTTTCGTTCAATAGAGAATTTTATTGTAATGGAGTTTGGTATATAAATATTTCACTGAATATATATATATATATATATATATATATATATATAATCAAAATATAAAATTTAATTGATAAATAGGTTTCCGCAATAATTTGTTTCTTTATAAAAGATTTACATTTTGTTATTAAACAATAAATTTTGAAAGTTATTAAATTTTTAATTAGATAAAAGCGTTATTTATTTAGAAGAAATATCGATACTTATAAAATATTTCGTCAAATAAATTGTTTACATTTTATATTAAAAATGAATAAACAAATCTTTATTTAATAAATTTGTTGTCAAATTTGATAAATAATATAAATATTTTTAATGAATTCTGTAATATTATTCTTTTAGATTTTTTACGAAAATTTTAAAGTGTATATTTTTTATAAGTTTCAATATTTACAAGACATTATATATATTTTTTATTTTTATAAGATTCAAAACTTGATCATACTTTAATCCTGTATTAATACTTTATAATTAGATCTAGCGAATTATGAAATCAACAATGACAAACTTAATTAATTACTAGTAATTTTATACATTTTTCTTTTACGATATTTGATAAAAGTAAAATATAATTGTCGATAAAAAATAAATGAAAAAATGAACACACCGGTATTATAATATATTCAAAATTTTATGGAGACTGAAAATCATTTATTATGAAAAGTTATTAAATTGTGTGAACATGAAAACATGCTTGTATAAAACTGAAATTCTTTATACAATATTTACAAAATATACACATACCTTTACATATCGAAAAGTGAACAACCGGTAATAGATCCATTTAAGACGCTTGATCTCAAGCACGTTGTATGGCATACACACTCATATTATAAAGATAACTGAGGGTGGAAGTAACGGGTGAATGGGAGGACGGAAGCAACGGTTAGATGGCAGTCTAAAGACAACGATGCTAGTGGGATGTGTATATCGGGCTATACCTTTTAGTGCAGGCGTGATTCAATATAAAGGAACGCATATGTACGAAGCTATCCGCCTGATGTTTCCTACAAAGCTTTCTGGTCGGTTTCAGTGCAAATTTGATTCGTTCCGCAGGAATCGTTCGACAATATGATATTATTGTTATTTGTAAATAAAAAGATCTAATTCTATTCAGTTTTATAAGTTTACGATAGATTTTTATATTACAATAAGACAACAATTTATAGCATCTATAAACAGGAAAAAATATAGATTTTAATTTTGTTTTTGCAAAGAGCGAGCATATTTATTTAATATTAGAAGCAGCTAAAATCTTCTATTTTTTTTTAAAAAAAAAAAACAAAAATACGAATTACTTAAAAATTCTATATTTTATTTATTTTATGCAGAAATTAGTTCTTTCTCTTTTAATCTTTCAAAACAGTTACAAATTTAAATGCGAAATTCTTTTATGTTAATGATGAGTGTACGTATAAATAAAATCTTAGTTATTCACGTCCAACTAATCGAAAACTTATATATTTATTTCATATAATTATTTCAATGCCGATAGAAAGATTACAATTTATATTTACATAAAATTAATTAAGGACTGTTTTATTTTTGAGAAAAATTAGCTGTAAAATATAATATAGTATTTAAACTTTTAAAATTATGAATGTATAAGGTAAAAAAATTAATATTAACCACTAGTATGCATACAATAAATAAATTTCTGATATGTATTAGAGATAATATAGTTGTAATGGGTGTTTATAAGAAGGAATTTGTATTTTTCTTTATAGAAAAATATTTACACATATTTAAAATATCAAATATTTATTTGCATTACTTAAAAAATTAATATTGATTTATTATGAATATAAATATCATTATGCATGTACTATTTCATGTAAAAATGTTATTAATCTTCTAGTAAAAACTTTTAAGGAGGTTTAACTTGATCTCGTTATAAAGTATCTTTAAAAATGAAGATTCTTTTATTTAAGAAATATTTAATCAAAGCATAAAATGTTACAACAATTTTCTCAATAGTATCGAATTTATCGAAATATATATTTTTTACGAATTATCGTATGCTTGCTACTAATCTATTGGATTTTTAATTATGAATGAATCGTGAATAAAAAGTTTTATTTCTAAAATATTTGTTATAAAATTTAAAATTCGAAAATCATTGTGAAAGAATTTTATATTAATGGATTCATAATTTGTCAATTTAATTTTGAAATAATCAAATCGTAGATCTAATATTTATTCAAAATATATGTATGTATTTATAATTAGATACAGTTGGTCATTTATTGTGAATATTACGAAATAATGTTTGTAAAATATTAATTTTTTATAGGTATCTTTAGTAATTCTCTTGAATATAAATGATACTTTTTTATTTATAAAAAAATAATGAGATAACCGAATATTTGTGCAATGAATATTTCACCGTGTTATATATTTAATTATTACTGGAGTAAAATGATTAACACGAAACGTTTGTGTTCATTGTTGTGAACATACCAATAGTGTTCATCTGAATAAGGAGCTGGGCCGCGGGCCACCGAACTGCCGATTCGGCTCGCTAATTAAGATCGTTAAATTGCCATGAAATGCAAATGACGCCTCCTTACTTGCTCGCCTTCCTCATCTTCGTCGTGCGAGGCGCTTCTTCTTCGGCCTTGTTGTTGGTCCCGCAATGTCGAAATCCAACCCAACCCAACCCATTCCATATTCCATTTTCCAACAGCGACGCTTTCGTATTCGCCTAACACCATTTCGCCACGACACAATCCTTTCTCGAACATAGACGACCTAAAACCACCTAACACCGTCCTAGTGAATTTGCAAAATCTTTCGTAGAGAACTGAACGATATGTCGCCATTACTATTTAAAACATGTATTTGATCTAGAATTTTTTTAATGTAAGCTCTTTGAATAGTTATCGCGTATTATCTTTGAAAATTTACGAATTTAATTCATAATCACGATTTATTGAATAGTCTTTTTTTGAGATTATATTTCAATTTACCATAATTGAGTATGAAAATATACTTAAATACATTTTTGACGAATTCTAAAGTGAAATATACATTTGATTTTTCAAATATAAAAGTATGTTTGTTTTTATTATATTTTTTAACTTTTCTTTTTCTCAATTATTATTATATAATTACGGGTATAGACAATATCTGAGTAGTTAATAAAACAATTAGTTAACTAAATGTACATAGAATGTAACAATTATTTCTAAATTCTTTGATGTTTGTTTAATCTCAAGTGAAGAACTCGATATACTAGTATTTATTTTCTGTACACATCCTTGATTATAAATAATTATTAGCATTTGCATTTTAATTGTAGAAAACCAATGATAATATTTAAAAAAATATCAAATGTGCATTTAGTTCGGAATTTCAATTAGTTTTTATCTATTTTCAAATATTTTATGGTTTTGTTTTAATACGTATTTTATGCATATTTAGTAAAATGCATAGCATTTACGAACAATGATCAATAACATAATATTCATACTTTAGATCGCAAAATTGTACAAATGAAACAATCAGGATATTTTGAGCGTGTAATGAATAATACACTTAGGGAATGAGTAGCTTACTCCGTACTTCCACATGTCTACGTCTATTTTCATGTTCATAATGCGATAGCTTCATGTTTTGATATATATGTCAAAATAATATTTAGAGTAGGAGTTCCGCGAGTCAGAGTCAAAATTCGAACGAATTTTCGATGAAAACCCCTGAAAAGCTCAAAATACAAATTAGATAATTTATAATAATTTCGTTCATTTCTATAAATACCTATTATTATATAGTAATCAGATATAAATAATAAAATTTGGTCATGTAAGATGGCTGGTTTTTAAAACTGCTGAACTACACATCTTGAGTTTTCTGGAGATGGTAGGGGTTTCGCAAAAATAATTTATAATCTTAAACGTTACGTGAGTCGAAAAAGTTGGAAGACCACTGATCTAGAGTATACAGACAGAAAAACTTTATTTTATGTTTAATAAATCATTTTTAACTTTTAAAATATTCACTCGATCTATATCTGTTACCCACTATTAAGTACATTTGTTATTATTAGTTTATTTTTTAATTCGTTTAAAAAATAACTAGTTTCAATTTTAAAATCTGCCATTTCTAATTTTTTTCTTATTATTTCAAACAATTGATTGAACGGTTGTCTTTTCATATCACTTTTTCAGTCTATAAATAATTTTGATTTCTTATGAATTTTGATCAATATTTAAATTTTGATTCTGTACATATTAAGTATTTAATAAGTTGTAAAGCAATAATTATCATAAAATAAGGGTTTTAATATAAAAATATTGACTGTATTTATAATTAGTTGAGATTTCTGCGGTCGACGTGAATAAAACTGAATCTACATAGATACATTTAATAATATCATCCATTATAGATTTCTTACTCTTAATTATTATTAAAAACAAACGAATATAAACGTTTTAATATATATTTACAATCCTTTACATGTAATTAAATTAAACGAGTAAAAATCTATTCGATTGAAAATATGCCATCCAATGTTGGTACAATTTATATAGCATATGTAGTCTAGTTAACAACCCTCAGACCTGTGTGCCCTATGTTTTACCCTTAAGTTCAATTCAGCCAGAGAGTTGATATAACAAAGATGATTATACAACTGTTACAGTACTTTAGAGGTTATATGTACGTTCGTAAAATTTGTGAATGGCATGCTTCCTATATTGTTCAGAGACTTATCAAAACTTTCAGCATCTAGCCACCGTGTAAGGGTAACATACTCGATGCCAATATAAGAAGGCATATTGTGTGGTGTGTTAGCATACGGTACGCAAAATGGGGGTGTATGTAAATGTACAAGGTGTACAACGAAGAATTAACATCTTTTTATCACACACGCATATATATATATATATATATATATATATATATATATATATATATATGAGTATGTATGTGTTTAAAAATAATTTAATATTAATACAAAACAACAATCAGTACAATAAATTCAATTATTGTTTTTAGTTTTTTTAATATTTTCTACAAAAGTGAATAAAATGGTTATTTTTCTTTAAAAAGGAAGTGAGTGCTTTAAATTTGTATTTTGAGCAAATACATTTATTATTTAGAATGTTTTACATTCTAAAAATGTAATATAAAATAGTTGATGTAATGTTTGTGTACATTTCCATGAAACTAACATAAATATACTTGAAAAATGAATAACATATCTCACTTAATTGAGAATGATTACATATTTTTTTCTGATTGCCACATGTACATGAGTATACATCCAATTTATTTTCATTAAATCATATACTTCTCTAGTTATATTAAAACCAACACACAATATAATGAAATATGAATTCATAGCTCCACTATGTGACCACTAGCCCTCAAAGATTTAATAATATATACATATAATTAATAGAAAAGAATAATTATCATTTTGAGTTTGAAGTTTTTTAATATAAAAATACGAAGAAATTAATTTGTTAATTTAATATTTATTTAATCACATACTTTTGAATAATAAATTGAATAATAAATATTTATATGTATATATATATATATTTAATAATATTATAATATATTATTGAATTAATATAATTTTGAATAATTGTTTGTATGCACATTTTAAATTGTAAGTTAGAACTACTATTCTTATCTGAATTTACAATATATTCAGTTTTATAAAACATCTTTCTGCCATATGTGTATATATATATATATATATATATATATATATATATATATATATATATATATACATATGTGTGTGTATGAAATTACGCATGAAATAACAGTTCAGTGTTCTTATTCCACCGTATACATAGACTGTGTATGTGGATGCCGAAGATGGGCTTTCGGGAGGAGTTTGACGTAAGGAAAGAGCTCTCACTTCTCACTAGGGTAGGGGGAGAGTGTAACAACCACCGTCTTGACTTTAATCGTATCCACTTCAGGAATTTGTATATTGTCTTGATTGGGGTGTATGTGTTATCAAGTAAAGGTATTTTATGCTACCTATTATATTTCTAAGTTGTCCAATTCCGCGACAATGGCGTATAATTTAACAGGGTGATTGTTAGAGTAGTAACTCATTTGTATTTTATATATTTAATAAGAATGTTTCGTACAATACGTCGATATTTCGATGTGATTTTTGTATGCGTTAGTTTTAGTTAATTAAATTGTTTGAATTGGGTAAAAACTATACATTGTTCTCTATGACAATTTTTAATAACTATATAGAATTATTATATATCTGCGTTTATTTTAGTTTGTTTAAACAGAATTTTGTGTATTGAAAATTTGAATCGAAATAACATTCTAAAAAAAATGAATATGAATTCTGTTTTCTTTAAGATATGATAGAAAAAATAGTTTTTTTACTGAATAATTTAGAATATATAAATAGAATTTTATGTAAGAAAATTAAAATTTTAATCTTAGTGTATATATATATATGCATATATGTGTGTGCATATATTTGTATTAAGAGATATACGTGTTCCAACTTGTATGTTTACTGTTATCACATTGAAATGGGAAGTTCTGTTTTGTAAGTGATGTTTTGAGAGTTTTAGGTGAATGAAGTTATTTCCTCGTATACGGGATAAAATATCTTAACTACCATAGATTTCTAGTTCGTTATTAAAGTTTTTTTTATGTTTTCCATATTTTATTTTAGATTAAAACTTTCAAATGATATACAGAAACGTAATGATGATAATGGTGATAATAAAAAATGTTTTAAGAATAGTATTCTTTTTGATGTATTTATCTAGAAGTAAGTAACAAACAATTATTTAAAATATTATGTGCATCTGAAGGTATCTTTAATGAAACGAGATATTCTACTCTATATGTGATATTGATCAGTTCAACGAACTATTTTTTTATTTATTAAACATAAAATTGGCCGTTGTAATGAATCGTATAACAATTCACACTGTTTTTATTATTAAATCTTTTATTAAACAAAAAAAAGCAATGGTTTATACGTATAGGAATACAACTTATTTCAGACATAAGCTTATGTATGAAATATTGAACGTTTACCAGCTATTTTTTATAATTTCATTAGTTAATTGTTTCATAAAAACGATAAGATATTATTTGATTAACTTTCTTCAATCTTGACTATATATCAAATGATTTGAATATACAGATTAAAGATCTGAGTCTTTTTCAGTTTCTTGAATTTTTTATTTGTGTTCTTTTATTAATTCACGTAAATTTTTCAACTTCAAATATGTACTCAAAAACAAAAAAGGCAGATATCCTGTTTACTTGTTCAATATATTGCGTTTTCACGATAGAATGTGAATCTGTTACATTACCACTGTTCTAATATAATAATAATGCTTTTACTAAATAGAAGTAAGCTCTTCTTTCACTACGAAATCAAAGAGCTTAAGTCTAGTCCATATTATATAAATTGTTCCTTATCATGAATGTTAAGGAATATATATATATATATATATATATATATATATATATATATATATATTAAAAAATGAATAAATATAGATGTATATTAACTTCTATTGATTTAATTGTCAAATTATTATTATTACTATTTGTTTACTTCACATATGACAAAATTGTAGTCAATCTATCAAAAAGAAATAGATATCTATGTGTATGGAACATATCTATTGTCGGGCCATGTTCTGTAATCCAAGCATTGGGACATTCTCATACTCATCCCTTTCTTCATTCATTCAACCCGTTTAACGCCTTATGCCTGCCTGCTTGCCGTTCTTGCACCATCTCACGGGTCGCTGTTTATGCGAAAACTTCTCAAGTCATTGAAGTCACGCCAGAATACGAATACTTTCTGTGTATAAAAAGGTAGGAAGGGTGACTTAGCTTTGGGAATTGTACGAATATATATGTATATATCGTAACTATCTACCTGGATGACTACTTCGTAGCTTATATTGGTAGCGTGTTTGCTTCTATATATATATATATATATATATATATATATATATATATATATATATAGCACTAATTTTCTATTAAATTAATAGAGAATATTGGAAAAAAATTGTACAGAAAGAATTACTAAAAATTATTTTATATATTCAACATAAGTCGTGTTTAACTATTGATTTTTTGAAATTTCTTGGAAATATTTAAAAAATTAATTTACTGCATTAATGTTAGATTCGTGTTCTCTAATAAATTAAGTTCGAACAATTATTGGTGTATAATTTATATATATATATATATATATATATATATACAATTTATTTATAGCTAGTTTTGAATTAAAGATAATTATTTAAATAATGTTATACAAACGATTGCGATACAAATATTTTGACTTAATTTCTTCAACTCCTTTGCACAATATAGTTGTGTATGTATGTGTACTACTCTCTATCAACCCCAAACTCTCCGATTCACAACCAGCGAGAGTTCATTCTTGAATGTTACACTATTACTCCCTTGTGACTCATCCTGTCTTACTTCATTCAATCATTCTCATTCCAAACACAGAATGTAGGTGTGGTGTTATGCGACAAACACTTAGAATTCTCGAATGCATAAAAATCACACATATATTCAGTATGTGTACACACACAAGTATATATATATATATATATATATATATATAATTTTAAGTCAAAATCATAATTAATATTTTTGATAAAATATAAACATTTAATAGTCATGTCCATTTTTAAAAAGAGTAAAATATTTTTAGCACAATTGTAATATAAATAAATATAAAATTTTATAAAAATAAAAAAAATTGTTAAAAAGATTTTTGTTTTGAAAATCTCTCTCAAAAATAATATATTATTTTAATATTTACTTTACTAAACAGTAAATAATAATTTATGTGGATGAGATTTTTAACACAGGTATTGATTTTCCAAAAATTATATAATAGATTTCAAACTAGATTGTTTAAACTTATCTATTGTTTTATTTATCAAATTCGTACAATTTTTGTTATCAATTAATATTTTACTATTAAATTATAACGCTAATGTTTAAACAATAAAATAGACGTTTTTATGTATATTTTTTGTCAAATTTCAAACAATAAATATATTTTGTTAGTCTAAAATAGACTTAAGAAAGTATATTTTTTACAGGATTATTTATAATTAAAATGCACATTTATTTCAATGGTAATCTATGAAATGTTTATAACACTTGGATAGAATTTATGTATTATTTAACATATATATATATATATATATATATATATATATATATATATATATCTTATTATAATTATATATATATATATATATATATATATATGTACATGTTGGTGTAAGTATATGTGTGTAAATGGTATGTAGTATATACGTTTATAAACGGTATAGGTATTCGAGAATATAACGCCGAGTAGTAAAATACACCCCCATCCCTAGAAGCACGTGGCTGCTGTGGATGTAGCAAGAAAGGGAGTCAACTCCAGTTAACTACCCAATCTTTGCTTATACGACAACCGTTTAACTCGCATTTGTGCATGTCTCCCCTGTGGTACTATTTGGCACCTTTATGTTACCTACCCACGATGCGGGTGGCACTCTACCTCTTGTCTACCGTGTTGTTAAGTTGGCAGCATCGCTTGTTAGTTTGACTCGCTTAGTTAACTTCATTTATGTGAGTTCTGTTTTGCCATTTTGTATGCCTGCTTTATTCTCAACGTCTAATTATATATACGTATATTTCTTTTACCATGTTTATTGCTTGTTTTACACCTATTGCACGTAGATTTTATTATATTCATAATTCGACTCGTTATATTGTTATTTTTGGTACAAGGAACGTACGAAATTTTAGTTTATGCAAGTTTATGTATTTTTGTTAATAAAATGTTTGTTTTTCTTGTATCCTTGTTATATATATATATATATATATATATATACATATATATATGTATATGTATATGTATATATATATATATATATATATATATATATATATATATTATTTGAATTTAATGTTTTAACTTTTAAGAATAATTATTTCTTTGTACTCACGCTGACACATGATAGGCATTTAATCAAATTATTAATAGCTGAAATTAAAAAAATACTCATTCAAGTGTGTTTACTACTAATTATACAACATTAAAATAATTCCTTACAAACTGGTAATAATCTTTTCCATGCCTTTTTGTATGTTTGATCATTTTGTGATATATACTTGTTATGATTTCAATTAATATGTCCACCCGCATAACTGTCTTTTATACAATGTATATATATATATATATATATATATATATATATATATATATACATATACATATACATATATATATATACATACATACAAGTACTAGCCATTTATTGTTTTGCCAAGCAGCAACTACCTTTAGTTAGCCTTGCAGACAGCATCCGTGCAGATATCTGATGTATAGAGAACCACTCTGTTATTATTATCAATTGCGATAAGAAGTCATGCGGAGATAAACAGATATATGTTTAATACAGGACTGTATTGAATTCTCTACTTCAGTATTTTAATAAAACAACACGTTAATTTAAAAATATTTAATCATGAAATAAAAATTAATCATAAATACAAATAGTTATTGAAAATAATTTAAACGCTAGATTAAAATCAAATTTAAGAATTGTAATACTAAGTGGAAATATTTATCATTGATTTATTAAAAGAATATATTTATACACTAGTTGAATATATTTATAACTCTAAATTTGATACATATATTATTTTAATTTTTTTAATAGAATAAGTCTATTATATTTCTGATTATCAACAATTCTAACATTTACTTCAAATTATAAATAAATCAGATTTATAATTGTGTCGATTTGTGCATTATTTTATCAATTTGAGATTTATAACACTTTGTAAATAGAAATATTAGTATTATATAATTTTAAGATGAAATGGTAATTTCAGTCGTAAATTATTAAATTAATATTGTTATTTTAAATCATTTATAAATTATTAGAACATCGATTATAAACATTTTAATATATAAAAGCAAAAATTAACGATCGAAAAATAAAAATTGATATTAAAAGGGATAAAAAAGCTGTAAGAGAATTAATCTATTATTAACAATATTGATATAGATGATAGTTTTTTCCTATTTAATAATACGAGTAACAAAAATCGTTAATACGACTTTTTATGATGGTAAATTCGCAAATAGGAATTTCAGTACCGGATGAATTCATTTTATTGATATTCCTTCTTAATCGTATGATAATAAATCAATAATTTATGTCAATTCTTGTTTAATTATTCACGGGTTATAGATTGAATTCATACGAGAAAATGTTTGATTTTCTAATAAGAATAATTTGAATTCAGTATTTGAATAACACTAAGTCAGTACCTGAACTTCCTGCAAATATTGACTCCCTGGATACAGACACTGATCAGGTGCTAATGACCTTAACTACCGAAGCGCTCTAAAACCCCAATAACCAACAAAGGGACACTGATATTCACTTGTCAAATAAAACAAATAAACCCACGATATGTCACATTATCAATTTAACTATGCATCAACACTTGTCTGTGTACTGAGTAGTTGCGGCTTTAGATAGAATGCATTGATGTAGCATAATTGAAATAGTTATCAAATTTATAAGAATATTCATTATAATACAGTTATTATAAGTGATGGTATATCAAAATAAAATTCCATTTATTATAATTGAATAGAAACAAATTGAAAAATAATAATTTTATATACACTTTATTCTTGTATAAATTAAACTATGAAGTGTAGAAAATATATTTACGAGAAATTAATTCAGACAAGTTACAATTTTATATGCACGCTGCTTATGTTCTAAGAAAGATTTATTTTTTAGTACAAAATGTTTAACAATATTTTAAATCGTATTCGTTTCAAAATCTCGATAATATTACAGTTAACTTACATATCTCTATTCATTTACAAGTTATATATATTTTAAATATTCTTTTCTTAAATATTAATTTATAATTAATAGATTGTTTTACAAAACGAACTAATTTTCAATTAGATATATTTCTTTATTGTTAAAACTCACGATTATGTTGATATTTGGAATAGAACCGTAAATGAATTTAATAATTGTATAAATTAACTTTTACAGTATTAACAATTCATTTATTTATCTTTCTTGTTCTATTACTGTATAATATATTAACATAATGATATACTATCCCATTACGAACAGTTCACATTAAAAAAAGTATATATTAACGTCAATAAATAATTATCTGTAACAATAAGGTTGGTCAAAACGATTATGTTCTTTCTTTCTGCAGGATGGTTATATTCCCCTATCTGTTCAATAAAAATGAAACCGTGTAATGTGCGATATATAAGTATATATATATATATATATATATATATATATATATATATATATATATGAACGTACGCGTATACGTAAGAATATGGACAAACACAAATATTATCTTATTTTATCGTTGCATTGTAGTAGTTAGATATCCACCCTAAAAGTATTCAGTTATGTATTCTGCCGCGTAAAAACATCTCTCCTTTATCTTTTTTTTTAGGTAGAACAAGTATCCTGTAGTCTGCACAAACCAACATTGTCCTGCCAAAGTTTGAAATAGATGTGGCACCTTTATAGCCTGTTATAAATATTAGAGTCATATATTAAACAAGTGTAGCCCCTTCAACCCCAAACATACATAGTTTTCATAGCATTTTATGCTCAATGATCAAAAAAAAAAGAAAATAATACGCCAGTATAATTTGTACAGATAAATGAATAGATAGGAATTTTGCACATGTCTTATTTATGTTTATTACCGT